>CM042236.1:9403955-9891455 GCA_023566465.1 Cottus gobio
TGATCGTGATCCCCAAGTCGATCACACCTCAGCGCATTCAGGAGAATTTCCAGGTAATTAGCCGAGGGATTCTTCAGATGTTTTCTAGGATTAGCCCTCAATGTGCCTCACTTACTTGGCTCCTGCGTGATGGCTGTTTAAATCTCTGCAGGTGTTTGACTTTGAACTAACTGGGGAGGAAATGAAGACTATCCTAAGCTTTAACAGGAACTGGAGAGTCTGCGCCATGCAAATGTGAGATCATATATCCTTGTTTTCTTTTTCAAATATTGTTCAGAAGGTTTTTAAATGTTCCTTTCTGTCTTTTTCTCCATAGGAGCAAGAAGCACAAGGATTATTCATTCAGCGCTGAATTCTGAAATGCAGATTTTTCACACAGGTTTGCAGTGGTTACTGGAGTTTGCATCTCCACCCTCTAAGCTGCTCAATTCGATATGCTTTAGTGCACTTTGCAAAATAAATGTGGCCTTGCATCAGATTTCTATTATCAAATACTTCTTTAAATTCCAATTTGAGATGATCATTTGAAACAATTTATGACCATTGAGTTTTGCAGTAGTATAATTGATTGTTCATGTCTTTTCCTTACATTTTCTGTTCTATCAGCCAGCAGACAAGTGTCTTAGCTCAATTGATTATTTAGATTTTTCTTTTCTTGTCAAGTCTTAGTGGAGAGTAAATTCAAAGGTATTACTTTGCGGTCACTGACATTTAAAGTAACTGAATAACCTAAATGTGCCACATTCACTACAGATTAAGATTAAGTGTGTAACACTTGTAAATTAGTTCTGAGAACAGAATTAGCATGTACTTCAGTCATTGTTCTATTTGTAGTTTTACATGTTTGTAGTAGCACATGTATGAGGAAACAAAGTTGTATTCTCATAAAATGTCAAATCTGTATTAAGGGTGATTTTTTTCATAGCACAAATGTGATCATACTTCAAAGCACTTAACTAACCCTGTTTTTCCTTTATGTTAGCGCTTGCACATTTGCATATAATGTGAATGAATGCAAATTAAAAACAGTGATTAATCTCAAGTCACGGTCTGTTCTGCTTTTTACAAAGTATTTCCCATATTTGCTTGTGAGTCATAGATAGCACTTTAACATCATGTGTATTATCTCTGTTATGAAATAGTCACTTCCACTTCCCGTGGGAGCTGGTGTGTTTAGCATCTAAATAAAGACCTGCATACACATACATATGTAGCCACAATTAGGTATTGTCGAATGCAATGTTCATTTATTTATTTTCTCCTGTAAAATAATTTAGCTGTGCTTATCATTCAAGTCGGTGTTTAAAGAGTGTATAACAGATATGAGTAACAGGTGACAGAAGTTATAACTTTGGTTTCATATGCCAAAGGTGTCCTCAACTGACCATATGAGTTTTATATTATTGTGGTTTTAGGTGATACTATCGCGTATCAAGGAGAAAGTGTCGTCAGCAATGCCTTTCTATTTCCCTCCTGGAAGGAAGGAGATTGATGATGGTGCCGACAAAGACAAAGGGATAACAGCAGGAAGGTCTTAGGACTAAGCTGGTGTGTTTAATTCTGGGAGGGCGGGAGCAAACGTTGAACTGCAAGTGTTGATAGTGTAAGTCAAATAGTTATCACATACTGTGGTGTAGGTTTGATTATGAACAGGATATATGTGATTCACGCTACAGTCAAAGCAATCTTAGTTACATAACAAATAGAAAACAGAAAATGACTTGAGACATGCAGCATTAATAAAGGTGTTAGCCGTACAAATGCATCATGAAAAGGGACTAGAGAATAACAATCAGTATTACAAGCACTGCATTAATAAATCCTGGATTATTGAGTTTGCAAACCCCCTGAGCACCAATTTGTCTGGTGTCTGTGTTATTGTCTGGTTGGTGCAATGTGCATCATGTTGGGCCACATGCCCAAACATTTCTATGTCTAATTAGTTTTACCACAGTGAAAAAGTACTAAACTGGTCCTTTTATTGTACTGCTTACACCAGGTACATCATGTTCTGTGCTGGACCTCTAACCCTTTTGTATTCTTACGTTGTCCCAACGAGCAGCATGACTCAGTAACATTTATAGTGATCACGTTCAACATCTGTGCACCTCAGCAGAATGCATAACATATTGTTTTATTTCACACAGGCTACTTTAAAAAAAAAAAACATTAATTGAAGTCTTTATTTCAATAGCATGCATTATACAAAAAATATCCAGTTGAATCTTATTAAGATAATAATTCAGACTCTGTCACATTAGTCAGGTCGCAGTTTAATATTGCAGCATGTACATTTTTAATAAAAAAGCTCAGCAGTTGATAGTTGTCTGATGAGCTAATATTCTGCATTCAGAGGGAAGTCTTTGTGCGTCGAGGCCCTGTACAGAAAAGAAGAGGGGCATGCTTTACTTGGGATAGTGGTAATGGGTCCAGTGGCCTGCTCCATTGCCTAAAATAAGAGATAAAGAGATAACAGGCATAAGCTGATCTGCCTCTACTCACCACTCTAGTGAGAATGATCTCCTCTCGGGGAAGCTCATCATGGTCTTCATGTCGTCTTCACTCAACTCAAAGTCAAACAGCTGAAAGAGAAACAATTCCTCACAACAAAATAGATATAGGCCTATATATGCATGATATATCTCTTCAAAGTGTGTTGTCAGCTGTTAAAAATGTCAAGATTGGTAAACCTGCAAATTATCCTTGATCCGATGGGGTGTCACTGACTTGGCGATGACGATCACGTTCCTCTGGATGTGGAACCTGAGGAGAACCTGGTGGGAAATACAGAAATCGGCATTATAAGCATTAGTCAGGCAGCTTACTGAACACCTTTGCATGACAAAACACATGCAAATATCACTGCAATACAACATTGGTTTCATTTGGTGTTCACTTTTAAATAGCATACCTTAGTTACAAGAATAAAATACAATATTAAACGTTGATTTCATTTTTTCCAAACGCAACATAACAAAATGTTTGTATGGCCTTATTCTTTGTTTCAAGAAAAAGAAAGGCAAACTTGAAGTCTGCCTTTTTGTTTCTTCCTCTGTTACCTGTGCTGGAGTCTTGCTGTACTTGTCAGCAATAGCTTTGATCCGAGGTTCCTCCAGCAGAGAGGGATCCTCAGAAGAAGCCCTTTTGTAAATAATAACAGAAAAGAATAAGCGACACCTGACACCTTCCTGCGGGCGCTGTTAGATAGATGACACTGCGTCTCACCAGGGTCTGTCAGGGGAGCCCAGGGGGCTGTACGCTGTCACTGAGAGGCCCTTTGAGTGGCAGTAGTTGATCAGCTTCTCTTGGGTCAGGAAAGGGTGGCACTCAATCTGAAGGAACACCCGAATCACTCAGCTTTTAGTGTCTTCTTTCTAAATTGTGTTGCAGAATGACGGTGCTGCTCCGCACCTGGTTGGTGGCAGGCTTGTACTTGAGGCCTGGCTTGTTGAGTAAGGCCTCCATCTGGTCTTTGTTGAAGTTGGAGACGCCGATAGCCTTGACCAATCCAGCATCCACCAGCGCTTCCATTGCCTTTGAGACACAATGCACACGGGTGTAAGTGAGGTATATTGAAAGCAATGTATATGTTAATAATTAATTTTATTTAGCTGCCATCAAGTCAGTTGAAGCGTCAGTCTTTGATGTACATAATAATAAACACTTCAATTACCTCCCAGGTGTCCAAGAAGTTGCTGCCATCAGAAATAATCATGTTATGCTCATCAAGTGGAAAAAGCTCATCCCCTGGCTGCAGTCGCAACAAGTAAAATGGTAAGTCAAAACATGAAGTTTGATGAAATGTTTTTTTTACTTATTAGCTCAATAATAAACCCTATTAAGCTGGGAAATATTAAGAAAGGTCGGGACTGTAACTGTTGCCTAATTCTCTGATGTTAGGTTTGATGACACAGGGGAAATAGGCTAACATTTGACCTTGACCATGAAGCCTTGATGCTGTGGTTTTACCAACAGACAGGACAGGGGTATCCAAACCTTGGCCCCCATTGGGAAATGCATGAGGTAAAGGTCCAGGTGGTCCAGTTTCAGGTCCCTGAGGGTCTTCTCACAGGCTCCCCTCACCAGAGATGGAATGTGGAAGGTGCACCACAACTATGAAAAACAGTAAATATACTGAACATGTCAGTGTTTAGTGTTTGTGTGGGTCACATTGGAAGTTAGTGAACAAAAGATGAATGGAAAAAAGATACTGGATCATTTTTGCAGCATTAAAGTGGGTCTATTGACTTTGGCTGTAATGCCGTACCTTACTGACTATGAATAGCTCCTCCCTCTTAACCACTCCTTCATCAATCACTGCACGAAGTCCAACCCCGACCTCGTCTTCATTCTGGTACACGTAAGCACCATCGATGTGCCTGTAACCAGCTCGTATCGCCACCTTAACAGCCTCGGTGACCTTTCCTTGCTCTGCCTACAAAGAAAGGGAGACAAAAAAAAACAAGGAAATAGCAGATAATCATCAACATATTGAATAACATGTGCTGGCTCAAATGACTGGAAAAAATGAAATGAGAAGAAATTAATGTCAAGAGGAGGTTGCGTCACTATTACCACCAAATGTGTTCAGGCAGAGGTTTGTGCAGTACAATGTCAGAATTTACATTTTCTCAAACCCTCTAATAATAGTTTCTCTAACTGGGACCCTGGACTCCCTGTTCTTTTTAGTAGATGCAAGAAGACAGTGAATTCACAACATGAAAACTAGAGACAATCTAAATCAGAACAAAATAAAAAGGAGTAGAGACAAAGTATGAAGTCCAGACACCCTATCTATAGTAACAATGGTCAGCCTTACCCTCCATGTTCCGAGACCCACAATAGGCATCTTTGCTCCATTGTTGAGGGTAACTGAAGGTATCATGTTGGATCTTGTGTAGCGGTTCTTGCAGGATCAATCAACAAGCAGCTTTTCACGCATGCAGACTTCCACTACACTGCACCGAGAGACATGACCCGCCTCTTGTGTACAGGTCAGAGAGAGAGAGAGAGAGAGAGAGAGATAGTCGGGGAGAGAGAGAGGGAGATAGTGGGGGAGAGAGAGGTATAAATGAGCAGTAAAAGTGCTTCTGGGTTTTATTAGTCAACATGCCATTGACAGACAGAGGCAACAGAGGGGAGAATGATAGTTTTTCCAATATAACAGCATGATTCGAATGCTTTCAATGGGTCTATGAAAAGGGCAGCCCAGTGTTGATGATTGTCTGAGGCTTCAATAAGCTGTTGTTGTGCACGTCTTGATCTAAATCCTGACTGCTACGGCTATGATGTTTTACTTGAATCTAGAAACAGTCTCAGTTGAGAATGTATTTCTAGACCCCAGGATGTGAAACATTAGATTCCAAAAAACGGTGAAAATCAAGGTAGTTTCACAGTAGTAGTGTCCAGAATAATATGTATTCAAAGCCCTTTAGTTGCGTGACAGCAGTAAAATGTCTGTCGCTCATTCTTCTGCATTACAGACTGACTTAAAGTGGGAGTCCCATGTAAAACCTAAAGATAATGCATGCATTTACTAAATATTTAAAACTATCAAAATTAAATAAATTGTACTCTTGTAGATTCTGCAAAACAAGTGATGGGTATTGGCCTTTTGGTCATGTGCTTTTAATTGGTCCGTAAATGGACTAAATTGGTGTCAGAGTGGTCTGCCTGCTTGTGAACAGCTTGTAAAAAAACACTTATTAACTTATTAATCTCGGGGAGTCATTGCATGACTTGGCAGAAAATTAAAAACATGTACAACGCAGTTACAGGAACTGAATAGTTTGGCATATTGCCCTCATGTGCACTCACACGGAATACATTCCACAATGAAGGTGTGTTCATATTGTGAACACACCTTTGTGAGAATATACCTTCAAAACTCGACATAGGCCCTTTTATCTCAAAGTGTGTGTTGGCTACAGTCAGTCACATTAGCCAGGACTCAGTTGTAAAAGATTTTTCTATATCTGTAAATAAGTATTTTCTGTAAAAAAATAAGTGAGTTAAAAAAATAATACAATGTTTGGGGTCAGTTCTCGTGGGCATTAAGGCAAAAATTATTCTTCCACTTTGTCATGTGCTCTTCCCTAAAAATGGATTTATGTGACGGGTGGAACTCAAAAAAGTAAATGCTGAGCATAGTACAATTTATATAATAGTTATATTTATTAGCCTTTTATATTGATATGGATGGCAAAGGAAGCAAATAGAGTTCCTAAACTACTCCTGTTGGTGAAATCAAGCAAGCTTTTTAAAAAAGATGTATCTTCATTCAAATTAAATTAACAAATACAATTCTTACATTCTGATCCATTCAAGTTTCAAGTGGCTCAATGCCGTCCCTTTCTTTATTGCAATGGTTTCCACAAGTCCCGGTATGCTTTCTATGCCGTAATATAACTGCAGTAACTCTCACGGCAGCACGCTCTCTGCTGGAGTGCAGCTTGAACAACAGTTTGTACGATAGTCTGGAAAACCTCGATCAAATTGAATGCACAGGAACCATCTGATCATCTCGTGCAGTGTTTGGCGATTAATATTAGTAGAAACAATAAGTGATATTTATGAGCAAGTCCAGTGACTTACTTCAAAAACATTTCACACTTTTTCCCCCTCTTCCATTATAAAACAGATATTTGCTCTTGAAATGTTTTATTTGTTCTCCAAACATTATGCAACCAAACTAATTCAGGCCACTCTCAGAGCACACTCACGCACACACACACACAAAGTGCAAACATAAGACAATGACATTTACAAAGCACCGTCTATGAAAGATAGGCAACATGAGCAAAGGTGCTAAATATTGCACGTTAGGATCAGTTCAGGAAACTTCTCAGACCGTTCAGCTTCACTGGTAGATGACCCGAGGCGTTTGTAACCATCAAAACAACTAGTTACAAAACAGCTGAGAGAGTACACAAACATAAGTCCACCAGCATTCGTCATGGGACTGATGTTAATTTCCTACCCCGACTGGGCGAAGGTAGATAAAAACTCTGTAGGAAGAAAATAAAACGAGGTAAAGGTTGATGATGGTCAACTTGCATACATCTCCGGATGTGACGCTTAATTTCCACATGCATTTGTTGCAAGTGCTATAAATTGACATTTGAGAGACTTAAACTGTATGTCTTTGCAATCCTTAAGATAATTAATTAAAACTACGAGAGAAAATGCAAGTTCTGGGAACACTATGCTTGGATGAGCCTGGTTTTACATTAGCAAAAGGTTCATTATTAATAATAATAATAATAATAATAATAATAATAATATGGCCTGATTAGCTGTAGAACGAATGATTCTGTGGTGCGTTGATGAATCGTATTGCTATCAGAAGAAAACTTTATATTTTTAAATTAAATCATGTTTTAACCTCAGGCAATACCTGAGTCTATAGATTGTACCATCATGAGTAAACAAAATTAACCTGGAAAGCTAAACAATACACTGTGCTATGAGCAATAAAGTGAGTGAGTGAGTTATTGCTTGGAAGCAGCCCCTTTACCAGGTCAGCTTGGATATTTGTTCAAGGAAATTACATAGAGAACATTACAAAAGCCACGCGACACCATTCTCTATTCCACCGAGTGATAAATTAGCATTCAATTCCAAAGCCACAACTTAAAAACCCCGCAGTGTCCCAGGTGGCTGTGCTCTGCCCATTCTCATGCGCAGTCAGTGAAGGTGGTCACCATGTTGCCCCTCCGCTGAGTCACTGTCCTGCAGTGCTGCTTCCCCGAGCTTTGGAATCTGCCGTCAGGCCTGGAGCCGTGTGCGTTAACGGAGAACATCTTCTCCAAGTCCTCAAACATGTCATCAAAGAGTCCCCCACCGAAGCCCGCCCCCTGCTGAAACTGTCTCTTCTGTCTGTCCATAGCCTCTCTGTGGGCCTGGAAGTGGCTGTCAAAGTGTCTCTTTTGGTGGGCTTGATGTTGGGAGTGGGAGTGAAAGTGGTGTTGCTGTTGTTGACCAAAAGCGTCTTTAAAAATGTCATCAAAGTTGAAGGACTGGTAGTGCTGGTTGAAGTTGTAGTTGCCGCCGCCTCCTCCTCCTCCTCCTCTATGACCCTCGCCTGGCGATGGACCGTGGCCAAACTGGTCGTACTCTCGCCTCCTCTTATCGTCCGATAGCGTCTCGTATGCTGGTAAAGACAGGCACATTGCATCATGCATTGTGTTGGTTGCTGTTAAACAGCTATTCAAAAGTTTCAGAGGATCAACAACACATGAGAATGTAGGCATGTTTATCATCCATCTATTGTATAACAATTATATATAAAGGTAATGTCCATGTTTAATTTAAAATACTGTTGTAATGCCTTAATAACTCTGGTTGGACACACACTCCACACACGCACGCACGCACAGTTAGGTGGGCTAAAGGTTAGATTCTATCCTATGGGCCATGTTCCATAGGACCCACTGACATTTCACAGTGACCCCTGACCTCGTCTCTGAAAATATTCTCATCTCAGAGACGTGTGCCCTGGAATGGTGACTCACTTACCCTCTGCTATCTCCCTGAACTTGGCCTCTGCGTCGGGGCCCTTGTTTCGGTCAGGGTGGTACTTCAGGGCCAGCTTGTGGAAAGCCTTTTTGATCAGGCGCTCCGTGGCATCTTTGGGCACCCCCAGGATGTCGTAGTAGTCCCTCTTGGCCAGGATGAACTCGGAGATCAGCAAAATATGCACCGCGAGCAGCAACGCCGACTGTGCCGTGGCCATACTGCTGGTTTACGCACCTTTGCGGGTGGAAAGAGGACATGTCGGTCAACGACGCTTAACACACACGCTTAACACACACACCCGGCGGGCAGGTAGACTTTGAAAGCGGTTTCAAACTTGAAGATTAAACAACTATTAAAGCCAGCATATAGGTTACATGACACTAACTGACGTCACCCTTCTTGCTAGTTTCGATAGTGAGGCTTCGGGGTTAAAGGAAATAGCAACTCGCGGGTTTTTGTGGAAGGGAGAAACTTGAAAAAAAAGCGTTGCCTTCAGTAAGCTTGTTATGATACTCTGTCGTTTTCCCTCAGTTACACACAAACTAGCCGTGACAAATAAAGGTAATGCATATTGGAAAAGCGGGATTACCTGGAGACAAGGTGACGCACAGCCAGAAGGTACTTCTCTCAGCCGCCGACAGCTACAGCTGATGTGAAACGATAGCTAGCAATTGTTGACCAGTTGCATTCCTGAGCAATAACACCACGACTCGCAACGCTATTGGTCCATCTCCTAACACAATGACTCCTGTCACTGTGATTGGTGGACCAGTGCGCACGTGGAGAAAGAGGATTTCCCGCGAAGAATACAAGCAAAGCAAGAGTGTAAACGGCAAACACTTCCGTCTTTGCTTTACTCTGAAACGTTGACATTATCGAGTGAGGTGTGAGACCTAAACTTGTTTACAGCCCCGTAATTTATATTATTAAGTAAATAGTGATTCCTGGATGTTTTTCTTTTGCATGAAATAGATGAGTAGTTACTGCTTGTCCTTATACATGGTACGTTAACTATCTCGATAGTTAAACGGTGTAAATGCATTTTGTATATGTATGTATATGTTTGCTTTCTTATTTGTTTTTGCAACAAATATAGGCGATGAACGCTTAAATTAGATTCGTACGTAACTTACTATGATTTTTTCCGGGTATTGTAATTAACTATCTTAATTCATCAGAGCCACGTCATCTCCGCTATGAGCACGACAACCCGGAAGTGTCCGTTTACGAGCTGACTTGTGTTTTTAAAAGAAGAAATCAACAAACGTGTTTTTCCAAAGCGTTTTCATGTAGTTTCACTGCAGACATGCCACGCTACTGTGCTGTGAAAATGTGCAGAAACCGCGGGGGAACTGCATCAAAACAAGACAACAAGAGAATTAGCTTCTACCCGTAAGTTGTCTGGTTTCTTTTTTTTAAAGTGTTTCCGAGTTCATACGTTTGTTTGGTTTAGCTGCTATTACCTTTAGGATCGTCAGACAAAGGTAATATTCATTTTAGAGGCAGTGAGAAGTTGACAATAATGGCGTGTCACTATCATATTAATGTAGATGGCTATCTTCTTGTAATGGTACAAGACTGAGACTGTTACAGTGAATGTGGAGGAATGACAACGTTTGAGGTAGTGCCACATCCAAGTGCCAACTCATATAGAAACCACAAATATCTTCTGTTTCAAACCAGCCCTTTACTTTAAGTTTCCTCTTTCTCTCCCCAAAGGTTTCCTTTGCAAGACCAGTCCAGGCTTCGGAGATGGGTGGACAACATGAAGCGGGAGGAGTGGACCCCGAGTCGACATCAGTACCTGTGCAGTGAACATTTTACGGAGGACTGCTTCGATATTCGATGGGGCATCCGCTACCTGAAGAACACAGCCATCCCGACCATGTTTCCCTCCACTGAGGATGTATGCATTTGTCTCAGCACCCATCCACAGTTTGATCATAAAGTAAGGGCTTGCTGCACATCACAAACTTGGCTCTGGACCAACTCACAAGTATTTATAAAAATACAAATAGATCCTGAAAGACGAAGAGCACAAGTAGAATGGCAACAAGTGGTAGAGCACACTTTCAAGAAGCTTCAGACTCGAGAGAGTTTTTGGTATGCAACAAGCCTAAACTTAATTTTGTGTTATTTTTGCACTGCCTGCTATTGACTAGATTTATTTCTTTCCATTCCAGGATGGTGAGAAAACGTTTCCAAGCATTAATAGAAGCGCCAAGGCCAAACCCATGACTATTGACGTTGAGCCGAAAGGATTTGACTCTCCTCTCAGCAAGAGGCCGCTCATCTTGAGCAGAACTTGTAAAAAGGTCCACCTGGGTACAACAAACAACATTGTTGCCAAAGACACAGAGATGCTATTCGAACTGCCTCTGGTGTCGGACACTGGGATCTCCTGTCATTCAGATCTCCCAGAGATGCGGACTGCTCCTTGTGGGTTACCAGGTGACAGTGGGAGGCCAACTGGGTCCGGCCTTGCACTGTCCCCATGCAATGAGCCCCTTGCTAAAGAGCAGGCAGACTCGATTGTGACCGTGCTGTGCTGTGAGTCACTGGGTCTTTACTCGGATGGAGAGGAAAACGTGGACGCAGCCGTCCTCCAAGCAGCGCTGGGCCAGACATATAGCTTTGTCCCTGTGGAAATGGTCACGGACAAGCCAGCGGACTGCTTTTTGGAGGAGAGGGGACCCTACGAGGGAGAGCACATTTCTGTTTACGAACACTCGTACTGCAAATCGGACACGGACAAAGATCAGCTTTGGCGTAAGATCTTAAGTTTGCATGCAAAGATCTTGGAACTGGATCACCGAGAGGAGAGCACCTTGGCCAAAGTCCGTGCTCTGGAGACGGAGGTGGCCCACCTGAGGAGAGATGGGGCTGTATTTAAAGAGAAGCAGAACATTTTGGAAGGTTACATATCTTCAATGTTGCTTTGATTTTTCAAGCAACGGACTCTGAACTCAGTGGTAGAGCACTGAGTCCGCCAGTCCATGTCGATGTGTACTTGGGCAAGACACTTAAAAGAGGTGTGTGTGTGTGTGTGTGTGTGTGTGTGTGTGTGTGTGTGTGTGTGTGTGTGTGTGTGTGTGTGTGTGTGTGTGTGTGTGTGTGTGTGTGTGTGTGTGTGTGTGTGTGTGTGTGTGTGTGTGTGTGTGTGTGTGTGTGTGTGTGTGTGTGTGTGTGTGTGTGTGTGTGTGTGTGTGTGTGTGTGTGTCCTGATGGACAGGTGGCACCTTGCATGGTAGCCCCTGTCATCAGTGTATGAATGGGTGTGAATGATGACATGTAGTGTTAAAGCGCTTTGACTATAAAAGCACAGTTCATTCATTCAACTGAGATTGTGGGCGTGCAGAGATCTGTTACCATTGAAACACTTGCTGCAATGTTGCACATGCTCGTATACACAAAGCACAGAGTCCTATGAAACTCTTTGTTCTGCAACATTGCTCTCAGATCCGTATGACAATAAGCCTTTTTTCACAGCAAACATTTGACACGTTACAGTAGGAAAAGCACATGTTTATATTAATACATACAATATAAATGAATGTGGGCTGAATACCATTGAGGCACTGGTATAGAACAGAGCCATTGTTGTTAGTCACACCTGCTTTGTCAAGTCAAAAGGTCTGCTGTGAGGAAAATTAAGAAACCATCTGTTTGTCCTCATGGTGGCACTGTATGACCGTTTTCATTAAAGCGCTGGTTCTCCGCTGCTTGTTGCTGTGCATCGCTGATACATGTTTACAGTTGACATGACATGTTTACATGATTGGATCTCAGTTGGATCTCAATCACAACGTATTTATGACTCACCATTAAGTATGTTAGAAGCGGTTTTAATACCTTGATACACAATTTGCAGAAATATTCCTCATACGCTCTGCAGTATTTACTTGCTGGCTGTGTTCATTTACATCAAATCAATTCTCGACTGTCCCTTGAACAACCTCGTTTAGAGGCTCATTTTGATTACATGAGGCCATTAATTGGTCACAGAATGTGTGGAACAGTGGAGGGTGGATGTGATCATGTTAAGAATAAGACATTGTATTTTGTTAATCATTGTCTTTAAATCAATAATGAGGCTAAAAAGGCAGTATACCTTCATGATGGTGGCATGACTGTTTCTCCTTGTGAGTGCAACTGCAGTGATCCTGACCTACAGTTAGGTCCATAAATATTTGGACATTGACACATTTTCCATTATTTTGGCTCTGTACACCTCAACAATGGAGTTGAAATGAAAAAATCAAGATGTGTTTTAAGCTCAGACTTTCAGCTTTAATTTGAGGGTATTTACATCCAAATCAGGTGAACGGTGTAGGAATTACAACAAATTCAAATGTGACCACCCTCTTTTTAAGGGACCAAAAGTAATTGGACAAATTAATATAATCATAAATCTAATTGTCACTTTTAATACTTTGTTGAAAATCCTTTGCAGTCAATGACAGCCTGAAGTCTGGATTCCATAGACATCACCAGACGCTGGGTTTCGTCCCTGGTGATGCTCTGCCAGGCCTCTACTGCAACCGTCTTCAGTTCCTGCTGGTTCTTGGGGCATTTTCCCTTCAGTTTTGTCTTCAGCAAGTGAAATGCATGCTCAATTGGATTCAGGTCAGGTGATTGACTTGGCCATTGCAGAACATTCCACTTCTTTGCCTTAAAAAACTCCTTGGTTGCTTTCGCAGTATGCTTCGGGTCATTGTCCATCTGCACTGTGAAGCGCCGTCCAATGAGTTCTGAAGAATTTGGCTGAATATGAGCAGATAATATTGCCCGAAACACTTCCGAATTCATCCTGATACTTTTGTCAGCAGTCACATCATCAATAAATACGAGGGAACCAGTTCCATTGGCAGCCATACATGCCCACGCCATAACACTACCTCCACCATGCTTCACTGATGAGGTGGTATGCTTTGGATCATGAGCAGTTCCTTTCCTTCTCCATACTCTTCTCTTCCCATCATTCTGGTACAAGTTTATCTTCGTCTCATCTGTCCATAGGATGTTCTTCCAGAACTGTACAGGCTCTTTTAGATGTTTTTTGGCAAACTCTAATCTGGTCTTCCTGTTTTTGAGGCTCACCAATGTTTACATCTTGTGGTGAACCCTCTGTATTTACTCTGGTGAAGTCTTCTCTTGATTGTCGACTTTGACACAGATACACCTACCTCCTGGAGAGTGTTCTTGATCTGGCCAACTGTTGTGAAGGGGTTTTTCTTCACCAGGGAAATGATTCTTCTGTCATCCACCACAGTTGTCTTCTGTGGTCTTCCAGGTCTTTTGGTGTTACTGAGCTCACCAGTGCGTTCTTTCTTCTTAAGAATGTACCAAACAGTTGATTTGGCCACACCTAATGTGTCTGCTATCTCTCTGATGGTTTTGTTTTGATTTTTCAGCCTAATGATGGCTTGCTTCACTGATAGTGACAGCTCTTTGGACTTAATATTGAAAGTTGACCGCAACAGATTCCAAACACAAATACCACACCTGAAATGAACCCAAGACCCTTTTATCTACTCCTTGTAAATGAAATATCGAGGGAATTACACACACCTGACCTTGAAACAGCTGATCAGCCAATTGTCCAATTACTTTTGGTCCCTTAAAAAGAGGGTGGCCACATTTGAATTTGTTGTAATTCCTACACCGTTCACCTGATTTGGATGTAAATACCCTCAAATTAAAGCTGAAAGTCTGCACTTAAAGCACATCTTTATTGTTTCATTAGAACTCCATTGTTGTGGTGTACAGAGCCAAAATAATGAAAAATGTGTCAATGTCCAAATATTTATGGACCTGACTGTAAATGATTGAGAGGCAGGAGAGAGAGGGTTAAATGGTTTCAAATCAATTTCAACGTAATTGATTGCACATGTGAAAGGATTTGTGAAGTGCAATTTCAAATGACCCATGGGACACTTCCCTGGTGAAGAATGACGGCCGAGCAAGGATTAGGATAATGGATTCTCAAAATGTCTAATGAAATGAAATCGTCGTAAACATGTTGCTCCGCATCTCCGCAGGAAAACGGAATCTCATCACTGTATTAGTCCACTTATTAGTCCACTAATGCACCGTGACCACAATCAAGACTTGCACTCATCTCTTGAGACTTGGTCCTTGCAAAGTACAGTAGAGTAATAATGCTTGCTGGCTAGCGCTTGCTGGCTAGCGCTTGCTGGCTAGCGCTTGCTATTTGACTTTTTTTATTTTTTTTATTGAATTTAACTTTTTTTTTTTATTTATCTGTTAATTCCCTGAATTTATTTAAAAATACGATCCTGTTTTAATCTTGATTTTCAGTTTAAAGCTCCTTGTAGCTGATATTTATTTGGGCTTTTTTGCCTCTATTTCACCAAAGCTGAAACACTTTTAATTAAGCCTAAAATGTTCCATGAGAAGTAACCACCATGTGTCCTTTGTCAACAATTTTCAAGATCACTGCTGTCAATATCATTTATTTGTGTACCATGTGTCTTTCACTGTAATGAAGTAAAATAAAGCTTAAAAGAGAATTTATGGCCAATCATTTATTTTTTTATTTAACATCACATTAAATACTGGAACCCCAGCCCACGGCTCTCTACGAAGACGAGGAAAAACTCCCCAATTGGAAACTGGAAGAAACCTCGGGGGAGGCAATTCGTAGAGAGATCCCCTCTCCACGGATGGCTGGGCATGCTACACAAGCAGAAGAAGTTCATCACGTTCTCCTTCCTGTCAAAGAGAGAGCAATGTTAGTATTGACACTTACAGTATGCATGTGATTGGATAATAATAATCTAATGATTGCAATTACTCACAGGAAGTGCTTGTGTAGCATCACCATATGCTGCAGAAGGACTGTACAGGATGGTGGCGTCCTTTAACATGTTGACCAGGAGTTCATCACGTTCTCCTTGATTTAACAACATATGCTGCAGAAGGACTGTACAGTATGGTGGCGTCCTTTAACATGTTGACCAGGAGTTCATCACGTTCTCCTTGATTTAACAACATATGCTGCAGAAGGACTGTACAGGATGGTGGCGTCCTTTAACATGTTGACCAGGAGTTCATCACGTTCTCCTTGATTTAACAACATATGCTGCAGAAGGACTGTACAGGATGGTGGCGTCCTTTAACATGTTGACCAGGAGTTCATCACGTTCTCCTTGATTTAACAACATATGCTGCAGAAGGACTGTACAGGATGGTGGCGTCCTTTAACATGGTGACCAGGAGTTCATCACGTTCTCCTTTCTGTGAGTAAAAAAACATGTTAGTGCATGTATATATGTGTGATTGTGTATGTATGTGTGTGTATGTGTGTGTGTGTGTGTGTGTGTGTGTGTGAGGGGGGGGCGGGTCTATATGTTCAGCCATGGATGAACCCTGATCTCCTTCAGGGATGGCCGCTTTTTGGGGTCTTCTGTTAAACATGTAGTCAGGAAGTCCAGGCAATCTGAAAAGAGTGGAGCATAAGAAAGGTCAGGGTGGCGCTCCAGTGATGCATCACAACGGGAACAACTAAAATTAACAGATTTGTGTCTGCTGACATGTTTGTGAGTATCTTTTTTTTCTTACTTTCAGACAGTGTGTCTCTGATTTTCTGCAGTTTTAGCTGGAACATGATGGTGTTAAAGATTGCTCCACGGTGGAGTGTTTCATAGAGGACCACCCCCATCTGCCACACCGTGGTAGGTCCGGCACTGTATTGATAACAGTTCACCCACTCTGGAGGTGCGTGACATTCGGTACCTAGAATATACAGACATAATAATAAGACGGTGAGCTTTGTTTCAAGGTGAAAGTCACAGATGGGTGAAGAGCAGGAGTAAAGACAGACGTCTTACCATAGAAGACATGTTTGTAGGAGGACTCTTCCTTAGCAAAGCAGCATAGGCCAAAGTCTATAATTCGAAGACGAGGGACCTCCAGGTCGGTCTGGATCAACAGGTTTTCCACCTTAATGTCCCGGTGAAAAATGTTTTTTTCCTGGAGATCAACTGCTGCATCTACCAGCTGTCTGAGTATGATCTAACGGACAAAGAGAGAGAACAAGGGTGGGTTTCACATGTCTTTGACTGTGAGCGGACTACAACTGCAGTTTCTATAATCATAATCAACAGAAAAAGTTCAAAACATAGAAGGATCCTCCAGCTGCTTACCTTTGCCTCCTCCTCTTGTATTGGACCTTTGCCTTGAATGTATTCACGAAGGTCCTTGGACGGGACTGGCCTCTCGTGCACCAAGACCAGCTCCTGGGCCAGATCGTACCAGTCCAGTAGGGCTACTGGTGCTGACGCCCCTACCGAACTGTTGTTTCTGACCCGCAGCCTCAACATGGCGGCCACTTCTATTGAGAGCTGCCTCCCAGTAGCGTCCTGAAACATCACAACAGATTTAAAGGTTAAGAGAGAACCACAATTCAACCGTAAAACATTCAGGAAGAGAGAGCAGATTTTGATACTCACCCTGTGCTTGCAGAAGACTTTGTCTTTTTCTATGTGCTTGATGGCGACTGGCACATTATCTGCTCTGCGGCAGCCAGCAAACACACTTCCACAACCACCTTCACCCAGCTTATCCGATTGCTGGTACTTGGCCTCAAATTCAGCTAAAAAGAGAAACGCATTTTTTTACACCGTTGTGAGTAACACCAATGGAAAACTATAAGCTTGCACAGCATTGAAACATTTAGCAGCAAGAGATCAAAGATCCCAGATATTTAAAAACTATCTGCGTCAAGAACTAGTTTTCTTTGTGATTGAAGGGAACTGAAGTCAATTTAGACCAATACACCAACATCCTAGTTGATTTTGATGGAAGGTACACACTCCCAACAACAGTTTCTTCACATGATCTTACCTTTGGCCGTATCAGTGGCAGAACGTCTGACACACTTTGCCGTCGGTGGTGGCGGCAGCATGTCTGTGGCTCTCTTGACCACCACTCTACTTCTCAGACTGTAGACCTGTTCACCTGCAGAGAGCCTTGTCTTCTTGCTGAGGGTCTGACCGTCATCAGTGGCCTTCCTTTTACTCACTGTCACTTTCTGTGAGGGTTTATCGCAGCTTTCTACACGTGAGAAGAAAAAACAGAAGAACATCAGCGTGACGGTCACAGGCACTAACATGGGCAATACAAATCCTCCATAGTAAATGAGGACAAAAAACATTATTTTTTTTAAGGAAACTATTTATATTGATACATCAACATCATAGTTGATTTTGATGGAAGGTACAGACTCTCAACAACAGTTTCACATGATCAACTTACCTTTGACAGTGGTCTTTGCAAGACGTCTGCTACATTTCACCGTCGGTGGTGGTGGTGGCATGTCTGTAGCAGGACGTCTGCTACATTTCACCGTTGGTGGTGGTGGTGGTGGCATGTCTGTAGCAGGACGTCTGCTACATTTCACCGTCGGTGGTGGTGGTGGTGGCGGCATGTCTGTGGCTCTCTTGTACACCACTCTACTTCTCAGAACGTAGACCTGTTCACCTGCAGAGAGCCTTGTCTTCTTGCTGAGGGTCTGACCGTCATCAGTGGCCTTCCTCTTGCTCACAGTCACTTTCTGTGAGGGTTTATCGCAGCTTTCTACACGTGAGAAAAAACACAGAAGAACATCAGCTTGACAGTCACAGGCACTAACATCAGCAATACAAATCCTCCATAGTGAATGAGGACATAGACAAACTAAAATAACATTAGTTATTTTTCTCTAGTGGTGTCTATCCATGCAGGTAGTTTTGTCTCCAGCTCAATACAATGCACAGCATTGAAACATTTAACAGCTAGAGATCAAAAATCCCAGATCCAGATCTTTAAAAACGATCTGCATCAATTATTATCATTGGAGGGAAGGGATAACTAGTTTTCTTTGTGATTTAAGGGAATTAAAGTTATCAATACACCAACATCCTAGTTGTTTTTGATGGAAGGTACACACTCCCAACAACAGTTTCACATGATCAGCTTACCTTTGATAGTGTTTTTTGCAGGACGTCTGCTACATTTTGACGTCGGTGGTGGTGGTGGTGGCATGTCTGTAGCAGGACGTCTGCTACATTTCACCGTCGGTGGTGGTGGTGGTGGTGGTGGCGGCATGTCTGTGGCTCTCTTGTACACCACTCTACTTCTCAGAACGTAGACCTGTTCACCTGCAGAGAGCCTTGTCTTCTTGCTGAGGGTCTGACCGTCATCAGTGGCCTTCCTCTTGCTCGCTGTCACTTTCTGTGAGGGTTTATTGCAGCTTTCTACACGTGAGAAAAAACACAGAAGAACATCAGCTTGACAGTCACAGGCACTAACATGAGCAATACAAATCCTTCATACTAAATGAGGACATAGACAAACTAAAATAACATTAGTTATTTTTCTCTAGTGGTGTCTATCCATGCAGGTAGTTTTGTCTCCAGCTCAATACAATGCACAGCATTGAAACATTTAACAGCAAGAGATCAAAAATCCCAGATCCAGATCTTTAAAAACGATCTGCATCAATTATTATCATTGGAGGGAAGGGATAACTAGTTTTCTTTGTGATTTAAGGGAATTAAAGTTATCAATACACCAACATCCTAGTTGTTTTTGATGGAAGGTACACACCCCCAACAACAGTTTCACATGATCAACTTACCTTTGACAGTGTTTTTTGCAGGACGTCTGCTACATTTTGCCGTGGATGGTGGTGGTGGTGGCGGCAGCATGTTTGTGGCAGGACGTCTGACACTTTTCGCCGTCGATGGTGGTGGTGGTGGCGGCAGCATGTTTGTGGCAGGACGTCTGACACTTTTCGCCGTCGATGGTGGTGGCGGCAGCATGTTTGTGGCAGGACGTCTGACACTTTTCGCCGTCGATGGTGGTGGCGGCAGCATGTTTGTGGCAGGACGTCTGACACTTTTCGCCGTCGATGGTGGCATCATGTCTGTGGCTCTCTTGAACACCACTCTACTTCTCAGACTGTAGACCTGTTCACCTGCAGAGAGCCTTGTCCTCTTGCTGAGGGTCTGACCGTCATCAGTGGCCTTCCTTTTACTCACTGTCACTTTCTGTGAGGGTTTATCGCAGCTTTCTACACGTGAGAAAAAACGCAGAAGAACATCAGCTTGACAGTCACAGGCACTAACATGGGCAATACAAATCCTTCATAGTGAATGAGGACATGGACAAACAGTTGATTTTGATGGAACGTACACACTCCCAACAACAGTTTCACATGATCAGCTTACCTTTGACAGTTTTTTTTGCAGGCCGTCTGACACTTTTCTCCATCGGTGGTGGTGGCGGCGGCATTGTTGTGGATTTCCTAACCACTCGACTTCTCAGAACGTGGCCTGTAGTCACCTCAACCTCTCCAAGAGGCCTTTGTCGCTCTACAGTTTAGAAAAACAGTAAAAAATAAATTAGTATAGAAATATAGGTACTAACTGTATGCCTTTGTCGTTATTTATAATCTGGCAGATTATACTACTACTACTAACTCTGGGTTTCCTACTCACCCTGAACTCTGCTGGAGGCTGCAGAAGCTCTAGTCCTGGTTTTCATTTTAGAGCCTTTTTCCAAATATTTGATGAGAAATTGTTAAGTTCCTATCAGGATCGGTTCCCAGCAAGCAATGTGTTGGTAAATCAATATGAGGGACCATGGCTTTGATTACTGTAGCTATGACGATTGGATCGAAACCCCCTTGACTGTTCGTGTCTGAATGTTGCGCAACACTTCACTGTGATGTCACAAAGTTCTATTTAGTTTATTAATGAATTGTCTGTATACTATAATATATTTGTACATGTTGAGGTTATCCACATATCCACATTGTTTATAGAACACACTGCCTAGCAGCACAGGGCTTGATAGGGACTCTCAGTCATCTGGCTGACTTTCCAACTACCTATTAAAATGCCCTTAGGTTGTTTTAATGAAAGATTCATATTGACATTAAAGTCAAACATTTTAAAGAAGACTCACACTATTATTTTGGTGTATTATATGTGTCATGAAAAGTCATCATGAAAAGTGAAAAAACAAATAATGATGAAATAAAATACATATTAATATTTCTCTGCTTACATGTACCATACATGTAATTGTATGTATGATTCCAATCATTTCAATCATTTTATAATCTGCCCTGTTCAAACAGAGAGGAGACACGCAAGCTGTGCCTCACTTTAGATTGTGCAATCTCACCCAAACTGGGTTTGAGCGCTTGCCTTTCATTTTCACTGTAATATTTAAGCTGTTATTATGCATCCTTTCTTTGTGTATTTCACGTTTGTCTATCCATCCATTTTCATCTGCTTATCCGGGGTCAGGTTGCGGTGGCAATAGATCCAGCAGGCTGACCCAGGCTTTCCTCTCACCCGCAACATTTACCATCTTATTCTGGGGGATCCCCGGCCAGCGTTCCCAGGCCAGCTGGGAGATATAATCCCTCCAGCATGTCTTGGGTCTTTCCTGGGGTCTCCTACCAGTTGGACGTGCCTGGAAAACCTCTAATGGGAGGTGTCTAGGAGGCATCCTAGTTAGATGCCGAACCACTTCAGCTGACTCCTTTCAACACCAAGTTCCCTCCTGATGTCCGAGCTCCTTACCCTATCTCTAAGGCTGAGCCCGGCCACCCTATGGAGGAAACTTATTTCAGCCGCTTGTATCCGAGACCTCGTTCTTTAGTTTGTGATCATAGGCGAGAGTTGTGACATAGACCGACCAACAAATGGAGATCCTGTTGATCTCCCGCTCCATCTTACCCTCACTCGTGAACAAGACACAGAGATACTTGAACTCCTTCGCTTGTGGTAGGCACTCTGTCCAATTCACCGGTTTCCGGCAGAGCACCATGGCCTCAGATTTGGAGGTACTGACTCTCATGCTTGCCGCTTCTCACTCGGCTGCAAAACGCCCCAGTGAATGCTGGAGGTCACGTCATCTGCAAACAGCAGAGGCGAGATGATTGCGTGATGGATCCCTGGACACGGTTGTGAAAATTGCGACAAACAACAGATAGACCACGACAAGATAGACGTGTCTAGCTGCAGAGCTGCCAACTTTTCAAAAAACCTTGGAGTGAGATTTTGTCGGGGGTGACCAAAATCTTGCCGCGCACGCAGCCACACACGTTGGTGGTTCAAATATCAGGGAATTGGAATTAATTTGGCATTGTACCCATGTTGTGCCCTGCATTCTGGAGGTTTGTGGGGCCCAAAGTCGTTGATAGGGGCGGCCTACTGGAGATGGACAACATTGGTTACATTCTGTGAAGCAAAGACATCGATGAAGGTCCACCCCCAGGAGATTTTGCTTTAAGTAGATGTTATTTCCTGCATTCTAGTGGATTTTTGGGTGGTATGCTAAAGATGTGCAATACCTGAACTTATTCTGATTCATGTTCATGTGATCATGACCTGTAGGGCCTTCTAGACTTGAGCTGAACATTCAACCAGAAAACTATTGTTGTGCCTCAATGACTGTCTATGTACCACAATATAGCCTAATTAATAGACCTGTGTTCAAGATTTGACCAAGGTAGGTTGATTGACATTTTGATTACAATGGTATTCAACTAATTCTTAACTGAAACCTAACCTATATTGTTAATAATTGTATTCTTAAGAGCACTTAATGATTTATGTTCAGCAAAAAATGACACAAGATTAGTTAGGGAGAAATATTTTTAATTATTCAAAGCCTCCCACCACACGTTCCATCAAACAAAAAAGTGCAACAAATAAAGTGCTTGAAGTGTTTAAACAGTAGCCTTTCTAAGCAATACAATGGATCAACACATGACAAAAATAACTAAAAATGCAGATCAGAAGCTGGTTAGTCATTTTTCTAAGATCTGTGGGCAAGGTTGTACTGGCCTGTGGCCTTCTTGGAGGCCTTGATGACCTCTGAGGGGGGCTCCCATCTAAAACAGGGCTCCAGGTCGGCCATCTTTATGGCCATTATTGAAGAACGTCACGAACTACCAACCCAGCTGTCATTTTGACCTCAGTCCTTCTTGTCTGTAAGAAATTAAAAATTATTAATCCTCCCAAAAGACCATAGTTTATTTCAAATGGACACCTGTGATAATAGGGCACAGGTAAAAAACACATTCAGCAACTAAGATCTCAAATTAAGAAAATGTAACTGTAATACACTGAAATACAAACCACAAATTAGTCAAAACTATCAACCATGACTTTACCGTGATCAACTAGAACACAAAACTCTTGACTGAACCTTGACAGGACTATTACACATATCATACCTTAACCTCTTGTGCAGACATCCCTCCAACAGAGGGAACGGGCATTGCATGTTGGGATATTGTGGCTGTGGACTGAAGAGCTCGTCGCTTTTCTTGGTGGCCTTGGTGGCCTGGTTTTTATGTGGCGCACTACATCTGTCCACACCCTGGTGGCAACATGAGTTTTCAATACGGCAGACTGCACACCAGTAGTGCGTGTTGAGGCTCCCTCTTGTAATAAATGGCCATGTAGAGGTCCACTCATCTTTGAAAAGGGTTCTATATGTTGCTGCTCCAGCCAGAGCACGCCTCTTCTGGCCCTGCTGTTGGATTGGGGGAGTCTCTTCTGTCTGTCCCTCTGTGTCTTCTTCCATCTGCACTGTTGGTTGTTCTATTTGTCCTGTCTGTTGCTCTTCTGCTTGTTTGTCTGTCTGTCCTGTCTGTTGCTCTCTCTGTCCTGTGTGTTGCTCCTTTGTCTGTTGCCCTGTTGTTTCTATAATTTGGTCTGACTGTTCTGTCAGTGTGTTTGTCTGTCTTTTCTGACTTGGCTGGTTCTTTAAATAATATAATATATTTTGCTTTTGTCCTGGGCCTGGTAAAGGTCTTTTACGAGACATCTTGGCAACCTTAAAGAATTAAAATGGTTTTTAATAACTCTACTCTCAGGTACAAAAACATGCCTACTTCTATTGCACAAATGTCCTGTCTTTATGTTAAATTCTTTGGAATACATCTTACCTGTTCAAAGTGCTGTTTGGAAATGTCTTCAGAGTGAGTCCTTTTCTTTGGCATGTTAATAAAAAGATAAATGCTGTGAGAGCAGCCTAAATAAACAATGCTATGATGTTTTGAGCATGCAGTATACCACAAGGTTAACAAGGTGCTCTCCTGCTGCTTCTTATGACGGCTGACTTTACATTCACCACACAAAATCAAGTTGACACGCACAAACATAAACGAATAATTTCTTTCAAGATTTAAAGTTTAAGAGAGTGAGTACTTAATTGAACCACATGTCATTAACATACCTAGTCTCTGCTCAGATTGGAGATGAAGATTTTCTTCAGCGGTGGATTCTCTTCCCGAGTTTCTCCCGCGGTTGTCTCTCTTTGTAACTTTTCTTCTGTCGCTAACTTCGGGACTCGGGACTCGGGAGGACTCGGGACTCGGGACTCGGGTTACAGATGCGCTCCTTAGCGCCATCTACCGTCGGGGAGTTTGAAAAGGAACGAACGCGTCTCGGCCCCAAATCAGCTAATTTTATTTTGCGTGAGAAATTGGCGTGAGTGCGTGTGAAAACATGCAAAAGTGTGTGTCACACGGCGAAACCGTGAGAGTTGGCAGTTCTGATATGTGTGCACTGACATTTAATAGTCTAAGTAAAACACTTGATACTCGTTTGGCCATATACGGCGCGGTGAGGTCCATCTTTATTATTTTACTACAACTGCGCACCTTGATGACATCATCACAGACGACAGTTACCTGAACAGGATGTCAAGATACTACACAAGGGTTGTGTTTCAACATGCATCATGCACCGTGTCTCTGCTTGTTTCATGGCAAACTATTATTTAATGTAGGGATGCACCGATACCGATACCGGTATCGGTATCGGTGGTCGATACTGCGTTAAATACTCGTACTCGCATCGGTTTCAAGCTGGAGACACTCTTCTCTGTCTCAACTGTCTCAACAGTCTCAACTTCTGAGCAGCCAATCACGCTATCCAAGGTTTTGCCGTCCAATCAGATGGCCAGTTTGTCTCAACAGCAGAATCTGGAGCCGCCATCTTGGATCCTCGCTACGCAGCGCTCACTTCTTTCAATAGACAGGAGAAAAGTGAGACGCGAGTACAATACAAGACTTTATCGATATTGTGCTTATTAACCGGTGTTGCATACGTGTGTATGACATATTAGTGCTCATATTAGTGCTCTTGTTAGTGGCTGACAGCCCCGGAGTTACTTGTAATCAGTCCGTCCCAACGCGACGCAAATGTTTCGCGCGACCAGATTACATGTAAAGTCATGTTTACATGATTGGATCTCAGTTGGATCTCAATCACAACGTATTTATGACTCACCATTAAGTATGTTAGAAGCGGTTTTAATACCTTGATACACAATTTGCAGAAATATTCCTCATACGCTCTGCAGTATTTACTTGCTGGCTGTGTTCATTTACATCAAATCAATTCTCGACTGTCCCTTGAACAACCTCGTTTAGAGGCTCATTTTGATTACATGAGGCCATTAATTGGTCACAGAATGTGTGGAACAGTGGAGGGTGGATGTGATCATGTTAAGAATAAGACATTGTATTTTGTTAATCATTGTCTTTAAATCAATAATGAGGCTAAAAAGGCAGTATACCTTCATGATGGTGGCATGACTGTTTCTCCTTGTGAGTGCAACTGCAGTGATCCTGACCTACAGTTAGGTCCATAAATATTTGGACATTGACACATTTTCCATTATTTTGGCTCTGTACACCTCAACAATGGAGTTGAAATGAAAAAATCAAGATGTGTTTTAAGCTCAGACTTTCAGCTTTAATTTGAGGGTATTTACATCCAAATCAGGTGAACGGTGTAGGAATTACAACAAATTCAAATGTGACCACCCTCTTTTTAAGGGACCAAAAGTAATTGGACAAATTAATATAATCATAAATCTAATTGTCACTTTTAATACTTTGTTGAAAATCCTTTGCAGTCAATGACAGCCTGAAGTCTGGATTCCATAGACATCACCAGACGCTGGGTTTCGTCCCTGGTGATGCTCTGCCAGGCCTCTACTGCAAGTCTTCAGTTCCTGCTGGTTCTTGGGGCATTTTCCCTTCAGTTTTGTCTTCAGCAAGTGAAATGCATGCTCAATTGGATTCAGGTCAGGTGATTGACTTGGCCATTGCAGAACATTCCACTTCTTTGCCTTAAAAAACTCCTTGGTTGCTTTCGCAGTATGCTTCGGGTCATTGTCCATCTGCACTGTGAAGCGCCGTCCAATGAGTTCTGAAGAATTTGGCTGAATATGAGCAGATAATATTGCCCGAAACACTTCCGAATTCATCCTGATACTTTTGTCAGCAGTCACATCATCAATAAATACGAGGGAACCAGTTCCATTGGCAGCCATACATGCCCACGCCATAACACTACCTCCACCATGCTTCACTGATGAGGTGGTATGCTTTGGATCATGAGCAGTTCCTTTCCTTCTCCATACTCTTCTCTTCCCATCATTCTGGTACAAGTTTATCTTCGTCTCATCTGTCCATAGGATGTTCTTCCAGAACTGTACAGGCTCTTTTAGATGTTTTTTGGCAAACTCTAATCTGGTCTTCCTGTTTTTGAGGCTCACCAATGTTTACATCTTGTGGTGAACCCTCTGTATTTACTCTGGTGAAGTCTTCTCTTGATTGTCGACTTTGACACAGATACACCTACCTCCTGGAGAGTGTTCTTGATCTGGCCAACTGTTGTGAAGGGGTTTTTCTTCACCAGGGAAATGATTCTTCTGTCATCCACCACAGTTGTCTTCTGTGGTCTTCCAGGTCTTTTGGTGTTACTGAGCTCACCAGTGCGTTCTTTCTTCTTAAGAATGTACCAAACAGTTGATTTGGCCACACCTAATGTGTCTGCTATCTCTCTGATGGTTTTGTTTTGATTTTTCAGCCTAATGATGGCTTGCTTCACTGATAGTGACAGCTCTTTGGACTTAATATTGAAAGTTGACCGCAACAGATTCCAAACACAAATACCACACCTGAAATGAACCCAAGACCCTTTTATCTACTCCTTGTAAATGAAATATCGAGGGAATTACACACACCTGACCTTGAAACAGCTGATCAGCCAATTGTCCAATTACTTTTGGTCCCTTAAAAAGAGGGTGGCCACATTTGAATTTGTTGTAATTCCTACACCGTTCACCTGATTTGGATGTAAATACCCTCAAATTAAAGCTGAAAGTCTGCACTTAAAGCACATCTTTATTGTTTCATTAGAACTCCATTGTTGTGGTGTACAGAGCCAAAATAATGAAAAATGTGTCAATGTCCAAATATTTATGGACCTGACTGTAAATGATTGAGAGGCAGGAGAGAGAGGGTTAAATGGTTTCAAATCAATTTCAACGTAATTGATTGCACATGTGAAAGGATTTGTGAAGTGCAATTTCAAATGACCCATGGGACACTTCCCTGGTGAAGAATGACGGCCGAGCAAGGATTAGGATAATGGATTCTCAAAATGTCTAATGAAATGAAATCGTCGTAAACATGTTGCTCCGCATCTCCGCAGGAAAACGGAATCTCATCACTGTATTAGTCCACTTATTAGTCCACTAATGCACCGTGACCACAATCAAGACTTGCACTCATCTCTTGAGACTTGGTCCTTGCAAAGTACAGTAGAGTAATAATGCTTGCTGGCTAGCGCTTGCTGGCTAGCGCTTGCTGGCTAGCGCTTGCTATTTGACTTTTTTTATTTTTTTTATTGAATTTAACTATTTTTTTTTTTATTTATCTGTTAATTCCCTGAATTTATTTAAAAATACGATCCTGTTTTAATCTTGATTTTCAGTTTAAAGCTCCTTGTAGCTGATATTTATTTGGGCTTTTTTGCCTCTATTTCACCAAAGCTGAAACACTTTTAATTAAGCCTAAAATGTTCCATGAGAAGTAACCACCATGTGTCCTTTGTCAACAATTTTCAAGATCACTGCTGTCAATATCATTTATTTGTGTACCATGTGTCTTTCACTGTAATGAAGTAAAATAAAGCTTAAAAGAGAATTTATGGCCAATCATTTATTTTTTTATTTAACATCACATTAAATACTGGAACCCCAGCCCACGGCTCTCTACGAAGACGAGGAAAAACTCCCCAATTGGAAACTGGAAGAAACCTCGGGGGAGGCAATTCGTAGAGAGATCCCCTCTCCACGGATGGCTGGGCATGCTACACAAGCAGAAGAAGTTCATCACGTTCTCCTTCCTGTCAAAGAGAGAGCAATGTTAGTATTGACACTTACAGTATGCATGTGATTGGATAATAATAATCTAATGATTGCAATTACTCACAGGAAGTGCTTGTGTAGCATCACCATATGCTGCAGAAGGACTGTACAGGATGGTGGCGTCCTTTAACATGTTGACCAGGAGTTCATCACGTTCTCCTTGATTTAACAACATATGCTGCAGAAGGACTGTACAGTATGGTGGCGTCCTTTAACATGTTGACCAGGAGTTCATCACGTTCTCCTTGATTTAACAACATATGCTGCAGAAGGACTGTACAGGATGGTGGCGTCCTTTAACATGTTGACCAGGAGTTCATCACGTTCTCCTTGATTTAACAACATATGCTGCAGAAGGACTGTACAGGATGGTGGCGTCCTTTAACATGGTGACCAGGAGTTCATCACGTTCTCCTTTCTGTGAGTAAAAAAACATGTTAGTGCATGTATATATGTGTGATTGTGTATGTATGTGTGTGTATGTGTGTGTGTGTGTGTGTGTGTGTGTGTGAGGGGGGGGCGGGTCTATATGTTCAGCCATGGATGAACCCTGATCTCCTTCAGGGATGGCCGCTTTTTGGGGTCTTCTGTTAAACATGTAGTCAGGAAGTCCAGGCAATCTGAAAAGAGTGGAGCATAAGAAAGGTCAGGGTGGCGCTCCAGTGATGCATCACAACGGGAACAACTAAAATTAACAGATTTGTGTCTGCTGACATGTTTGTGAGTATCTTTTTTTTCTTACTTTCAGACAGTGTGTCTCTGATTTTCTGCAGTTTTAGCTGGAACATGATGGTGTTAAAGATTGCTCCACGGTGGAGTGTTTCATAGAGGACCACCCCCATCTGCCACACCGTGGTAGGTCCGGCACTGTATTGATAACAGTTCACCCACTCTGGAGGTGCGTGACATTCGGTACCTAGAATATACAGACATAATAATAAGACGGTGAGCTTTGTTTCAAGGTGAAAGTCACAGATGGGTGAAGAGCAGGAGTAAAGACAGACGTCTTACCATAGAAGACATGTTTGTAGGAGGACTCTTCCTTAGCAAAGCAGCATAGGCCAAAGTCTATAATTCGAAGACGAGGGACCTCCAGGTCGGTCTGGATCAACAGGTTTTCCACCTTAATGTCCCGGTGAAAAATGTTTTTTTCCTGGAGATCAACTGCTGCATCTACCAGCTGTCTGAGTATGATCTAACGGACAAAGAGAGAGAACAAGGGTGGGTTTCACATGTCTTTGACTGTGAGCGGACTACAACTGCAGTTTCTATAATCATAATCAACAGAAAAAGTTCAAAACATAGAAGGATCCTCCAGCTGCTTACCTTTGCCTCCTCCTCTTGTATTGGACCTTTGCCTTGAATGTATTCACGAAGGTCCTTGGACGGGACTGGCCTCTCGTGCACCAAGACCAGCTCCTGGGCCAGATCGTACCAGTCCAGTAGGGCTACTGGTGCTGACGCCCCTACCGAACTGTTGTTTCTGACCCGCAGCCTCAACATGGCGGCCACTTCTATTGAGAGCTGCCTCCCAGTAGCGTCCTGAAACATCACAACAGATTTAAAGGTTAAGAGAGAACCACAATTCAACCGTAAAACATTCAGGAAGAGAGAGCAGATTTTGATACTCACCCTGTGCTTGCAGAAGACTTTGTCTTTTTCTATGTGCTTGATGGCGACTGGCACATTATCTGCTCTGCGGCAGCCAGCAAACACACTTCCACAACCACCTTCACCCAGCTTATCCGATTGCTGGTACTTGGCCTCAAATTCAGCTAAAAAGAGAAACGCATTTTTTTACACCGTTGTGAGTAACACCAATGGAAAACTATAAGCTTGCACAGCATTGAAACATTTAGCAGCAAGAGATCAAAGATCCCAGATATTTAAAAACTATCTGCGTCAAGAACTAGTTTTCTTTGTGATTGAAGGGAACTGAAGTCAATTTAGACCAATACACCAACATCCTAGTTGATTTTGATGGAAGGTACACACTCCCAACAACAGTTTCTTCACATGATCTTACCTTTGGCCGTATCAGTGGCAGAACGTCTGACACACTTTGCCGTCGGTGGTGGCGGCAGCATGTCTGTGGCTCTCTTGACCACCACTCTACTTCTCAGACTGTAGACCTGTTCACCTGCAGAGAGCCTTGTCTTCTTGCTGAGGGTCTGACCGTCATCAGTGGCCTTCCTTTTACTCACTGTCACTTTCTGTGAGGGTTTATCGCAGCTTTCTACACGTGAGAAGAAAAAACAGAAGAACATCAGCGTGACGGTCACAGGCACTAACATGGGCAATACAAATCCTCCATAGTAAATGAGGACAAAAAACATTATTTTTTTTAAGGAAACTATTTATATTGATACATCAACATCATAGTTGATTTTGATGGAAGGTACAGACTCTCAACAACAGTTTCACATGATCAACTTACCTTTGACAGTGGTCTTTGCAAGACGTCTGCTACATTTCACCGTCGGTGGTGGTGGTGGCATGTCTGTAGCAGGACGTCTGCTACATTTCACCGTTGGTGGTGGTGGTGGTGGCATGTCTGTAGCAGGACGTCTGCTACATTTCACCGTCGGTGGTGGTGGTGGTGGCGGCATGTCTGTGGCTCTCTTGTACACCACTCTACTTCTCAGAACGTAGACCTGTTCACCTGCAGAGAGCCTTGTCTTCTTGCTGAGGGTCTGACCGTCATCAGTGGCCTTCCTCTTGCTCACAGTCACTTTCTGTGAGGGTTTATCGCAGCTTTCTACACGTGAGAAAAAACACAGAAGAACATCAGCTTGACAGTCACAGGCACTAACATCAGCAATACAAATCCTCCATAGTGAATGAGGACATAGACAAACTAAAATAACATTAGTTATTTTTCTCTAGTGGTGTCTATCCATGCAGGTAGTTTTGTCTCCAGCTCAATACAATGCACAGCATTGAAACATTTAACAGCTAGAGATCAAAAATCCCAGATCCAGATCTTTAAAAACGATCTGCATCAATTATTATCATTGGAGGGAAGGGATAACTAGTTTTCTTTGTGATTTAAGGGAATTAAAGTTATCAATACACCAACATCCTAGTTGTTTTTGATGGAAGGTACACACCCCCAACAACAGTTTCACATGATCAGCTTACCTTTGATAGTGTTTTTTGCAGGACGTCTGCTACATTTTGACGTCGGTGGTGGTGGTGGTGGCATGTCTGTAGCAGGACGTCTGCTACATTTCACCGTCGGTGGTGGTGGTGGTGGTGGTGGCGGCATGTCTGTGGCTCTCTTGTACACCACTCTACTTCTCAGAACGTAGACCTGTTCACCTGCAGAGAGCCTTGTCTTCTTGCTGAGGGTCTGACCGTCATCAGTGGCCTTCCTCTTGCTCGCTGTCACTTTCTGTGAGGGTTTATTGCAGCTTTCTACACGTGAGAAAAAACACAGAAGAACATCAGCTTGACAGTCACAGGCACTAACATGAGCAATACAAATCCTTCATACTAAATGAGGACATAGACAAACTAAAATAACATTAGTTATTTTTCTCTAGTGGTGTCTATCCATGCAGGTAGTTTTGTCTCCAGCTCAATACAATGCACAGCATTGAAACATTTAACAGCAAGAGATCAAAAATCCCAGATCCAGATCTTTAAAAACGATCTGCATCAATTATTATCATTGGAGGGAAGGGATAACTAGTTTTCTTTGTGATTTAAGGGAATTAAAGTTATCAATACACCAACATCCTAGTTGTTTTTGATGGAAGGTACACACCCCCAACAACAGTTTCACATGATCAACTTACCTTTGACAGTGTTTTTTGCAGGACGTCTGCTACATTTTGCCGTGGATGGTGGTGGTGGTGGCGGCAGCATGTTTGTGGCAGGACGTCTGACACTTTTCGCCGTCGATGGTGGTGGTGGTGGCGGCAGCATGTTTGTGGCAGGACGTCTGACACTTTTCGCCGTCGATGGTGGTGGCGGCAGCATGTTTGTGGCAGGACGTCTGACACTTTTCGCCGTCGATGGTGGTGGCGGCAGCATGTTTGTGGCAGGACGTCTGACACTTTTCGCCGTCGATGGTGGCATCATGTCTGTGGCTCTCTTGAACACCACTCTACTTCTCAGACTGTAGACCTGTTCACCTGCAGAGAGCCTTGTCCTCTTGCTGAGGGTCTGACCGTCATCAGTGGCCTTCCTTTTACTCACTGTCACTTTCTGTGAGGGTTTATCGCAGCTTTCTACACGTGAGAAAAAACGCAGAAGAACATCAGCTTGACAGTCACAGGCACTAACATGGGCAATACAAATCCTTCATAGTGAATGAGGACATGGACAAACAGTTGATTTTGATGGAACGTACACACTCCCAACAACAGTTTCACATGATCAGCTTACCTTTGACAGTTTTTTTTGCAGGCCGTCTGACACTTTTCTCCATCGGTGGTGGTGGCGGCGGCATTGTTGTGGATTTCCTAACCACTCGACTTCTCAGAACGTGGCCTGTAGTCACCTCAACCTCTCCAAGAGGCCTTTGTCGCTCTACAGTTTAGAAAAACAGTAAAAAATAAATTAGTATAGAAATATAGGTACTAACTGTATGCCTTTGTCGTTATTTATAATCTGGCAGATTATACTACTACTACTAACTCTGGGTTTCCTACTCACCCTGAACTCTGCTGGAGGCTGCAGAAGCTCTAGTCCTGGTTTTCATTTTAGAGCCTTTTTCCAAATATTTGATGAGAAATTGTTAAGTTCCTATCAGGATCGGTTCCCAGCAAGCAATGTGTTGGTAAATCAATATGAGGGACCATGGCTTTGATTACTGTAGCTATGACGATTGGATCGAAACCCCCTTGACTGTTCGTGTCTGAATGTTGCGCAACACTTCACTGTGATGTCACAAAGTTCTATTTAGTTTATTAATGAATTGTCTGTATACTATAATATATTTGTACATGTTGAGGTTATCCACATATCCACATTGTTTATAGAACACACTGCCTAGCAGCACAGGGCTTGATAGGGACTCTCAGTCATCTGGCTGACTTTCCAACTACCTATTAAAATGCCCTTAGGTTGTTTTAATGAAAGATTCATATTGACATTAAAGTCAAACATTTTAAAGAAGACTCACACTATTATTTTGGTGTATTATATGTGTCATGAAAAGTCATCATGAAAAGTGAAAAAACAAATAATGATGAAATAAAATACATATTAATATTTCTCTGCTTACATGTACCATACATGTAATTGTATGTATGATTCCAATCATTTCAATCATTTTATAATCTGCCCTGTTCAAACAGAGAGGAGACACGCAAGCTGTGCCTCACTTTAGATTGTGCAATCTCACCCAAACTGGGTTTGAGCGCTTGCCTTTCATTTTCACTGTAATATTTAAGCTGTTATTATGCATCCTTTCTTTGTGTATTTCACGTTTGTCTATCCATCCATTTTCATCTGCTTATCCGGGGTCAGGTTGCGGTGGCAATAGATCCAGCAGGCTGACCCAGGCTTTCCTCTCACCCGCAACATTTACCATCTTATTCTGGGGGATCCCCGGCCAGCGTTCCCAGGCCAGCTGGGAGATATAATCCCTCCAGCATGTCTTGGGTCTTTCCCGGGGTCTCCTACCAGTTGGACGTGCCTGGAAAACCTCTAATGGGAGGTGTCTAGGAGGCATCCTAGTTAGATGCCGAACCACTTCAGCTGACTCCTTTCAACACCAAGTTCCCTCCTGATGTCCGAGCTCCTTACCCTATCTCTAAGGCTGAGCCCGGCCACCCTATGGAGGAAACTTATTTCAGCCGCTTGTATCCGAGACCTCGTTCTTTAGTTTGTGATCATAGGCGAGAGTTGTGACATAGACCGACCAACAAATGGAGATCCTGTTGATCTCCCGCTCCATCTTACCCTCACTCGTGAACAAGACACAGAGATACTTGAACTCCTTCGCTTGTGGTAGGCACTCTGTCCAATTCACCGGTTTCCGGCAGAGCACCATGGCCTCAGATTTGGAGGTACTGACTCTCATGCTTGCCGCTTCTCACTCGGCTGCAAAACGCCCCAGTGAATGCTGGAGGTCACGTCATCTGCAAACAGCAGAGGCGAGATGATTGCGTGATGGATCCCTGGACACGGTTGTGAAAATTGCGACAAACAACAGATAGACCACGACAAGATAGACGTGTCTAGCTGCAGAGCTGCCAACTTTTCAAAAAACCTTGGAGTGAGATTTTGTCGGGGGTGACCAAAATCTTGCCGCGCACGCAGCCACACACGTTGGTGGTTCAAATATCAGGGAATTGGAATTAATTTGGCATTGTACCCATGTTGTGCCCTGCATTCTGGAGGTTTGTGGGGCCCAAAGTCGTTGATAGGGGCGGCCTACTGGAGATGGACAACATTGGTTACATTCTGTGAAGCAAAGACATCGCTGAAGGTCCACCCCCAGGAGATTTTGCTTTAAGTAGATGTTATTTCCTGCATTCTAGTGGATTTTTGGGTGGTATGCTAAAGATGTGCAATACCTGAACTTATTCTGATTCATGTTCATGTGATCATGACCTGTAGGGCCTTCTAGACTTGAGCTGAACATTCAACCAGAAAACTATTGTTGTGCCTCAATGACTGTCTATGTACCACAATATAGCCTAATTAATAGACCTGTGTTCAAGATTTGACCAAGGTAGGTTGATTGACATTTTGATTACAATGGTATTCAACTAATTCTTAACTGAAACCTAACCTATATTGTTAATAATTGTATTCTTAAGAGCACTTAATGATTTATGTTCAGCAAAAAATGACACAAGATTAGTTAGGGAGAAATATTTTTAATTATTCAAAGCCTCCCACCACACGTTCCATCAAACAAAAAAGTGCAACAAATAAAGTGCTTGAAGTGTTTAAACAGTAGCCTTTCTAAGCAATACAATGGATCAACACATGACAAAAATAACTAAAAATGCAGATCAGAAGCTGGTTAGTCATTTTTCTAAGATCTGTGGGCAAGGTTGTACTGGCCTGTGGCCTTCTTGGAGGCCTTGATGACCTCTGAGGGGGGCTCCCATCTAAAACAGGGCTCCAGGTCGGCCATCTTTATGGCCATTATTGAAGAACGTCACGAACTACCAACCCAGCTGTCATTTTGACCTCAGTCCTTCTTGTCTGTAAGAAATTAAAAATTATTAATCCTCCCAAAAGACCATAGTTTATTTCAAATGGACACCTGTGATAATAGGGCACAGGTAAAAAACACATTCAGCAACTAAGATCTCAAATTAAGAAAATGTAACTGTAATACACTGAAATACAAACCACAAATTAGTCAAAACTATCAACCATGACTTTACCGTGATCAACTAGAACACAAAACTCTTGACTGAACCTTGACAGGACTATTACACATATCATACCTTAACCTCTTGTGCAGACATCCCTCCAACAGAGGGAACGGGCATTGCATGTTGGGATATTGTGGCTGTGGACTGAAGAGCTCGTCGCTTTTCTTGGTGGCCTTGGTGGCCTGGTTTTTATGTGGCGCACTACATCTGTCCACACCCTGGTGGCAACATGAGTTTTCAATACGGCAGACTGCACACCAGTAGTGCGTGTTGAGGCTCCCTCTTGTAATAAATGGCCATGTAGAGGTCCACTCATCTTTGAAAAGGGTTCTATATGTTGCTGCTCCAGCCAGAGCACGCCTCTTCTGGCCCTGCTGTTGGATTGGGGGAGTCTCTTCTGTCTGTCCCTCTGTGTCTTCTTCCATCTGCACTGTTGGTTGTTCTATTTGTCCTGTCTGTTGCTCTTCTGCTTGTTTGTCTGTCTGTCCTGTCTGTTGCTCTCTCTGTCCTGTGTGTTGCTCCTTTGTCTGTTGCCCTGTTGTTTCTATAATTTGGTCTGACTGTTCTGTCAGTGTGTTTGTCTGTCTTTTCTGACTTGGCTGGTTCTTTAAATAATATAATATATTTTGCTTTTGTCCTGGGCCTGGTAAAGGTCTTTTACGAGACATCTTGGCAACCTTAAAGAATTAAAATGGTTTTTAATAACTCTACTCTCAGGTACAAAAACATGCCTACTTCTATTGCACAAATGTCCTGTCTTTATGTTAAATTCTTTGGAATACATCTTACCTGTTCAAAGTGCTGTTTGGAAATGTCTTCAGAGTGAGTCCTTTTCTTTGGCATGTTAATAAAAAGATAAATGCTGTGAGAGCAGCCTAAATAAACAATGCTATGATGTTTTGAGCATGCAGTATACCACAAGGTTAACAAGGTGCTCTCCTGCTGCTTCTTATGACGGCTGACTTTACATTCACCACACAAAATCAAGTTGACACGCACAAACATAAACGAATAATTTCTTTCAAGATTTAAAGTTTAAGAGAGTGAGTACTTAATTGAACCACATGTCATTAACATACCTAGTCTCTGCTCAGATTGGAGATGAAGATTTTCTTCAGCGGTGGATTCTCTTCCCGAGTTTCTCCCGCGGTTGTCTCTCTTTGTAACTTTTCTTCTGTCGCTAACTTCGGGACTCGGGACTCGGGACTCGGGACTCGGGTTACAGATGCGCTCCTTAGCGCCATCTACCGTCGGGGAGTTTGAAAAGGAACGAACGCGTCTCGGCCCCAAATCAGCTAATTTTATTTTGCGTGAGAAATTGGCGTGAGTGCGTGTGAAAACATGCAAAAGTGTGTGTCACACGGCGAAACCGTGAGAGTTGGCAGTTCTGATATGTGTGCACTGACATTTAATAGTCTAAGTAAAACACTTGATACTCGTTTGGCCATATACGGCGCGGTGAGGTCCATCTTTATTATTTTACTACAACTGCGCACCTTGATGACATCATCACAGACGACAGTTACCTGAACAGGATGTCAAGATACTACACAAGGGTTGTGTTTCAACATGCATCATGCACCGTGTCTCTGCTTGTTTCATGGCAAACTATTATTTAATGTAGGGATGGTATCGGTGGTATAGGTATCGGTGGTCGATACTGCGTTAAATACTCGTACTCGCATCGGTTTCAAGCTGGAGACACTCTTCTCTGTCTCAACTGTCTCAACAGTCTCAACTTCTGAGCAGCCAATCACGCTATCCAAGGTTTTGCCGTCCAATCAGATGGCCAGTTTGTCTCAACAGCAGAATCTGGAGCCGCCATCTTGGATCCTCGCTACGCAGCGCTCACTTCTTTCAATAGACAGGAGAAAAGTGAGACGCGAGTACAATACAAGACTTTATCGATATTGTGCTTATTAACCGGTGTTGCATACGTGTGTATGACATATTAGTGCTCATATTAGTGCTCTTGTTAGTGGCTGACAGCCCCGGAGTTACTTGTAATCAGTCCGTCCCAACGCGACGCAAATGTTTCGCGCGACCAGATTACATGTAAAGTCTATGCACAGACGCGTGTGGTTGCGACAGACGCAAATTTACGCCGGCGGCACGTTAGACGCGAGAGTTGAAATTTTCCATATTTAATACATCTATAATTGAGAAGCTCTGCGCGTCATCACCGCCGTCCTGCCGGTTTGAATCAAACTGTTGCTGATCCACCTGAAGTAGCGCTGGCAGCGGCCTCATTCAGACGCTGTTGTGCGGCTACGGATGATATTATTGTAGCCGAGTGTCTGTTGTGTGTCTATATTTGTAATTCTAATAAAATGAAAACACGCTGCAGGGTAACTTGAACCACTTTTTTATCTCCTTCACACACGTATATCCCACAATTCCACTCTTTTCCTTTCCGTTTCTCCCTCCACAATAAAAGCACCGGAAACATAACTTGGAACACAGCTTTCTATATAATTGCTCGATACCTAATATTATCGCTTACATTATGAACCCGGACACGGGGCGTTTTATGGTCCGACATTAGAGGGACTTCCACAAGAAGTTTAAAGCTTGGGATAGCCTTCTGTTAATTTTTGTACTATAGGCTTGACATAATCTGCAGAGGATAAAATAAAATCTGCCTCCAAATTAATTGCACTTTCATGGAGACCAAATCTAAGAAGTATCGGTATCGGTACTCGGTATCGGCAAGTACACAAATAAAAATATCGGTATCGTATCGGTTTGTAAAAAATGGTATCGTTGCATCCCTAATATAAGTATTGACTTACTCTGATTCTTCTCCTTTTCTGCTCCTGGCCGGGGTTGGTTTGGTTGGCTGGGCTGTTGCATGAAACAAAAAGTTGTTTGAATCTCCAGACTATCACAGTTAATAATCAATACAGGGGAGTGAGGCAACACTTACCGTCTTATTCCCACCGGCTGGACCTCATCAAACCCCCTTTTGGTCGCATGGGTTTTGGCCGGAGGTGCAGTGGGCCTGGAGGGAACAACCTGCCCACGTAAACTAAGTGTGGACATTTTCTGGGTAAGTTCCATCAGAAGTATGTCAGAAGTCTGAAAGAGGAAATGTTTGGATACATTTTTAGACCTTTGCCAAACAACTGCCAAACACAAGACATACAGCCAAATAACACATAAATAAAATGTACTGTTTAGTTTAATCAAAGGATATTCAAATCACCATGTGTAGCATAAATACACTTGGTTAAATAATGTGTATGTTACTGCCACTGGTTTTAAATTAAGTGACATCTTCCTTAATTTAATGTAATACCTGATCACATTCCTACCATTGTACATAGTTTTTTTCAACAGACTGTGAATAGCTACATTGAAGCCTTTTAGATGGATGACAACTGTATCGACTTACTCTAAATTAAATGTGAAATTAACTTAAATAAACATCAACTTACCATGTGGCCACTGGGCCTCTGTAGGGTGTTTGCAAACATCTCTGTGAATACTTTGTGATGTTTCTTCCTTCTCTCACTTTCTTTCAGCTGCTCTTGAGGTGTGAAGACGTGGAAATGAAATGCAATCCTTTGACTTCTGAGCTGTGATTCCAGATTTGATTTTGGAACCATAGAAGTGTTTCGGTGAGTAACCTTGATAACATCACTTGTGTGTCTCAAGATGAGCATGACTTTTGAAAGCTCAGAGACCACAACACCACTTTGTGTGAACTAGAGTTTCCCTTCAGAAATGTCTTATAACACCACAATGTGGTCAAACAGGGCCACAGGGCAGGAACCACACACAGTACAGGAACAAAAAGGCAGGAACTACATATGTGGTTGTCTCAAGATGAGCCTGATCATTTTCTCAGACTTTTGAAAGCTCAGAGATTACAACACCACTTTTTTCACTTTTTAAAGTGTTTGAACTGGAGTTTCCCTGCAGAAATGTCTTATAACACCAAAATGTGCTTTACTGCAAAAAAATTGTTGATTAATTATCACTGTAATATCTCTTTATATTTGTTATATGGTGATTGCAGCTCTCAGTCAAGCTGAGAAAATGAAATGAATCAGCCTCTAATCAGGACTGTTTAATACAAGTTAAAAAAGCATAATCAGGTTGTTAATTTGGTTTGACTACAAGCAGCAGTGGGAACATCTTGTTTATCAATGAATTCATATTTTTTGTTTTTCATTATATACACAAAAATGCACATGGACTAATTCCAGCTTCGATGTTTCAACCAACATTGGTATCAGATGTAGTAATATGTCGTAACGTGTTAATATTGTTCATCCAGTGCATACAGATTAACACCCAGAGAGTTAGCAGAAATATTTATTCATTCACTTTTGAAAGCTCAGAGATCACAACACCACTTTTTTTGCTTTTTTCAGTAGTACTGTCCAAGATGAGTTACCAGTAGCTGACTTTGATGCACAAAGTCAGGAGTGTTCCTTTAAAGCCCCACCCACTGCATGTCTACTTCCTGTCAAAGTGTATCGTTATTTGTCTCTCTCTCTATACTTCATTAAAGTGTGGAGAGACCTGTGTGAGGAGCAGTAGTAGATGAGATGTACATACAATAACCGTGCTGGAGCAGTGACAACACAAGGAGACACTAATAATAACAATACTGATGCCACTTCAGTCATTAAAAATATAATATGATACATACTTTCTATAGTCATGGCAGGGGGTTTACCATAACTTTCGTGAATGTTAGTCCTTATGGGCAGGTGGCACCTAGCTTGGTAGCCCCTGTCATCAGTGTGTGAATGAGTGAAAAATGACATCAGAATGTATTAGCCTTGCACTAAGCAGTGAGGTGCATAACAATAAACATAGACATACAATAAAAAAACAAATATATATATATAATAAAAACAATTAACATAAATATGGTAAATGACAAATATGGTAAACAACAAACAGATAACAGTACTTTAGAACAAGCATATATTTTAAAATAAAAGTGGCAAGCATATTTTAATAAGAAAAGAAGGGTGTTTTAAGTTGTTCTGGGGATATGAGAGTCAGTCAGTGGAGTCTCGGGCTTTGTTGATGAACCCGATTGCAGCTGGAAAGAAACTGTTCTTGTGGTGTGAGGTCTTGGTCCTGATGGTCCACACCCATTTATGTTCCTCCACAACTCCTGCTGGCTTTGACTCATTGTTTAATTTTGACTGTCAAATCATCTTGAGAATTGTTGAGATCAATTATTTGAAAAAAATAAATTGTGCACTGGCTCACACTGCTGATTCAAAAGCCATTATGAACAACAAGGAGTGATTGGCAAGTGTGAGCGTGTGTACATATGCACGCTATTGAAGAAAGAGCCAGTTAATAGGCCTTTTCACTGAATGCCATTTTACTTTTCACAGCAGGAAAAGCACAGATGTAATTGAACAATGATGGCTGAATTCCATTTAGCTGCTTAAAATACAGTCCTGGTAACATACATGGTGGCTCACAGTCACTTTTACTGGAACACCTGCATTCAATAAAGCCATTACTATTGCTATTAATAACACCTGTGCATTTCTTAGTATGAAAAGTCAACATGCCTGCTGTGAGAAAGGCCTATTGTGCAGCATTGCATTAATAAAACTTGCTATTGAACGTGAGTTTCATTAACTCTCATATTATTTATTTCAAGGAAGCCTTTTCCAACACGAGACGCTACTCGTTCTTTATGTCACAAACCGCTTCCCAAGTAACAAGACGTTTAAATGATGAATTACTTCAAGCCAACTGTGATCTTGAAAGCACAAACATACCTTGTGTATTGTACTGTGGATTATCGATACATTTAAATTGCAATTGCTCCTTTATTTTGCAGCGAAATATTTTATTTCAAAGATGTTTTGGCGACACGCAGTGGACAAAATAAAGCATTACACCACACGGGGGTCGTCACATCCGCTCTTCTTCCTGTTGCTAGCGCCCAGACGTAGGCTGGACCAGGATGTATGACATGTTTTGTCAACACATTTAACCCTCTTGGTTTCGTATGGTAAGAATACGTTATTTCTTTATTTTACGACATTGCTTACAATTCGACAAAACGTACAATATACCGTAAGTGTACTAACACAAGTAACGTTAGCTTAACGGCAGCTAATGTCAGTGTACACATTGCATTTGTGAGCTAGCTAATTATCTGTCAGCTCCCAAACATCATGGCCGTGAGGTGTTGTTTCAAGCACATTATCTCACAATATATAGGTTAACTTCGGTGTCTTTCATAGGGTTTGAATTCGCTTTAACGTGAAAATAAGTGACGCTAGCTTCACTTAGCCAGCGGTTCACGTTACGGGCCCAACAAAAACGTGCCACCGCTAACGTCACCTGTACCATCTTCTCAATGAAGTTAGAATACGTTACTTAATTTATTTATTTCAAAGTGGGGTCGACACTCACTAGAGCAACAGGGAATTCAAAGACATGTCTGATTTTAATGCTGCCGACACTTCATGAACTTCACGATCCAGACATCTTCCTCCAGGCGGCTCCTCTGTGTCTAACGTCGGTCAAAGGTCCACCTGTCTTTGTAGCAAAGCCTTGCTCTCGATGACGTCCGCCAGCCACTTCTCTCTAAACCTGGTCCTCCCGGGCGTGTGCACCAGCCGGTTCGACTCCACCACGAAGTGCACCTCCACGGGCAGAGTCTGGGGGTTGACTTTAGACACGACCGCGACGAAATAGACGCTCGCTGTCCCCTGAACCGGTCTCCGCGGGGACGTCGCACTGCAGCGGGCCCGGTAGTGGTAGAAGGTGTGCTGCTCCTCCTCGGTCGAGGAGAGGAAGTGCAGGCTGTGAATCCAGCAGGGCTGCATCTCCCAGGTTTGAATGTACTCCTCAATCTGCTTCAGCCCCACGTCGACTGTGAAGTCTTTGCTCGCAACCCAGTTGACAGTCTTATTGTCTGGAGACTCGTCCACCTGCTCCTGGACAGCGTGTCGTCTCTCCAGCAGCGTTTTCACAAGTTGAGCTGACTCAGTCTTTGAATTCCGATTCGATGAACGCCTGTCCTCCTCCATCCTGTCTTTGTAACGATGACCTGCAAGATCTGGCGAGCTTGTTAATCAGTGAAAGCTGCAGTCAGCATCTGCTTTTTGTTGCTGTAACCGTCTCCATGGCTACCAGGATGTGCAGGGAGGCAAATGGAGCCCTCTGTTGGCCCGCTTTCCATTTGCAGTGTGCATATTTTAATATTCATCGTTTTCTATCTGTGTTTTCAGGAGAACATTCAAACAAGGAGCAGAAAATGGCCCTCCTGAAATGGAATTTCTGCCAAAACCCGCTGATGGCAGATAGTCTGCCAGAATGATGCATCCTTGTACACAGACATCAAGCATCTGATTGCCTGATAAACTTCAAGTTCTCCGCTGCTGTTCCAAGTGAGCCAACAAACGCATGTCGCGAATCAGGACCACACTGGACAGTGTCACCAAAGCAGTGGGCAGCAGTGACTTCATCTCCAAGTTTTCCCGCCTAAAGCCTGGAAGTGCCGCAGTCGACGGGCCCCATGCGGAAAAGGTCCCGGTCAAAGCCGAGACCTCAAACTCTGACAACACAGCTGCGGCCTCGCCACCTGAAACCACCATGATGGAAGAAGAAGAAGGCGAGAGGAACTCAGCAGAGGACGACTCGGACAAAGAAAATCCTTTTGTTGCCTCAAAGAAGTCCACATCCACTTTAGCCTCAGTAGCGAATGTGTCTGCACCGAGCTCTTCCTCGACCATGGCGAAACAATCCATGCAGCTGTTTCACCCGGCAGCTATGACCACCAACATGGGCGAGACCTACACAACTCTAGCTCAGCACATCAATAGTTACTTTGGCACCAGCACACAAGAGGAAGGAGTAGACAACGGACCACCACAGCAGAAGGAGCACAGAAAAGGGGGTGACCCTGTTTCTGAGCCCACTCTCAGTGCCGTCACTCGGACAATTAGGGACCACATTCCTATGATGTCCTCAGTGGCAGAGGCTAAAAGTATTGATGCACCCACTACCTCGCCTCCCTCTTCATCTCCAACAGAAGAGCTCAGCTCTCCAGCAGGTATGCCCTCCTCTGAAATCCCTGCAACTCCAAGTGCAGCTCCCTCCATCCCTGTGCCTGCTCCCTCTTCTAAAAAAGGCTTCACCCATTATCTCTCCTACCCTCGGCCCAGCGTTCAGGCGTTTGTCGGCAGCTACATCACGCCCCTGGTCCCCAAATTCAGGGGCGATTCCAAAAGCATTGCAGCTGAAAGAGACAAGTCTTCAGTGGTCGCTGTGGAAGAGACCACTGTGGAAAAGGCAAGACAGAAGAAAGGCGGTGAAGAGAAGAAAGCAGATGAAGTGAAGCAACAGCTGTTGATTCAAAGAGAGAAGGTAAGGCACTCGGCTCAGTACAGCTTGAATGAAAGTTGAACTTTACATTACATTTCATTTAGCTGACGCTTTTATCCAAAGCGACTTACATGATATACAGTAGACCGTAGACACAGCAACGGTGAGCAATGAGGGTTAAGTGTCTTGCTCAAGGACACAACGACTCAGACTGCCGGAGCCGGGGATCGAACCACCGACCTTCTGATTGAAAGACCGACTTGCTAACCACTGAGCCACAGTCGCCCCACAGTGCCCTAGAACTCTTAGGGCAGTCGGAATAAATTGAAATGGCAAACTATGATTTTACTTATTGCTAGTTTATGTTTCAGAAGCAATTAAGATCTCGACAAAGTAAGGACATTTTAAAAGTAAAATGTATCGGATGCCTTCTATTAATCAGATGATCCTAATGTGTTGTACATGGTGTGTATTTGTCATGCAGATAATAGCCAGGGTGAGTGTGGACAACAGGACCAGAGCTCTGGTGAAAGGCCTGCAGAGAGTCACTGATGTCAAGCTTCTCACCAGTCGAGTGGAGGAGCTCAGCTGTCACCTCCTGGAGTTCCCCGAGACACGAGGCGTAGCTATCAAGGTTAGCATCCGGATGTTCTATGTACCCTGCAGCTCAGTGTAATGTTGGATGCATTGCATAGTCTTTACATGTGTTTTTTTAAAAGAGGGAAATCTTAGTCAAGTATGTTTTGTTTATAATCGTGACCTTTTTAGGAGAGTGTGCTGCCCTGCCTGCTGCGCTTGCGCCAGGCCAGAGACCTGCCTCTTCAGGCTGCTGTGAGAGAAGCACTGGCCCTGGTTGGCTACTCTGAACCAGTCAGAGGCAGAGGAATTCGGGTCCTTGCCATAGACGGAGGCGGAACAAGGTAAAGCTATACCGGGCCAAAAAAAGTCAAAATGAAAATATCTGTGGCATTTTTATTCAAAAACTCTTTTAAGAGTCTAAAACAAATGTGTATATATATTACGTTTGTGAATATTAAACTTGAATTTACCTGCTTTTATGTTTGCTGTTATATAAGAAATGTATTATTATTAACATATGTGGCTCAAGAAGTGATTGCCAACTACAGAATAAAAAGATCTACCAACAGAAAATCCAGAGAAAACAAAGTTACAGAGCTGGTGGATTTTTAATTTGCAAATGATAGGAAACTAATATGGTTATATTACACTACAAATAAATACAAAGTTAGCCTTCATTGCATGCCAACTGTAAAAGACCACTTCTATACGTTTGTTGTTGCGTTTCAAATATATCGGCTTCATTTCTGTCAGTGTAGGTTTGTAAACCTTGTGTCTTTGTTATAGAGGACTTCTGGCCCTGCAAACTCTCCAGAAACTGCAGAACCTGACTGGCAAACGAATCCACCAGCTGTTTGACTACATCTGTGGAGTCAGCACAGGTATATATTCTCATCAATCTCTCTTTTATTCTTCTCTAACACTAACCCCACACAGGAATGTATGTAAACACCCGATACTCCCTTCCTCACTGGCACATCACAGTTGTTCATCTCTGCTTTTAGGTGCCATTTTGGCCTTCATGCTGGGAATTTTTCAGATCCCCTTAGATGAGTGCGAGGAGATGTACAGAAAGCTGGGCTCGGATGTGTTCAAACAGAATGTCATCGTTGGAACCGTTAAGATGAGCTGGAGCCATGCTTTCTATGACAGCGAAATATGGGAAAACATCCTCAAGTTAGTTTGCAGGGCTCTTTCCTCCTTTTATCCCCCTGTATTTACATTCCTTTAAAACTCTCTTTCATCCTGGATTTCAAAGACACTGGGGTAGTCTATATAGTTGGCTGTATCTTTAATTTGTTTTTCTTTAGGGAACGCATGGGTGAGGGGCGTATGATTGAGAGTGCCAGGGACCCATACTGCCCAAAAGTAAGCCACATTACTTTTTCAGCTCCACACTTGTTTTTCTTCTTGAGTTAATTTGTATTTGAAGATGTTTATTTGCAGTATAACCATACAGAGACTTACAAGTGCCTGTGTTTTCAGATCTTAAAAAAAAAGAAGAAATATATATAAATGACTTGACATGTTCCTCTCTAAATATGCCCTCTGTATGTCCACAAGGTGTCAGCAGTGAGCACCATTGTGAACAGGGGTTTACCTCTGAAGGCCTATACATTTAGGAACTACAGACTCATGCCAGGAGTGAGATCCCACTACATTGGAGACTGCAACCACAAAATGTGGCAGGCCATCAGGGCCTCTTCTGCCGCTCCAGGGTACTTCAAGGAATTTGTCCTGGGAAAAGACCTGCATCAGGTATGACATGGAACTGAGAGAAGTGGGGGATGTCTTTGATAAGCTCTCCTCTGTTTAGTATATTGGAGGTTGATAATAACATAGGTTGCAGAGTAGATGCGTTTGGGAACTGGAGGATTGCAGCAGAATGATCAATAAGATTGTGACATTGTCCTTGGAGGAGGTTTTCCATTTAAATTTCCATTAGCAGTGGCACAGATCACCATAGTGATCTAAGAAGTCGCATTTCTCCGAGAGCCCTAGTTTAGCGTGAGAGGGTAATTTCCTTGAAATCTTACCAATCAATACACTTTCGCTGTGGAGCGGCGTTGCCTAGTGCCAAGGACAAAAGCACTGTGTGTGTGTGTGTGTGTGTGTGTGTGTGTGTGTGTGTGTGTGTGTGTGTGTGTGTGTGTGTGTGTGTGTGTGTGTGTGTGTGTGTGTGTGTGTGTGTGTGTGTGTGTGTGTGTGTGTGTGTGTGTGTGTGTGTGTGTGTGTGTGTGTGTGTGTGTGTGTGTGTGTGTGTGTGTGTGTGTGTGTGTGTGTGTGTGTGTGTGTGTGTGTGTGTGTGTGTGTGTGTGTGTGTGTGTGACATCAAGGGTATGTGTGAAGACTTGTTTCACTCTTCCAAACCCATAAACTTAAAGGCAGTCCCTTAATTGTTGAACAGAATAGAGTGCTGCTGGGATAACTACGTTGGGCCCACCCCAAAAGTTAGCATTGCCCTGGCTCACTCGACAAAAAGCCAAGGAGAGTTTTCTGTTGGCTTTGGGTTATTTACTGACAATCCGAAGCGCAAAGACGCAAACTCATTTCTGGGTTTGATGATTTATTCCTGCAGCACTCTATGGGATGGAGGTAGAGAGGGTTCGTGGACTCGTCCTGTGTCCCCCGAACCTCACAGGCCTCTGCCGCTTATGACTTAGCCTGCCTTCCTGCAGAGAAATGTAAGCGTCTGATTTGGTTCCCCATAAAAGAAAAATATCCAACAGGGTTCCTGTCTGTCAATACTGCTGCTTCTGGCTACCTAATTCATTCATTGTCAAAGTGACACAGGCTGCAGCTGGATAAAGTGTCTAAGGATCAATGTTTAAACATCAGCAATCACTATTAGGGGATCTTTGTATTTGATACGAGGCAGACCGGCCTCGTGATAAAATGCCAATTTTGTGTGTGTCTTTGTTTTTTTCTTTTCCTAATAATAAGCTTTATATGTCTCCTTTGCGTTCACACACTGAATTAGGTATTGGATGCTAGCTATGGATGCTAGCAATCAGGTTCAATAATGGTAGATTTTAGGCTGAAGTAGAAGGTTATTCAATGAGAGGCTGCAGAGGCATCTGAAAAATGACTACAGTGTTTGTTGCATTAATATTTGCACTTTTTTATAATGCTCGGGTCCATATCACAGAGTGCCTTTTTGCCATTTGATTATTAGGCCAGATATCTTTAGATGGTCTTTATGGGCAGCAATTATGCTCAAGGCTTAGCTTCATTTCAATAACCTACTTAAGCAAAATTAGCCTTGTCCCTGCTTCTAACAAGTCTTTCCCTCCCCAGCCATTTCCTAATGCTAGAGTTCTGGTAGACAGCCCAATGTTTTAGTCATTACCAGATCCTAATCTCCAGTCCCACTTTGCATGTTTATAGACCTAAGCCTTGATTCTGCTCTGCAGTTAAAATAAAAACAAATGGCCGAGCTCAAGCTTTTCAAGCTACTAATTGAATTAAAGTAAAAAATATTTAAGTGCAACCTGTAACCCCAAACACGTTGCTACTTTTGCTACTAATGTATTCCAGACAGAAATCTGATCATATTCTATATTATCATGCTATATAACGTGCTGATCCTTTCTGAGCATGATCAGTCTCCACCTACAACGTTTCATAGCACCACTTGTTTGCACATTTCTGTTCCTGTTCACATGTCTGCAAAAAGTATCTGTTTTGAGTTGTTTCCCACGCACTGGGATAGGATGTCAGCAGGGATGGAACGATGGAGAATGAATGAGGTGTGTGTGTGTGTGTGTGTGTGTGTGTTTCTCATCAACAGTTTGAGCTACCGTTGCCACCCACTACTATCTCACTACTACTCTAGTTTTCAGCACTAGCAGCGGTATTTCTCAGGAGAATTCGGCCATTGCAGGCCTGCAGACGCACTCTCGCAGACTCAATGTGTCAGTAACATTCAAATAGTCTTAATCAGAGCAAACAATCATTATTAGGCAATAGCAGTCGTTTTGCCTGCTTGAGGACGATGCAGCATTTAGTTTGTGTTGTCATTGGATGCAGGCTAGTTAGGTTAGACCCCAGGGTGAGAGGTTGAGGGTCAGGGCTGAGGAGCAGCTGTGCAATTAACCTGCAGTCTCAAAAATGCAATCTGTGTTCCACTGTTTCAATAGCTTTAGGGTACCTAAATAAGTCTAAGAATGATATGTGGACAGAGTGGACCTGTCTCCCATAGACGGACATCTGAATTCAAAATACGTTTCCAAGAACTGCATATTAAGCCTATTCTAGTATTTCTTAAATACTAGAAAAATGTATAATAAAACGTATTGAAAGATTTCTTTAGGTATTTGTCTGCATTCGTGTTTATTGGGTCTGTGTGCCTGGTTATTTGCTTTATCTCTAAACAAGGAGTGGATTACAGCCTTTAGGATTCTTTTCTACTGCCCACCCCTTGCAGAGGCGTGGAACTGACCTTTACCCCTGCTCGGCTGGGGAGGGTCGGACCTCTTGTGTGCCGCACTCACCATGTCTATTAATCCCAGCCAAAAGCCCTTCAGTGGTTGGATATAGTCCAAAACTGGACCCGGGGACAGACTGAGAAAGAGGGTTTAGCACTAAATTGGTCCAGGCATCCATTCAGCTTGATTGCCCTCTTTCTGTCATTGTTGGCACCATTGAGATTAGCAACTCTTTCATGAATCAAGTAACAGTATCTAGAGAAAAAACACAGAATTTGTGATTAGCTTCTAAATTAAGTCGATTAGAATTCTCAAATGCAATATGCTGTACCAACAAAGCTTAAATCAGAGTAATCCAGCAATTAGACTCTTTTATTTAACAGAATTCAAGACCGAATTACAAAAGAAAATGACTTATTTCAGCTGCTGATTGCTGCTGAAAAGACATCTTGTTTACTTCTGATTATACAGGGCTGTTTGCCAGAACAGCACATCTCTGGCCAGGGAGCTTCTTTTCCTCGGGCCCAAAGCAGAACCACTCTGGGACAGCTTGTCCACTTCACCTCATTTGTCCCCTGCAGGCTGTCACAACAAATATATTCGAACTAGAGGCACATTCTATACACCCAAAGTGTCCTGTATGTGCAATAACCTTGCTTCGTAAGCAAACTTGACTGATGCAGCGCTGAAGGTGACTTTACGGTTTCTGGAATCCCATCAACCAAAGTGGCTTTCTGCCCAGCCTCGGTTGCAGTGGAAATAAGACACGATCATGGGGGAAATTGTCCGTCTTCTTTAATTACATTGGTGGTTCTCCTTCCCTTCATTTCCCTTTCCGTTTGTTTTCCCCTTTAGGATGGAGGGCTACTAATCAACAACCCCACGGCTTTGGCCATCCATGAGTGCAAGTGTCTGTGGCCCAACACACCACTGCAGTGTGTGTTGTCTCTGGGCACCGGGCGTTACGAGGCGGCGGGCAATACCAGCACGACCTACACCAGCCTCAAGACCAAGCTCAGCCACGTCATCAGCAGTGCTACAGATACGGAGGGTAGGACCACACAAAAATGTTGTTTGCATGCGCTTGACGTCCCACACACATTTATTTATAAACCCCAGATTAGAGGCGTGTGGTCACAGGCAGTGTGATGCTCTGCGATTCGTCTGGTTCAGCGCAGCCTCTTGAAATATAAACCAGAACAGGAAATGCCTGCAACTAGTGTCCAACGTCGATGGCTAAAGGCCTCCATCCTTCTTTCAGAGGTGCACACCATGCTGGACGCGCTCCTGCCCCCTGACACATACTTCCGCTTCAACCCCTACTTGAGCGAGGACATCCCGTTGAACGAGAACCGCCCGGAGAAGCTGAACTTCCTGAAGGGCGAGGGGGAGCGCTACCTGGAGCGCAACGAGGCCAAGCTGAGGATGGCGGCCAGCGTGCTGGGCCAGGAGAAGAGCATCATCCAGAGGGTGGCCGAGTGGGCCAAGCTCAAGGCCAACATGTACGAGGGCCTCCCCTTCGTCTCCAAGCTGTAGTTACCGGCTCGCCAACAGTTTGGCCACACGTGAGTTTTCAAGCTAAGAAGACGTGGAGTGTATAAACATGGAACATTAGGGAGCAAACTGGACACGTATTGATCTTCATCTACCGAGTGTTAAAAGGACTATTTGGGAAATGTATAAAAATATTCATTAATCAAAACGATACTATACTGTAAATAATAGTGTGATGTGATTTTTATTTTATTTTTTTTGGGACAGAATGTGTCAAAGATGGAGACTGAATGATATACTTTGAAAAGAATTTAGGCTGTTTTGAACTGTATGTGTTCATAAATCTATGAATTTTAAGCTGGTTAAAAGTATTGACTGAACGCACAACAAGGGTATTATGACACTGACACATAACTATATTTTGAAGAATATTGTTAATATAACTATTCTGTAAAAAAAAAAAAGGCTGATTTTCATTTTCTGTAACTTGAATACATTAAGATGTAATTAATACATGATTGCACTGTGGAAATGTAGGCATGACTACCTATTTCTAACACGTCATGCACTTTGTAAAGCAGAATTCTTAACCTTGAAAATGTTAAATAGTATTTAAAAGTAACTGTCAATTATATGAGTGCTCCTCTTGCTTGAATTTAAGAATATGACAAAATAAATCCTGCTTGTTCTTAATGTCACTGTATTGATGCAGACATACACTGATATCTGTGTCAGATACTTATGATAAAGAATGCGATAACTGCTTTGCTCATGATACAAACCACGTTCTCTTTTCTGGCCGTTATTCACTTTGATGCTTTTGTTTTTTAACCCAGCTCAAGCCTGAATTCATCAGCCCTGGCTCTAGTTGTCGCACACTTTATACATTTGACACACTTTTTACATGGTGAGAATCCTAATTGCCCTGATTCCTCCTACTTTATTGTTTGGTGGAATGCGGAAAAGAAAACAGTCAAGAAGAAAATAAAAACTGGGTTTTCAAAACCTTGATCAAATATTATTCTCTCTCGACTTCTGTGTAATTTGTTTTTATAATTCTGCTTATAAGTTTAGTGGATATAGAAACAGGAATGTACGCTCCACACACACACACACTTCTAAAAGAGCCCCACAATAGAGTTGTCACAAAGGAATGCTCCGTGTCGTCCTATGATGAATTGCCTTTTTTCTCCAATCGCACACATTGATTTTCTGCTTTTATTGTTTTGATCCCATTGAAGATCCACTCAAATTCCATAGCGCCATTCCTCCCAGTCACACTGTTGTTACCCCAATCAACGCGAACAATACTCCACGAGGAGGCGCACCTACAAAACCCCCACACAACGATGACGGATGTCAGGAAGGTATAGAATGATATGCCTCGACTGATGCCTCTCTCCTGGTGTCAAACGGTCAAACTTATAACTGATTGATTGATTGATGGCACGATTTTTCCTCCAATGCCAGCTTCAGCATCACCCAAACGTCAACGTCTGATTTATGGCGTGTTGCTCACACTTGGCCTTGCCCCAGCAGGGTCTTTTCAACGGGTGAACAAACTGGGGTGACCGGTCCGACGAGTATCTGTGATGAACGCTGGCAACATGGCGGAACATGTGAAGTCAAAAGAACTTCTTCGGGATTAAAATAGATTTTAGATCAAATGTGTGGAGGCACTTCTTGGAGCCAACAGCATTGCTTCAGATGCACGAGTCCCAAATGACAAAACATACATGTTTCCCTCACCATGCTGGTAGTTTCAGTCTAATCTTCTCAGGTTTCTTTCTCTACCTCAAAGAGTTGGGTTGACATGCATTTTCCAAGGAGCATAAACATATTTCCCTTCACTGACATTGTTTTGGATTGGCATAAAACAGCGGACACTTCCAAAGTAAGTATACTTTAAAACATGGGCGTGTATAGCTAAAATGATTGAGTGATTAGATACCACATGGAGGAAGTGATGTCAATGTACAGACCCTGTTCTCGACAGAGAAAGCATAGAGGGGGTGAGGGTCTACTTGGCACACTTGCCAAGTATCACGGCTCGCTTTTCAGCTGGTATTTGTGTTGATCTCAAAGCTTAATTACATTCCACTGTCAAAGCACAAACTACTAATTAAGCCTCCAGTGTGGAGACTGGAGTGTCTTCGTCTCGACTGTTTCTATGAGACAGATGAGGTGAACGTGATGTTAACGCTCTCTGGAGATGAACATCCTGTTGGCAATTCCCTTAAGCGTGAAAGGCCAAGGTGAAGTCTGCCATGCTGTGTTTACCTAAGGAGTGGGATGGCTATATATATATATATATATATATATATATATATATATATATATATATATATATATATATATATGAGAGAGAGAGAGAGAGAGCACTATTAGTTGCTTGTTGTGGTAGGAGTTGTCAGTCTCTCCTCGAGCAGAATTAGATTGTCTGGTCTTATGGTGTTCCCTAGCAACAGTTATAGTTCCCTTCTCGTTTACAATCCTCTCAATGTATGTGTGCCCACGTTTGCCTAAAATTGTCCCTGATCTGGCAGAAATGTGTTATGCAATCAACCTCCTGTGTTTAAAAATAAATAAATAAAAGTCTTCACATTCAAGTTTTCCCATAAATATTGATCCTCTTGCTTTCAAGCTCCTTCAGTTGGCACACGCTGTTTCTTCGCCTAACGTCTGCCAGGATGTGCCATCTTCCTAAACAAACAGCATGTGAGTAAAGGTTTGCACACGTTGGCTCACCTTGTTTTGGTCATGGCTCCGCTTTGCTTTTGTTGTATGCACTGCAGTGTGAGAACCTCACCCAATGGGCTTGAGATGCAAATATAAGAAAACGGCTATGCAACAAGCGACCACCCGTAAACGTTGACCCTAATCTGGGAGCATACAGAAAATCCGATGATACAAATAAACCAGCATATCAATTCATGAGGGGTTAGATGTGTGTGTGAGAGAACCCCACACAGGATTCCAGCATACCATCTGTCATCGCAGAGGACAAAACCCCCCGAAGGGTTTGAGGTAACTTCTTCCTCCTGCTGATCCCTGACGTCTTAGCTGGGTCATCTCAGGATCTGTAGCTCTCTGACCAAGTTAGGAAGGCTGTCGTGTCAATGACACAGCAAGGAGGCTGGTATCTGTCAAAGAGACCTTGTGGTGCTGTAATATATCCCGGCCTGCACAACCTGGGTTTGAAGTGCGCACTGCTCCGGAGGAGGGCTTGGCAGAGAGCCTGAACATGTCAAATGATACTGGAACAACAATTTCACTTCAGCTCACAATTAGTGTTCATGCAGTATGATGAGCTTGTGGAATATAGATAGTGGACGACCAGTTTCAGAAATGGGACTGAAAATAATAAAGTGCCACGGACTATTTCACAGTCCACAGTGGTATGCCTGAAATGTCACGCCTTGAAAAAAAACAGCCTGCGTCTGTCCGATGCTCCGTCTCTCCATTGACAAGAAACGGCGGACCAGTTTACACGGAGGTGTGGATCTCTGCAAGACGGTTAGTGTGGACACACACACACACACACACACACACACACACACACACACACACACACAAACACACACATCCTATTTGTCTAACAGCTCTGCATGAATGTCAAACAACACCGTCTGTGCCAACCGTTGCAATTGTTGTCTGTGCAGTGTAAACTTAAGTCTTCTGGCCTTAAGATGTTTGAAAAGATAATCTAAAGTTCTTAAAGTCACACCCATGGCAAACAATAAAGCATTTACTCCAGTGAGCTGGTGCATAACGCTGCATACATGCAGACACCCCGACACATTTTCATCTCATTATGTTTTGTTAAAAGAACTCCATTATTAAAACTCCCCTTTGTCCCTGGGGATACTAACAGCAACGGTACAGTCGTAAAAGGTAATGTCACTCGGCCTGTATGAGTAGCATTTGTCATGTAAATATACTGCACACGTATATCCTTTTTTCCACCCATGTAGCACTGATAACCTGAAGTGTGAATACATTGTGGCAGTAAAACCCACATTTCATTAAAAATGGTTGTGAAAATATGCAGTTTAAACAGATGTCAGGTAGATCCTTTTTTTCCCACTTAGTTGGCCAGTTGACTGAGAGAGTGAGAGAGTGGACATTACTGGTATTGATGGGTGTTGATGATGGGGCCTCAATGTGTGTGAGACATGCTAGGTCTGTCCCAGATTGGGATTGAGTGATGTGGGAGGGCGTGAGGGGTTAGGGGTGTTTACACACACACACACACACACACACACACACCTGCCATGTGAGTTCTGCGGTTCAAAAGGTGACGTTGATCGGTGGGCCTGGTTTGATAATGGAATGTGCATTGGGGCGTTGCACACCAGCACCACCATGCCCGCGTCTGCATGTGTTGATGACAGGAAGTGGGAAACAGGCGCCCCAAACTGTGCCCAATGGTACATTTCTGCATTAAGTAATTTCCATAAAGGGTCCATCAAGATACCAGAAGAACCGGTGATTCATTTGCTTAATTAAAACATTTCAAACTCGCTATTATATATATATTAGAAGGAAAATATATGTCTATGCTGCAAATACAAAAATAAAAACATCTTGTAACCTGTTAATACATAAGAAATACAGATTAAAAGATATGCCTCCTTCTTGCGAACACAATAACGAGCATGTACAGCACTACATGGGACTTATTTCAGCAACACAGAGATATTGTATTAGATTCAGGAAGGAACAACAAGAGAACTCTGCGGGGTTATTGTTTATTTCACACGTATCTGTCTGCAGGTCCCACTGCTGCCGCTTGTTAAAACGGGGTCGCTGTAGTTGAGTTCTTTTCTCTCTGTCTTTCTGCACCGGATTGGCACCGACTGACAGATGGTGGAGGGACATGCAGAGATCTCACTCCGACATAATATCATCTACCACAAATATTAGCAGAGACTGGAGTCTTCAAATGCAGCCATACATGTTAGAGTACAATTAATTTAAGTCCACAGAAATATTACTTTATTTATTTAAGTATGCATTGTTGTATTTATTACATATACAGAAATGTGGTACACTGGGCATTCTTGCAAGACGTTTAATAATAACTGCCACCATATGATTAGCTAAATTTAGATCCTCTTTAAATAATTATAGAAATTAAATAAAACATAAAAAAATGTGTAGTCCTAAATATGTTTTCCTAAAGCGGGAACTGTGAATAAATAAGTCACCACACCGACACATATCGAGTCGGTCTTGAAAAATTGGCAAGGCTTTCGCTTAGGAGTGCGTCATCCTCACAAAATCATAGGCGATCTTCGTCGCTGCTGGTTTTTGACAGCGGCGGGGGAGCTGGTGAGGAGAGCGGAGGAGCCGTGTGGACCACAGCTTGCTGCTGCAGCGGCTGAGGGGAGACGGACACACACTGGCCAGGCACGGTGCCTCTAACACACACACACACCACACACACACACACACCTCATCATTTTCTACAGCATCAACACACACACACACATTCACTGCTGGGAGAGGAAGCAGTAGCCGGTTTGCAGTAGACGGTGAGTTTAAAATATGCCTCTCTTTTTCTTTCTTTTTTTTGGAGATGGAGATTGCATTTCTCCCCCCACCGTTGTCTTCAGTATGAACATATATGTAGCTGGAGAATAATGGTGCAGTGCATGTGTCAAGTCTGCATTTTCATTTGCACGGTGCTGCTTCACGAGGATGACCAGGTGCACAAATAATATAGCAATATGGACGCCGATTGTCGTGTTTATAGAACCAAAAATAATCTGGATTGTGTTGAGCATCAAACGCACTGCATGCACTGCATTTTGAAGAGCAACCATCAAAGCAACTAGGAGGCGATAGCAATGTGTTGATCGGCTGCTGTGCTGAGTGCATGTAAAGAGGGTGGTTGCAGCAGCAGCAGCAGCAGCAGCAGCAGGGTCTGTGCTCATTGTTGCTGCTGCTGCCGCCGGCCGGTGCAGGCAGGCCCACAGGCTGAGAGGCTTATTTGATGTCTGCCAGTGATGCTGCCGTATGTAGCTCAGCTCCTCGAGCTGTCAATGTAAGTCTTTTGACTTCAAGGCGGGCAGCACAAAAGGCTTTGTTTGCAGATATTTTCTATGTAGAGATATTAATAGTCCGCACGGGGTGGGTTGATGATCAGTATATGGGGTGAGGGCAACAGCCTCCTATTCCTTTATTGTTGATCAATATAAAAAAAAAGATATCATTAATGAACGATTTTGAGGGTTTCCCCTCTAATATTTCCTTCTGCATGTCTCCAAATGAAAAGGCAGAACGGAGTGGATAACACTTAAGATTTACTCTGCAGTTTGAGTTGACATTGGATTGGTTACAGTCAATCAAAGAAGATGATTCATCTTTTGGATTACATTTTTTTTCTCCAGCGTTTGCAAGTCTTGGTGCGGAAAGGATTGGTCAATAAATACATTCATCATTTCAGTCAATTTTCAAGCAAATGCCCAAACGTCTGATGCCATTACTTGCTCTTTTTTCTTGTCATATGTGATAGCAATATGGACTATTTTCATAAATTTTAGAGGCTAGACAAAAATATCTATAATCAGTTGCTGCCCATGTCATATAAGCTATATGATGCTGATATGAATGGGACATAAAAAGGCCTATATTGTTTCCACATTGTGATTTAAAGAAAGACATGCATGCAGTGTTGTCCTGTTGCTCAGTGGAAGAGACTTTCCAACAAACATACCGGCGGTTTAATTCCCATTGGGGCCCACATTGCCGATAAATAAATCTCTGTCTGTCCGTGTGTTCTTCACATATGCTGAGAACCGCTCCTCTGGTCTACGTCACACTTGGCGGGTTTATCGCTGGGGAACCCATTTGAATTTGGCCACCAATACACTTTGAAGAAACGAGCACACAGCCCTCTGTGTAGCAGCAGGGGCGGAGCGTCTGGGCTCTTCAGGCTCGTTGCAGTTCCCTGTTGCTGCCGGATGGTCCGGCTACAACGACTAAATTAATGCTGGATAACATTGCAGCTACACGTTTCTTCTCTTGTTTCCCTCTGAGGTACAAGTACACAGTAAGAAGTAGCCCACACAGCTAAAGTGCATATTTTAAAGGGATTTGGGGGCCTTTTGTAAGTAATTTCAGAATATAATGAGTTAGAATAGTAACATAATTTAATAATTCAAATCATCATATAGATGTTTGGCGCTCTTTTCGGCATCCCTTTAGGTTCCAGGCCCAGGTGGCCTATTAGAAGGAAAGTCTGGTGTCTTTCCCCATGAACCAGACTGTTCCCTTATTCCTCCATTGTTTCTGACCGGGATTCCCCGCCACTTGGGTGTGTGTGTGATGCAACTATGTCATGGCAGGTGTATTGCTGAAGACCCAAAGAAGCGCAGTGTTGAGTGTGAAATAGTTTGTAGAAGCAGTTCTCAAGAGAGCTGCAAGTAGCAACAGGCACATTTTCAACGGGGCAATGCACGTAGTATGAGTTTATGCAATGAGTATGACGGATGCTTGGAAGTATTGCTTGCAGGACACCTGACTCTAAATCAGTCTATAGGATGACTCATTGTGGTTATAAGAATCTGACTGTGTGATTATTTCATGCTCATGTTTGCAGTCAGCATCTGCTGTTGTTGTAACACTATGCGGTGGGATGACATGTTGCACTGAGTTGACTTTGACCCTCAGCCATACTTAATGCAAATAGGTCGCTATATTATTGAGTGTTTATTCATCTTTTATATGACAAGCTTTGTATTCAGCCTTCTGTTGTGTTGTGCAATCCTGCAGCTGCAGCTCGACTGCTAATATCAGCCTGTTGGCCTTCAGGAAGCTCCAGTCGGTATTTCCCACTGTGTACAGGAAGCGCTGAGACATGAGAGGGAGGCATGCCATATACTCTCACTGATTTCTGTTTTCCTCCCTAAAACAAACGTTAAATCGTTGGATGACCTTTTGTTTGTGGATCACATAGTTACAATTACAGAAATGAAGCTAGAAAAGGCCTGTTTTCACAGAGGGAGAAGCACAGGTGTAAACGATCAAAATAAATGATGGGTGAATTCCATTAAGACACTTGAGCGGAGCCATCGTTAATATTACAAGTAACAGCTGTGCTTTCCCTACTATGCAGAGTCAGAAATGTCTGCTGTGAAAAAAGACCGAATGTTCAAGCATACTTTTATAATTAGACACACCTCATACTGAAAACAACAATATTTTGATTATATATACTTTAAATTACCTGGGCTATAAATCAATTAGTATGACAAGGAGTGAAAGTAATTTAGAAAATGAATTATGTGATGCTATGCCATGGCACGGCAGGTATTGTGCGTTGGCACCACAATGCCTGTTGGTGAGACCCCCCCCCACCCCCCACACACACTCCCCTCATGAGACGTCACATGACCTCAGTCTCCTGTGACAAGTCCCCAGACTTGTCAGTGCCGAGCCAGCACGGAGCCATTACTCATGGTGGATGCAGTGTCATCGTCACTCTCCCGCTCCTCCATTTACCCACGGCCCATTACACACGAGTCAGGTGATGGAGCTTAAGGTGGCTTCTCATTCTCATTCTGTCGCCTTAAGTGATGACACAATTTACACACTCGGGCGATGCATTATATTGTTTTTCTGTCTGTTCGCAGATTAGGGTTGCGGTCCTAATTGACAAATTATTCGGCACACGTGGAAACAAAACATGTCACAAAACTGCATATGGGATTTATTTTTTTGCTTGTGTCCCACTTCATCCCTGGTACACGGAGGAAAGGCTGTGAGAAAATCAGTTTGCACGTCTGAATTTTCTAGCTGCATAACTTGCAACTTATTTTTGTGTGCGTTATAACACTTCATATTATGCTGCAATTTGGTTATCAACCCCTGCACTGCCGCAGGGACTGCTGCTGCGAGGAAACAATGCTTCTTTTTTTAATTCCTCCCCAGAGTTTGTTAAGCTCACTCAAAGCCAACACCAATGAAGTATGCAGGTGCACGTGTTAATGAAGCCATCCTGTTTTTTAGATTGATAAACCCTTGGCCTGCGTCTAAGAGACCGCTGCTGAGGCTGCAGCCAAATGAATACAATTAGCATCATATTCTTCTGTATGCTTCGGGTTAATAGCATCAGCACCCTGCGGCGATGATGGCGGGTTCGGGGGCGGGAGGCACATAAACGCCCCCGCACCCTTGGCTCACAGCTGGACATGTTTGGGTGGCTGTTTTCATTAAGGGACCGGGACACGTTAAATTAGTATGACTGGCTGAGGATTGATGAATTGGAAAATGGGGGAAAGTTAAAGCCAGGTCTGGAGTGTGACACTCTGCTGGTAGATTTCTGAAAGAGCAGATGTTGTTCTCTCTGCCTTCCATAAAGACAGATGGCTTTTTGTTGGGTGTTTCTTTTTTTGGAAGATGATGTTATTGCTTGGAGATGGGAGAGACCCAGTTTCTGCACAATGACTAGGAGGAGTTTTGCACACAACTGTGTCAGACAGGCTTGATTTTAGCATCAGGGTTTATAATATCAGGTGTACAAGTATATGTGGTTTTTAAACACTGAGCCAAAGCTGACATAGTTGAGTAGTCAACAGAAAATTAATCTGCAGCAATTCTGACAATTGAGTAATTATTTCAATTATTTTTCAAGCAAAAACTGCAATATGAGCATTTATCTTTGTTTCATTTTCACATCATTATGAACTGACTTTCTTTAGGTTTTAGACTCTTGATAAAGCATGATTTTAAATATTTTTCCTTGGTGCTCTGGGAAAGTGACATGTTCACAATTGTCCGACATTTTAAAAGACCTAATAATCACCACGATAATTGATAATGAAAAACATGTTGTGAGTTGCAAGCAGGTTCCAACCTGACACGTAACACACTCATTATGTAATTGTATTGTGCTGTACATCATCAATTATAACCCAGTAGAGAGGAGGAGATGAGGGATGAGAGGAGACGAGGGGAAAGAGGAGAGCAAACGAAAGGAGAGAAAAGGAATGGAAAGGGAATAAAGAAGAGTAGAGAAAAGGAAGTTAAAGAAAGTAAATCAAGGGAATGGAGGAACAGCTGAGAGAGAAGAGGAGATAAGAGGAGAGAAAGGGAAAGGAGAGACGAGAAAGAGGAGAGAGAAAATGAAAGGACAGAAAATAAAAGTGAAGGAAATAGGAATGAAAGAAAGAAAAGCAGATCAGAAAGGACTAAGGAAGAGGATAAGAGCTCCAGTGAGGAGAGGAGAGGAGAGGAGAGGAGGAGAGAGGAGGAGAGAGGAGAGGAGAGGAGAGGAGAGGAGGAGAGAGGAGAGGAGAGGAGGAGAGGAGGAGAGACGTGCTGCTGTGATCACAGCTGTGTCAGGCCGCATCTGAAGTAGAGCAAGAGACTGGAGATTAATAAAAGGAGACATAGCATGCCACTCCTGTAACACAGACACACACACACACTCACACAAACACACACACACACTCATTCTACCTTATACATGTACACACACGATGTATGCCTAAAAAGTCAATCATTTCGACATGTTTTCAGTGTCCTCAGTAGGTGTGAGGCTGCTTGTTGGATGCTGGAGTTGCTCGTGGATCAGGTGGGCAACAGATGGGAGAGTGGGCGGGAGCCAAGGAGTTGCCAGACTGGTAGCTGTCACTGTGTGTAAAACCATATCTGCAATATCCGTCTTGAACGGGTGATTTTATGTTATATACTGAGCCATACGCAGGCACAGAATATTTCTTTTCAACATGCCAGGTAATCCCAATCATGTAAACCCACATAGTTTAAAAAAAAGATTAGACGGGACATTTGAGGAGAAAAAAAGACGATATGTAAACTGATATCAAAGGCATGTGGTTCATGTATTTATATATCTACACGTGTATATATATCCTCTTTTTTAACATGCGTTAAGGAAAACAAAAGAGGAATGTTCAAATCCCAGTGGTGGGAGCTTAAGTCATTGTAGGGAAGGCTTAAAAATAATATTACCCCCCATCCACCAGAATCTTTGTCACAGCTCTAAAATGATTAGTGAGGATTTGGGTCAAAGAAGCCATTAAAGAGCTCCTCATATCAAGCCACACATCCAATCGGCTCAAGGCACCAGCATCACATGCCGGGTGTGAGCCAACCAGCCTTAACAATGATTATTAAAGATGTTTTTACGAGGCATAATTGAATCTGTCAGCTTTGGATGATTTCATTTTTTTCTGTGGAAGACTGCATCTTCACTTTATGAAAACAGATTTATTTTCTTCTCTTTTCTCATAGGTATCTTTTTAACCCCCAGCTACGGGGAGAGATTAGTTTGATGGGAAATATATATATATGCTGGTCATATATTTTGGTACATTTTACCATGTGTATTGATAAATATCTCTCTATTATTTATCAAAAGTTGCTCTCAGCAGCGTTTGTGGATTCTAGTCTTCTAGTGCCGACCTTTTTTGTGCCACGGACCAGTTTTGTCTAAGACAATATTTCCACGGACCGGCCTTCACGGTGTGGGCGATGAATATGACGTAATAAAATGATACGACCGGCATTAAAACAAATAAAGTGCATAAAAATACAACTCACTATTACGCTGAATTAGTGGAAGCCCTGAGCTTGTTTCTCTGCATCGAGTCCCATCTCGGGGTGACGGGAGACAACGACCCCCGATGTGTGTTCTTTAAATCCGGTCTACTCCGTAACTTAAAACCCACTTCACAAAGATGTTGGAAATGGAGGTTTTTCAAAGGTTTTGAGCGATCAGGATATTCTGCCTTGATTTGAATCCAGAACACCGGCAGAGAAACATACTTTTAAGTTTCTTTTTTGGGGTAACGTATCACATGACCTCATGGTGTATGTCAAGAGGCTCAGACGCACAAATGGATGTATCCGGCCATTTTTTGAAATAAAACATCTTTCTTTTTTCATTAATTCTTTCTGTGACAAGTAACAAGGGACCCACGGACCGGTAAAGGGCCGCGGCCTGGCGGTTGGGGACCGCTGTTCTAGTGACATTCAGGGGAACTTCAGAGTAGTTGGTCTGGCCTCAATGGTTCAGGGGACACTTTTCATTGAGCATCTGCTAATCGTCCAATTGTGCGTGGTGTGGGAAAACGCAGCTCCAGTTGCAATGTGTCCTCGATCTTATTCGTCTGACCCCTCTGGCCCGTCTTCAGAGCCCTCTGGTCGCACTGAAAGAATGTCTTTGTAGGAAAATAAACTGTCCAGTGAGACGATGAGGACGGAGAACAGAAGCAGTTCTCAGAGTGGAAAAGTCATCTATCAGTTTAAGATGAGTCTGCTAACTGATAAACCTATTAGAGGCGGACAGATCCTCGTCTTTATGGGCCTTGAAGAGAGATAAGGAGTTGTGGAACATCTGCCTTGTTAAACATCCTTGTTTATTCCAATTTTTCATTTCATTTAAACTGTATGATCCACACGCCCACACTGTGTGGTGCAGAGTCGAGGGAAACCTCCACATGACACACGTGTATTTACAGTGCTGCTCCAGGGAATTATGATGACATTTTCAATGGGTTATATAAAGAGATAAAATGTAATGTACATGTACTGAGAAGATAGGCCAGACTGTGACATTAGGCGACGCTAAATATATCCATCACAGGAAAGGGTAAATATTAATATAATATGTATATTATTTGCATCTGCAATATAAATGAGTGAGAGGAAATGTCAAGCCACTGCTCCACCTACACAATGTGTCGTGAGCCAAACTTTAAGTGTATAGGTTTTTCGATAGCCAAAATTACTGTAAAATGAGAGTAAACATAAGCTAATTGATGATGAGTTGCTCTTCACTTGTAAACATACACACATTTGAATGCACATTCAGCGGAGGATAGACTAGTCTAGAAGACTACAGTCCACAAATGATGCTGAGAGCAACTTTTGCCAAATAATGGAGAGACATTTATTAATACGCATGGTAAAAGGTGCCAAATATGTTACCAGGCAACAGACCCTGATGCAGCTCAGGCTGTTTATTTTATGACTTATTGTAAAACCTAGTCATTTCCTGTTTGTTCCTGCTCAGCATCATTCGATGCCTCTGGATGTCGGCCCATAAAAGTCAGTGGCGTTCCACATTAGTGGTAATGCCCCACCCTGCCACTCTGTCCTCTATGTCACGATCTCTTTCACCCCTAAAACTGCTGAGTGGACGTTTCTTTTTGATACTCCGCTATTGTCCCATCAGAGCCAGGCTGCTGTTGTAGCACTTTAGCTTATCACCGTTGGACGTGAGACATATGAGCGAACCCCACGTCATTTGAAGCTGATGATACCAGCTTAGCACGAAACAAAAGTTCAGTGATTTTTTTGGTATTGATCAAAAGGAGGAACAGATTGTTCTCCCGGTGTCTGATCTGTGGGGAAGAGATAACCTTGATGCCCCTGCACAGACGTCTAAGATACACAGTGATGACTCTTTTCCTATGAATTATAGTTGCGACTTCAAAAGCTTTTCTGGCACAATTACTCAAAAAGCAGGTTTTTATTCAGTTTTTTAACCATTCATTAAGATACTCCGCATATAGGCTGACTGTACATCTTCATCTTTTTATACAACATTATGTGTGATAATAATAACCGCTATCTTTTAGTCAAAACCGTTGATCACCAGGAAGCGGGAACATAATTTTCTTTCAATTTGTAATGCCAAATTAACTGTCTCTCATACAAGATACATTCTGCTTAACCTTTGTTTTAATAATAGAGCGGTTTCCTCACAGCTTTTTGCACGAGTGCAGATAATTAACAGTTTTAATGACTTGGGTGAGAGCCAGTAGCATACGTTTTTGGCAAGACAGCCATATGATTTATAGATGAATCTCTGATGTCTTTTTGTCCCCTTTCTTGTGGAAATGCATGGCACATTGAATTAAATCGTCTGTATGTGTGACACATTGCATCCATTATAATATCCTAGATTCCTTTTTCAAAATAAAACAATGATTTTTCCACTTGGGCCCAGGGTAACAAGCTGTAAACGCAACACTGACATATTAGTTAAGATGGGGTACATGTTAGCCAACACTCAATACATCATATTAGCTGAGTCAGGTGATGGATCTCTGTGGGTTTGTCACGGACTCATTCACATGTCATATTTCACTTTTGCCATTTGATTCATTGCTTTTATAGAAATATGTATTGGAACAGCTTTTTTTTTTAAAGTTTACAAGCCATATGAACTTACTGGGTCATAAGATATTAAACACATTCTTCACTTGTATAATTCTTTAATTGAAATGTCATGGACACAAGGTTGTACTGTCTTTTTAAAAATGACTCTATCCAATATGACATTTGATTACATCCACCACATTCTTGCAATCATAATCACGTCCTTGCCTGGGAGGGCTGCACTCGGCTCTGCACCATAAGCTGCACTAGCTTTTCCTCCCTGCATTTTCCCACCATAGACACGCTGCTGGTATTGACCCTCAACCCACTCCATCTCTCTTCCAATCTCCGCTCTGATCCATGACTCACAAAGCCCATTTAACCTTTACCCAGCGCTTGGTTGCTACCCCACTGGCTACACAGCAAATTTCACCTTTTTCTTTCTAGTTTTATGGAATTGTTGGGGAATATAGCCATTGGCTGTCTGTGTGCTGTTGACGTTTTGTTCTTTTTAAACTAGAGGCAGTCCATGTTTGTCTCTATGACTTTACCCCTTAACCTCTGACATAATTTAGTTATGTAATATGCCAGCAAATATAGAAGAGAAGACATGGCTCAATGACCACTGGTATTGGTGACTACAATGTGCCCTTTCTAAAGCACAGGAAAACCCTTTCACTTTGTTATATGTTCATTCATTCAAGCCAGTCCTCCATTACGGCTGTGTGATATATTACCTGCAAGTTATTCCCTCTACAAAAGACCCATTAATAAGTGGAGGAGCTGCTACTTTCTTAATGGGTATCACATACTTTTCCCACGCTGGTCCCCTGCACGTAAACACTCCATAACCAGGTAGCACGAGCTATCGGGTGTTGAGGGAGTGTCCCATAACTGTCGGATGAACTGTCACTTGTTAGCTCAGCGACGTTGTGTGACCTGCTGAAATAACTGTTTTATTTAAACGTCTTGTAAATCCCTCCGTTGGTTTATTAATGCACACATTAATATTTGACTAATACAGCCTATAGCTGGATGCTGTGCTAATGCCTTTTGTGGCTGTCCAACTCCATTACCTCTCTATCTTTTATATCTATCTATTCATACATCCATCTTTATCCTCCTCTCCTCAGAGACTGATTATTTCAGGGAAGACATGACTGATGCGTGTCTGCCTTCTGTTAGACTACAACCAGGATAATCTAATATCGCGTACTTCTTTTTGTGCTCTGGAGAATGCTCACAATGCAGACCCCCGTTTGCTTCATACATGCTCTAGTAGTGACCAGCCTGCTCTCTCGGAAATGAGAAAGTCAACCTTGTCTTCACCTCTGCTTTTTATTGTTTATGCATGAAAGGATTTCAGAGAGAAACAGCAAGGTGCCGGCTAGAGTCTGACATTTAATTTATGCAAAAAGTCCACATTTTTACAGGTCACAGATATCAAATATGAATGTTTGCTGGCTTTCTTCACCAACTATAACAATACATTAATTATTATTATTAATTACAGATGTTTTATAGAAAACATCAAATGGTTGATGTATATAATACATAATAATGAGCTTGTTTGACAATGAAAATAGTCGTTGGTAGCAGCCATATTGTCTTTCGGTCCATTATTAACCATTATTCCTCAGTTATTCTGTGTTTGGCATACTGATATTTGAGCCTTATTGTCTGATATAATTTGACAATATTTTAAAAAAGGATTAAGAAACATTCAGGTGGCAACTACAAAGCCTCCTACAGTACATAATGACAATGTATAATGTCTCAGACATTGAATTAACACCTAAGCACTGCAATTAAAGATGTTTGTGATGGATTATATTATAAGGTGTTTTGATTCGTCTTGTAAGTGTGCTACAGGCTTCTAAGGACGACAGATTATAAATAAATAATTGACATCCCCTCACATATGAACAAAAAAAATAATCTTCTTGCTTAGAAGCCCTGCAACTGCTTTGGTGTATCAAAGTGAGGCCACAAAATACTACTGAGTGATGAATTATTGAGCGCTTTGCCACTCTTGTCACTTGTACTCACACTCCTACATGAAATTGGGGATGTACTGTCCTTGTTCTGTCCAAAATCAGGTTTAGGATTCGTTTGTTGTAGTTCCGTCTACTGTTTCTTCTTACTTTCACCTTTTTGTGATTTGAACCATGACACCATGACACTGGCTTTTCATACCCTCTAGTCTAGGGCCAGGACCAACACCAGAGCATCCCCATTAACACCCGTTGATTAATGGTGTGTATCAGCAGGTAATACAGATCCATAAGTGTCAGCTCATGGGGTTGTGTTGACAATGAGATTATTGATCCCAGGATTAGGCATGGGGACCCGGAGGGCGTCAGTGTTGCTGAAAGCAGAAGCCTCTGGTTTTAGACAGCTGTGTGATCTTTCACCAGCTCATTAACACGGGCCGGAGTGGGTTAACTCCGTTTATCTTGCTTGGCCAATGCACCAGCAGTCAGATGGGCATTTTATTAGACGAAGACAAGCAATTATCATGCATCAATCACGTTTTCCTTTCTTTTTGCTTTTCTCCACTTCATCGTTAGGCAAAGCAAACACAATAAACCAAGTGAGACAATGAAGATCAACTTCAATGAACAATGAAGTAATAGTTTTATCAAAATGCATGTACTCCTCAAACAAGACTAGTTAACATAATAGGCAGCATCTGCTTTTTAAGAGTACCAAAGTGCTGACTGTGGCTCTTTTACAGCTCGGTCCATGCTGTCTGGCTCAACAGCACTCGCCCACAGGCCTGTACAGCCCTGTGGATAGCCTATGCCTGTGCGTACGCGTGCAACGAGAGATTGAGAGATAGCAAGCTGCTCGGGTCTGCTACTTTGGTAGAGCCATCACAGAGCTTTGTTTTACGTACATGTGAAGCTGCAGTTGTTTAGGTCTGCACTGAGGCCTACATGTGCCCTTTCTTCCTCTTATAGTCGACAGGAAGGCCAGATCTCTTGCTATGCCTGAGGCACATTTACTCTGCAGGTCTGGGCTGAAACAGGGAAATAATGTTGTTCTGTATGTCTACTGTGTGCTGCTCAGAACATCCATATCTGTGTTTAGCTTTATGATTGCATTATGCTGGCATAGCTAGAGGAACCTTTGCAGCAATAGAACCCAACAGCATGCTTTAAAGCAGGGTTATTGAATAATAGAAACAGTGGAGCTTTACAATGTAGACTAACAGAGGTGAAATGTATTGTATCAAACATGTTTTAGAGGATCTAGTTTTCAGGCTGATTCTAACTTTATTATTTAAGTGATTGAAGAGACCCGCTGTTCTTGAGGCCATTCAAGGGAAGAGGTGTTGAGCTATTTGAGGAATAGTCAGAGATTGCAAATGTAAAATAAACCATCCTGTAACATGGTTTTCTTCTGCTCAAAAAGCCATGTAAGGGTTTTAAATTGAAGCATTGTTTCTCAGTTCCAAGATTGTGTCAAATAATGAGTTTAATGGGGCACGCAGAGTTTTTTCTCAATGCATTGTCATATGATATTTTTGATCAAAAGGGTTTGAATGGCAGGAGTAATATCAGGGTATTGCAAACACGCGACTCGTTGATTGGTGTCTGGTGTGTTTTGTTCACTGGATTTGACTGCAGGTCAATGTTGTTTCATTGGGAATTTGTTTAAAGAAAATCAGGGAAAACATGGGATGCAAATGAAGTCTGTTTGGGCGTGGGTTCATATGTATGTATGTGAATCCGGGGATATGAATTTCAATATATACAATAGATGCACGTGTGTCCAATACAGGCTACACTGGTCCTGCGCACCGCAGCGAGGAAGCAACAGCATCGCTGCGTCACTGAACCACGGCAGCGTCCAGATGAATCCCCACCAAGCTCTTTCTTTTCTGGTGCTCATGTGAGGTCCTGAATCCTGGCTGTCTCGTGTTCATGATGGCCTCAGGAACATTTGCTTGTGGCTTCCGATGCGTTTTTCAAAGCACACCAAATCTAGGCTCCGTAGCTCTCAATTAACAAAGTTAAAAAAAAGCTTGGGAGGAGAAAGTCATGCAAAGGGCTGGTGAGTGTTTATTTGACCTGAAGGGACATAAAGTAATACAGCACTTATAAATGCCCCAAAAAAGCAAAGCACACAAGTGGATTCAGCGAACATGAGAGCCCTGGCTAGTGGTGCATACTTTCCAGAAGTGGACTGTTAGTATCAAGTCCAGCTGGTCTAGTGAAGTGTGTGTTTTTAGAGCTTTCACATTCAATCTCGTGGAACTGCTGAGTGTAATTACTCAATTACTCAATTATTGTGTTTTCACATCCTGCTCCAATCACAAACACTCTACATATTACCGTTCCACCGTTCTCACTGTTAGCTTGTGGTGTCCAAACTGTTCATACTGTTCATGTTGTTTTTTTAACAATGATGATCATCGTCTACAGAATAGACCCTCTCTGGGCCTGTTTCCGGTTGGCCAGTTCATAATCCATTTTTTAAAAATCATGCTATTAATCCCAGATGGCTGTGATTCACTTTAGGTTAATCTGTGTTATGGTGCAATTGTCATTAAACTCTATCAATATGTCCTGATTTGGGACTGTGATAAAATATATAATTTTACTCTCTAACTTGACCCCATAATCCTGCCGGATCGGTACTGTGCATGGATGTGTGTGTGTGTGTGTGTGTGTGTGTGTATATATTCCTTTAATGGCATCCAAACTCAGTAATGGACGATAGGCAAGTTCAGGTATCGCAATGGGGAAAAACAAGGTTATCAGAACATCTCTAATGTTTGATGTGTTACATACACACATTAAACATGAGGGAGGCATACTAGAACATTTAAAGCCAAGATAAAAACACCATAGTGCCTTGATGTTTTCTAAAAATAGCATATTCGGTAATGTCATCGCCTGCCGCTGCTCATTTCCAGTTTTGATCTTCCTTCAAAGAGTCTCGTGTCGCATGATCGCTGCAGGGTAGACCGATCGCACGGCGGGCACGTGCTTTGTTTGTGTGGTGGGAGACTTGCAGAAGAGTGAGACGCGTGTACAGTTGGATTTTTGTATCTGACATCACTCTCCACGCGGAGTTGAACCATTTAAAAAGAAAAAAAAAAGAAAAAGAAGAGTTTCCATTTACAGTAATCTCACTTGGTTACAGACTCACTGCCAAACAGAATGTAGCCAGTGTGATGTCTAGGCCTCACTGTCGCACTAAGCCCTCGTGGTGTGTCTGAGCAACCTTTGTGTCAGCTTGTCGCTTCCTAGTCACAGCTTCAAGTCCAAGGTTTTTGTGAAGAAGTCCTAAATTAATGAGATCACGTAAAGAAATCCATCTCCGCTGGTGCTACAAATATTAGGAGGCCTCAAACCCCTCTTATGCCGTTCCCTGTGTTCGGCTGAAGTTATGCAGTCAATATTAGACGTCTCCCAGGCATCTTATAGGTCTATACCCTCCGCTGTTTGCCCGTCCCAGCCCCTTTGTTCCGCACTCTCGTTTCCACGTTTCCATTTCTCATTGCCCTCCACTCATTTTCACACTACATCTGTCTCCGTCTTTGTCTTTCCCTCGCCTCCCCATTGTGTTGTTCCTTCAGATAAGATGGGCTCTGGGGTGCCGGCTGCATGGGCATTTTCCCAACGTGTTTCTGACATGTCATGTCTCTGATGGCCGCGCTCAGTTCTGTTAAGCACTCGTTATTATGCTCGACTCTCTCCACGGAGACGCGGCCTCTCAGATCTTGATAGAGCTGGCTTCTTTCGTATTATTGGCCTCTATCCGGCCTTTTTGTGAGAAATGAATAAAGGAAATACTCTGAAACAATCGATGATTGATAAGCATGCACAATGACAACTAAGTCTTGACCTTTAAATGAATCTCTCACATCTGTGTCCATAGCTGCCTGTGGTTGTCTTTCCCCATCTCCTCTCAAACACTGATCATCTTGATTGTTTACAGTGTCCATATATGCAAAATGGCCTCAAGGCCGAATACTGCCGTGTGTTTCATTATAATGGCTGACATTGCATTAGGTGTATTGTTTACATTAATAACCCTTTAAACCCCTGGGCTGTTTTGTCAGACTTCATATTCTTCTGCATTCATGGCTTTGGGAAAGTCCTGTTATTTATATAGATAAATGTACATTTATATAAGAATATATCACAAATATTTATCGTATCTCCATAAGTACAATTGATATACTGTAAAAATTCTATAGGGACTCTAGTTTAAGAGATAAAGGACACAATACACTGTATACCTTTCATGCAATAGGGCTTCTAATTCAAATAAAGTTTAGTCTGAGTTACATCAAATGGGAATCAAATTAATATAAAAATCACACTTTTTTTCAGCAGTACTAAGACACATTTTGTCACGTATAAAGTCAAGAATTATCATAATAGGAAAATGAAAGGCACTGCTAATAACATTAACGATTATGCACTGTTATGGTCTCTGTGTATTCGAGTAAGCCTGTATGCACGATGTCAAGAAACTGTTGCAGCTATATGGACTTTTATTTTCATTATCACACCTGTGCTGTTTCCTACTGTGACATAATGTCTTCATAGAAAGAGGCCGGCAGCTGGATTTGACAGGACATCAATATGTGTAACAAAGTATTTTAATAATACATAAGTAAAGAAAACCATTAGCATAGAAATCCTCTCTCGTATGATAGCATAGGCCTCTCTCTCACTGTGACTCATTTAATGGAGCAGAGCATCATATGGTGAGATATTTCATCTGCCCGACTTCATTTACAAATCTTCTTTTTCTGCAGTCCATTCCTTCGTCTGTTCTGTTCGTCCCTGTCATTGTCATGTCATGTCATTGTCATGTTCCTTCTCGCTTTTATCCACTCTCGTGGTTGGGGCAGTAAAATGTCTCTGATGATTGGATCCACTCCCCAGAGAGCCGCCTCACCTGGACTCTTACAATATGCTGCAGAAGCCTACAGCAGAGGATCAGCCGCAAAGGCATGCTGCTTCTGACTGTTTCCTTAATCTTGATTTATCCTACTTGCTCCCACCATCTCTGTGTGTATGCGTGGCATTCTTGATGACTCCATTGTGTTTTGTGGAGTGGGAACAGTGGGAACAGTGGGGATGGGAGAGTTGTCCCTTTAACCTCTAGAGGGAAGGGGGAAAAAAACTTCCAGGCGGCAGTAAATCTCTCTGATTAAACCAGCTCTGTCTGCCTTTTTGTGTGAGACTAGACTGTCATCTGAAGGATGCTCACAGCCTGTTAAAATAAAAAAACCTTCAAATAGCCATGGTAACCAACCCCCCTCTCAGTCGCTATGTCCAACACACACATTACAAGGGAATGTGTGGGCTCTTTAGTTTGAAAAGCAGCTGTAAACGCCATCCTGACACACGCTTATGGCATTTTTCAATCTCGCCTTACCTCAAGAAAGATCATGCTACACATGTTATACTTTTGTTTGCCATTTGTGTGCACACTCTAAACTGTTCTCCCTTTTTTGTGGGGTCCATACAAAAGAAAATGTCATTGCAACTGTTAAAGCTTGCAATGAAGCGACCAGATCCAACGCGTCCTCACTCCCAACTCGTCAAATGCTCAAAAATGCTGGGCCAGTGACCCTATACGCTTCAAACTGTGACTCTCTTCATACCCTTCTAGTGTCAGTTTCCACTAGTTACATGCATATACACCATCTTTTCAAAATAAACTTCCATGTTAACAGGAAACCACTTGGTTGGGTGCAGGAAAAGATTTGGGTTAGAAGAAGAAGAGCGTGGCTCCACCCATGGGATTTTGTAAATGGTACGTTGTTTCCATACGACACAACGTCACGGTGCACTAAACCCAATCTGGCCACAATATTAATTAGGTCATTTGTCATTTTCTTTGACTATTGGTACATGTCGACAGATGTACATTGGCATTACCCCAAGGCCTACACCACAATCTCATCACACACAGATGGTACGTCTGATACGTGACGAGCAGACGACCTCAAGGCTCCAGACAGTCGGCCCAGGTGCGACTGAACTCACCGTGGCACGTCTCACAAGCGTAATGCACTTTGCATGGCGTTGCTTGGCAATGTGACAAACCTTTTTTTTGCCTACCTTGAAACTGAAAGGCAGTGGCCACCGGCGGTAACCGCGTCCCTTTGTTGCCGTGCTGCCGATGCCCTATATTTGTTTAAAGAAGCAAATGTGTGTTTTCTGCTGTTTGCACTCGCCAGCTCCGGGGCAACTACCGCCGGGAACGCGATCTCGGGAGTGAGACAGTCTGACTTCATTCATGGCCGCCTGGGCACTGGGCTCAAAGCAATACAGATGATGTGACATGATTTCCCTCTGTCATTGGTGGCAGAGAATAGCCAGAGGAATAAGGACGGAGTTACATGACTCCAGCTGTACAGTTAACAGAAGGGAAACATGACTGTTTAAAAGCAATTACCTTAATGACCTGCAGCAATGAAGAAAATCCTTTTGCATAGTGTTGTGTAAAACGCTCATCAGTTTGCTCCTCTCCGTTCCTAGTTGGCAAAGTTAAAGTTTGTTCGAGATAGAGACAGTCTGCTAAGTTTGGATCTAAAGCATCAAAATGTATTAAATGCAAATTCTCATCTTCACAGTTTGTTTTTTGCTCAGATGGTATAATGTTTCCCTTTAAAAGGAAATGTGGCATCTTTTCTCTCATATGGTCCGTCTCTCTTTTGGTTTCCATGGCAATGTGCTAGTGCTTGGTGTCAGGCCTGCTAGCGCTCCTCTCTCCCTCTTTCTTCTCCTCTGTCTCTCTCTCCACCCCCCCCCCCACCCCCCCCCCCCCACCCCCACCCCCCACCCCCCCTCACTTGCGCTTGGATGATGAAGCGCTTTTAGATTTGCCCGTTAATAATGCATGTTTCTTATTCCCAGTCGTCCTTCATTTTTTCATGTTTTCTCTCTCTCTCTCTCTCTACCCCATCATCCCCCGCTCTGCCTCTCCTGCCGGGGTTTTCTGATGTCACGGTGCGTCCCTGTCTCCGTTCGTTAACGTCTTTCTCATCTGCCTTCGCCCTCTCTGGTCTCGGGTCGGCTCGGCTCAATTTGTTCCTCGTTATTAAACTCATTAAATTCCACTTGGCACGTTCACGCTTTCAGGTGAAACTTACTGAGGTTTAGTTTGACTCTAATGTGCTGATGGTAGACATTAACAAATAATTTCCCTTTTCCCCCGTTCGCCTCTCTCGTTCTCCATCCTTCTGTTTCCATGGTAACCTGTCATGGCTTGGGGTTGGGTTGAGCCGCTGGCGTTCCTCCAACCTCTCTCGCTCAGAGGCAGCAGCTACTCACCCATGTCGTCGTGGGGAGTTCAAAGACCCCCCTCCTCTTCTTTTACATTAGCCGATGAGTTCAAATAGATCGACCTCGGCTCATTAATGGCGGCTCACAGAATCCGGGGGTCTTTCTCCTCCGAGCTAACTGCACTTGTAATGGCCTCACCTCTAAACGGGCGGCCGTTCTTTGTCAGTCACATTTGTTTTGCTAATGCGAGATGAATGGAGAGACCCTCTGGAGGTTGTGATAATGCATTCACGGTCACGGAGGGAGGCCTGTTCGCACTGTTTCATTTGTGCGTGTCCCCCGCTGGAGGTAAAGGTAATAAAAATGACTGCAGACATTTTGGTTATTGATTGAAGGTCCTTGTGTTCAGCAAGACATTCGTTTACTGGATATCCCCTGGAGAGCTGGGAGGACGTGCTCATGTGTTCATGTGGCACACGTGTGTGTGTGTGTGTGTGTGTGTGACACTGGCTTCTATTGATGAATAGATTCATCCCAGGCCATGGAGGCCATGGTGCTCTGCCGGAAACCGGTGGATTGCTCCCTCCGGGTGGGGACAGAGTGCCTACCACAAGCGAAGGAGTTCAAGTATCTCGGGGTCTTGTTCACGAGTGAGGGTAAAATGGAGCGGGAGATCGACAGGCGTATCGGTGCGGCTGCAGCAGTAAAACAGGCGTTGCACCGGGCCGTCTTGGTGAAGAAGGAGCTGAGCCGAAAGGCAAAGCTCTCAATTTACTGGTCGGTCTACGTCCCAACCCTCACCTATGGTCACGAGCTTTAGATCGTGTCCGAAAGAACGAGGTCGCGGATACAAGCGGCCGAAATGAGTTTCCTCCGTAGAGTGGCCGGGCTCAGCCTTAGAGATAGGGTAAGGAGCTCGGACATCAGGAGGGAGCTTGAAGTCGAGCCGCTACTCCTTCGTGTCGAAAGGAGTCAGCTGAGGTGGTTCGGGCATCTAATTAGGATGCCTCCAGGACGCCTCCCTTTAGAGGTTTTCCAGGCACGTCCAACTGGTAGGAGGCCCCGGGGAAGACCCAGGACACGCTGGAGGGATTATATCTCCCAGCTGGCCTGGGAACGCCTCGGGATCCCCCAGAATGAGCTGGTAGATGTTGCGGGTGAGAGAGAAGTCTGGGTCAGCCTGCTTGACCTGCTGCCTCCGCGATCCGACCCCGGATAAGCGGTGGAAAATGGATGGATGGATGGAATAGATTCATGTCTGTTAGCTTTGAGAAACAAATTTGTCCCTTTGCCCCAATTATATTTTTACTACATGTGGCTGCAGCCAAGGACTGCTGTTCTCTATTAAGTTTTAAATGTTGCATCTTTGCACCAACACTCATTATATGTTCTTTAATTGAAGTGCTCGTTAATGTTTTGATGATTCAGATGAGGTAATGGGAGGAAGCCGATCCAGTTTACATGAATGTAAACTGCGCAGGTCTTTAACCTCAGTATTTCTTTGCCAAATGTCAGTGATATATCACCAGAGACAATGTAGTAATAGTTACAGTAGGACATTTTACAATTGTACACAGTATGCAGTATAAGATTATATATTCATGCGGTATGAGTGTACACAGTTGTAGAACTGGATAATCCAATGCGAAGAGATTTTGTAATTATGGCACCATCAATGGCTGTGGTCTCCTTCTCATTGTTGTAGGTTTGAACCACCTCCTGGAGACAGGCAGCGGCTGAGAATAAATCCTCACAGGTAAGTACGATATTGCCAGTGAATATTCTTTCTCTGCTTTACTATTGTATCCATTTTTGGTCCTTGGTCACATGTTTTCTTTTGCTGATTGCATATCTGTCTATGTGCATGTGTCCCAGCGATGTGAGCTGTTGTGCTCCTGAAATGATCACTGCACTGTTTGCCCATGCACTAAGTGGACGTGCATTATACAGTGTGGCCGTCTCAAACATATGTGTGATTGGAAGAACACTGGGAAGGCATTTCATATACTTTTTCAAACCATGGCTATACTTCATATAAGAAAAGTCAATTGTCGTGGTTGAGCAACATTATCATGCAGTCTCTTGATGTCCGCAGGTGTTAACTCAGCAAAGTTGTGACTGTTATATTAAGTGTGTTTAGGTTTTAGGCTTGTTTTCTTGCAGTACATTTATTCACATGCAAAAGATAAACTTGTGAGGGAAGCGAAAGAATATTAATGAGTACCGTAGATGTGGAGTCACTCCGGGCTCATGGTTAAATAGATCAATCCTTTATTCAGTCGACTTGCTGCCGAAACACTTTGCTTTGGCATACGATGAAATGTCAACGCCTTGAGCCAACAGCCACAAAGGTGAGAGGACAAAATGAATACCCAGCATTTATTTGGACGAGGACTGTGTTTAATAAATGCTCCTGGAAAAATAGGAGCCGCAGGTGACACACTGGCACTCCTGGTGGCACCTGCTGTCACATGACACACTCATGTGCACACACTGTGCACACCAACAGAGAGCGTGCACAGACGCTATTGAACACACTCAGGCATTAATAAATGACATAAAACTGGAAATCTATTTCTAGAGATAAATATGCTCCAAAATTAGACCTGAAGGATACACACAATGGATTTTGACGAGGAATGGTGAATGTAAGCGTTTTGCTTGATAACAATAAAAAACGTCCCACATAATGGGCCTGCAGTGCGCAGCATGCTGCATCTGCCTTGTGGAAAACCCGTCATACATATTTATCAGTAGGGAGCTATGTCTTAGTAAATGGAGCAGGCGCTGCAGAGCAGTATTACATAACACACCACTACAATGTTTCCACCTCTCAGTTCTACCACTGCTACCTGAATAGCCTCATGAGAGCACTCTACGATATTTCACTGATCCATAATTTTAACAGTGAGTCATTATCATCGCAGTTTATTCAACAGAGTGGTTGGAATTCAGTTATTGTAGCTTGTGATGATGGATCTCCTCTCCTCATCCAGTCTTTGCCCTCCTCCAGCTCTCTCTCTCCTCCTCCATCCCTATCTCTATGAGTAATCCTGATGAACAGATGGGCGGAGGAGAAAGAAATAGGGGCATGCCAGCTTGTTGCGTTGCCATAACGTGTCGATCAGTCCCCTCCCCCGTCCCCATCCCCTCCTGCACCTGTCTCTCCTATCAACATTTCAGCCTGATCTACTCCTCCCCCCTCACATGGTCTCTCCTTTATCAATCTAGCTTTGTATTTGTACAACAATAAGCCTCGATCATTCTCTCTTACCTTTCACCACCACCTACTACTGGCCAGTTTGGCATACACAAAGTGTTGGCAATGGTGGTACTCCATGAGGAACAACAGGACCTGTTTTAATATTCTGAACATGAATATAGCAGCTAAACAAGTATGTGCATGTAAGTGCATGTACGTGTGAGTGTGCCCGACTCATATGCAGTGAAGGCTGATAGCGGCGTCCAGACCGACAGTGTTGTCACGGAAGTGAAGCGCTCATCCTCCGGTTCCCCGTTTGGTAAACACTGTTAGCTGTGTCAGCACTTTTGCCATTGTTGGCACTTTTAGCGCTGTTAGCAATCAAGAGCTGTGAGCCGCCGGCTTGAGGGGCAATTGAAACGCTCCAATCTCATTTCTTGCACCTTTTAAATTGCTGTGCCTTCGGTATAGTGAATGTCTCATTCACTGCTTTGGAAGGGTGTGATAAAGACTTCAGAATTTGATCAGGCCTCCACATGAAAAAGATGTGTAGAAACATTAGCCATAAAGATATAACAGTCTTTCCTTGAAGGGCACACAAACACTCATACAAATGCACAGAGACACAGTAACTCATGTCACAGTAAACTCAGCCACGTACCAAGGCCACGTGCATCTATCTGCTCATCAATAACTTTAACCTAGCGAGAGCAGCCGGGAATACCAATGAGACTTGGTATTCCCGGCAGCTGGACAATACAATTATGGGACACCAGACTCTGTAATTTGTATTACATACACAAAATTGTACATAACACTCAAACACAACCACACACAAATATAGCCAGCATAGCATAGCCCACAGCTTTTGATGAGATGACCTTAGACAGACACACACACACACACACACACACACACACACGGGCACACACCCAACACCTAACCAAGCCCTCTGCAGCCAACAAACCGCTCCATACGCCTGGCAAAATGTGTGCAATTGTCCAAATATCACAGCACTGTAATTGGATGTCAGATGAAGCGAATGTTAATGGCAGCTATCAGTAATGACTTTTGATGAGTTACACATGGATGGTCCAGTGCTTTGTTTTTGAGAAATTATCATTTTTCAAAACCATTCCAGTTTAAGCCTATTAAATTATAATTTATAGTAATTTGAATATATATTGAATTGCACATCTTTTGGAAAAAAATGCTTTGTTTGTATTTTTAGTAATAGGTTACTTAAGAGTGATTTCTTTTTTGTATATCATTTTCTCAAAGCATGCAATGCTTTGTTAGGTGGGGGTGTGTCCTTATCATGTGAAGTATCCTCCCCTTTTCAGAGAGAATAATTCTGTTACCTGAATGTGCCTGGAGCTAAATGATTAAGATTCAGTTCATGGAAAGGCACGGCTGCTCACGTTTCAAGAAGGGAACAGGAAATGACCATAAGATACTTCTTTGGTTATTCATATCAGGGGTTTAAGAGGGCTGGGGGTTGCATGGGAACTCACTGCAGCAGGGTTAAGTTATTTATGGGCGGAGGGCCCAGCAGATCTTCAGCTCTTAATCTTTGGTCGTCTCCATCACCAGAGACTCTAGTCTTGGTAGTTCTATATTATACTGTGACTCTATAGAATTACACAGGATGACATTACAGAGATAAATATAAATTGAACTTGTACTACTCTTGTTCTCTGCAAGATACAATATGTTCCTGTGCTAGCGCAACACAAGCAACATAAGCTTTATATTATTGCACATATATAGCTGAATTAGTCAAATATATGCACATTTGTGTTTTGAGATTGTACCAACAAAACCCAAGTATTAAAACTATATTAAATTGAAGATTGTTGCATTCACTTTTGCAGATGAGACTGCACTGTTTTTAGGAATCTTGTATTCAGAGAAGAATTGGTTTGAGAATTGGTTCAAAACAAAAACCTTCCCACCATGTATTCATACATTTTATTTTCTATCATTATGTGCCCTCTCCGTATGCATGTATGTACTATACCCGCTTGAACTGTGGGCATATTTTTTTATTTATTCCCAGAGGCATTACCTTAGGCACCCCTGCCATATCAGCATTATCCCAGTGGTAAACAACATGAAGGACAATACCCCCCATGGGGGGGTTGTAGAGTTGCGGATGGTGATGGGTGGGGGCATGCTGACCATCAGCACTTCACAAAGCCTCAGAGAAAAGCAGGCGCTGGGGGAATCTGCGGATGTGGCTAGAAAAGCTGACCCCAAACAGGGAAGGCCCGCTGTGTGTATGTATGCACGTGCAAAAAGACGAGATAGTTTGTACTGATTATGTGGCTGTGTGTAATGCTGTGTGTAATTTGGGGGGCTTTTGGAAACAAAGAGACTGTCCTTTCACTGCAAAGAAGTGGTGCTAGTGCAGTGAAAGCTCCTCTTGAAATAACCTCCAGTGTAGCCGACAGCTTCCGATGAAGTCAGCGGTTAAATCATGAGGCGATCTTAAATTAAGCCGTTGTGACCTGTAACTGAAGAGCTGCTGCTTTCATTAATGACGAGGTTTGAGTTGAACTGCTTTCTGCTTGTAATTATTGTGCTTTTGTAAGAAAAATTGTAAGTAAACATTTAGTATCTTCAATGGGAACCCACACCAGTACTGCAAGTATGCCATTACATCATCCTATGAGAAGGCATTGTCTTTATTTACTGTATCTCCAAACCTCTCCTCTGCATTTCCCAGTGTCAAGTGTTTTTTTTTTTCAACAGAAATACATCTTTCATAACACCCTGTATAGCTTCAGTGCTTTATTCCTGTTTCTCATATAATGTTTCTTCTTACCTTGAAAAGGTAGGGAAGGTAACATTATCCACCTATTGTCTGCAGCACAAATGTGCTTGAGTAAAGAATACTTCAATTGGTAAAAAGATATTAAACATGCATGAATGGTGGATCATCTATCAAGACGGATAAGTGAGGCCCCGAAGACCCAAAAGTCCAGTCAAGGCTTTGCCCCAAAGAAGTAGGGACACTTTCTCCCCTTACAATGGGCTTTGTTCATGGCAGAGGGGGGTTTGTCAAGGAAGGAGATAGAGAGAGAGAGACGAGGAACCAGAGACAGTGCAGTCGGCCAATAAAGTTCTCACTTTGACAGATATAGTGACAAGGAGTGATAGCAGGTTGGGTTATTCTCCTCGGGGTCAGCCCTTTCTTCATGTGTTTACAGAAAGCACTGGTATGTCATCATGTCTCTGTGTGTCTCCTGGTGTCCAGCACATCTCATCCAATGGCATTGCTACACATTTTGCATTCGTATTTTACAGACTAGAGGTGTGTTCAAGCCCCGACCTTAGCTTGTTTCTTATTGTACATGTATATTCATTTAAAGCTGCTATATTTGGATCACGTGCCTACTTTAATGTGAAAGAGGTTAGAGATGGGATGAGCTCACCGAGGCAACACTAGACTCTGCTGTTCTGCTAAGCTTTATGGAGATTTATTCTTTTTTTATTGGTGGTAACTCCAACTTTACTGTCGTGGTTCACTCACACAGCTCTCATCAGGTCATTTTTAACAACAGCAGAAAAAAGCTCTAATGGCGAGCGCCAAACTACCGTTAAACTTAACAAGTAACAGGTGGACACCGTCAAGCGTTTACAGATGAAATTGCTGGGGAACCAATGAAAAGCTAAAAGAAAACTTTCATGAATTAGTTACCATGAATTTCGACTTAAGCCGTCACACAGACATTACCTTTAGTCAATAAAAGATGGCAGCATCAAGGGCTTATGCCGCCAGCACTAAATATATAGAAAGTGAATATATATGTGCTGGACATATACAATAACCTACTTTTCACATATGATTGTAGGATAGGTTTTTAGAATACTGCAATAAGTCAGACGTTGGTTGCACAAAAGCGTTGGCTTGGTGGTAAATCAGTGGTCTGTACAATTTCAGTTATTTGTTTATAAGAAGATGTCTCTAACCGTTTTTCTTTCCCACTGTTTGTTTAATTTGTAAGGATTTTATATACAACTACTTGTAATATTTAAATTGAGTTTTTTTGTCACCATTTTAAAGAAGTTAATATGCATATTACCCGAACCAAAGTGTAAAAGTCGACTCTCAAATGTCAGCAATGAAGTGGTAGCTACGGTGGCTTCACTTTTAGGCTGCAGCCTCCCTCTGTGTGTTTGTGGGGACTCTCGTGGCTCACAGCTCCTTATTCTAGTGACCTGGTTACCGGAGACACTCCGACTGTACGGAGGCCATTGCAGTTCAGGGTAATCTGGTTAGTGTGTTATGATGCATGTGCTGAACGTCTACCCAGAGGAGGAAGATTTCAGCCTGAGATTTCATTTCTTGTCAGAGGGCAAGTTTTACTTTACAAGCGGTCATCGTGGCATCAGCGTGTTTATGTCCAGATCGTGAGTCGTCTGTGTACCGAGCTACAGATGAGAGCATCCACTCCAGTCTGGTATGGCTGTGAGCGGTCCGACTCAGAGTCTGTTGGTTTAGAGATCTCTCTGTCACTGGAATCTGATGTGACTGCATATGACTGTGTTTTCACTCCCCTCCCCGTTTGCCTCCCCCCTCATCTCTCTCTCATCTCGTCAGACTGTCATGCCTCAGTGTGACTGAAGGCTGCGGAGTGACCAACTTAGCACATTGCTTCAGGGTTGGCAAACTGAGAGGCAGGAAGAACGTTGGCTTTATATCAGCACGCTACACGTCATTCTTTGTAGTTTGGGAATTGTTCTTTCCGGTTATATATTGCATATCCAATATATTTAAAGTCCTTCTCATGTTTACGGAAGATATACAGTGCCTGCTTTTTGATCTTTTTTTGTTAAAAAAAACTGAGCTCAACACAAATGGCTGAATGGACATGTTGGCTTTAGCCTTATTAGATAACCTCTCCAACAAGTCAGCATGTTACCAAAGGGCTAAAACGGTCCAAGTCAAGAGTTTCCATATCGAAGATTCAAGGCATTGCTCATAATAAGATAAGAGGATCAATACCACTCTCATATCTGTACAGTTAACATGAAGCTATTGCCAGCAACAGGTCAAAAGTTAAAGGTATAATGACTGGAAATAGGGTGAAACAGCTATTATGTTTCAGTCCAAGAGAAAGACAAATGTAATTACATTTGCTTAACACATATATATATATATATATATATACATTATGATAGGATGCAATTTTCAAAACTTTCAAATGTACATGAGATTAGAAAAGGAGTATAGGTTCATTTTAATGAACAGATACCTTTATTAAGTATGTGGGTAATGTAAAGTACATGGCATTCCTGGAAGTAAATCATGTCCAATATATACAGTCAGCCACTTCCATCATTTAAACAACTGACAGTTTGATCTACAGCCATTTAGTTTCAATATAGCCTCTTATTAAGTGCTCAGCCACATGCACAACGCACACAGAGGGAATAGATCCAGGTTACTGAAAGTCAATGCGTGGTGGGAATGGGAACAGGAAGTGGATTAAATCAAAAGCGTAGCTGTTGTTCGTCCTCACCACTGAATTATATTTTCAGAAGCACTTATATAAGGGTCGCGTGGTGCAGCTTTATGGCGTTCTGCATGGGAGCAAGCAACATTGACTCATCCATTAATGAAGACTCCCAGTATATCATTGCACACTCTCACTGTTGAGCTTGAAGGACGTCATCTTATGGGAGAATAAGGGTTCGCCTTTCTAGGGCAGGGATGGAGGATTGGCTAGTGGACGTCTGTCATTATCGTCATTAAAATGTCCTTTTTTAAACATCCGCTAAACACTTTCCTGTTCACTCGCGCAAATGTAACATTGAGACCTTGATAAATCCATTTGGGTTTGACAACCAGTCGACACTGCATGGACGGCAAAAAAGTAGAAGATGACGTGGAAAGAAGACAGGAAGTGAAAGAGAGATCGAGACGAGGATAGAGCAGAGCTGGAGGGCGACTCTTTGACCTCTGGGCTTTGACCACTGAGTCAGAGAAGAGAGGGAAAGAGGAGGATGAGAGGTGACCTGCCCACTAGCCAAAGAGTCATCCCACTCATCCTTCTGTGAGTGACATCATCTTTGTTTTTTTCTGTGACCTGTGAGGAAATAAGCAATGAGAAATGATTACGCACTTTTCCTCATGATGGATGTCCAGCTATATATGGGTACATTTCTCAGGGTCTTTCATTGGATAATATTACCTCTAGAAAAATGTCTTCCACCAGCTTGGTGATGTGCCCTTTTTTTATTGAGAAATTGTATTGAGGCTTAAGCCTGACCTGGGTCAGAACTCCAGAGAGGCAGTGAAAGATTATCTGCCTGGGGGTTAAAAAAAGATATATTAAAAAATCCGCCGACAACACAGATGACTCCCCAAGCATTTGCACAAACAGAAAGCAGACACATACAATAAGCTATGTGCAAATGTCAACATCTCCATATTTAAACAGCTAGAACGTCACGGAGTGATAACTGGCATAAATCGCTTGGCCATTCACGTAAAGACTTTCTTATAGCCTCCAATTAGCATAATCATGCACCATAAAACCGAACTTTTACCCTTTTTAGGTGAAGAGGACACACACGATTGTACCATTTACCATTTAGAATATTACAAAATGTTTTTTAAAAACAGACAGACAGTTATATTTCCATGTTGGGGGATTTTCTAAGGAACGTGGTACAAAGGCTAGACAGAGTTAAAGAAAACTAGCCTGGGGCTGTCCAATGATAAAACACATCTCACCTCTAAAGTCCACTTATGTCATCACTTATGTCTTTTGTTTAATGAAAACCAAAAAGCAAGTAAAGTGTATAGGCTTATTCCCCAAAATGAATAACTAACTAACTTGTTTTAACGGTAATTTATTTGTTTGCAATTTAAATGTTTGTTGTTGTTTACAAACCAATGATTTAAAATCAAAGAAAAAAACATCTCTCAAACATTCATATAGGCCTCAAAAATCTAAATTTGTTTGGGCCTTGCTTCAAAAGAAATTGATGCTGCATTCCATATCCTCTTCCCTCAGGCTATAAAATGTCTCTTTCCCATTCCTCCCCATCCTCTGTAATGTTTTGAACATCATCAGTATTGAACATTCATCAATTTCCATCATCAATCTCTCTTTCTCCTTTTTGTCAAAAAAGCACGACTTAATATATGGGTGTCGCTGTGGGGGAGGCCTTCTCTGCTGCAGCAGATTGGAGCATTATTGTAATTAATCTTAAAATGGGCTATTACATTTGCATGATACCACATTGCTTTTCACAATGACATTAGAGGATTTAGCATGCATGGCCTGCATTTAATGCATTGATTGCAAAACAATGTGCTGCTCTCTCGCTCTCTCTCTCTTTCTCTCTCTCTCTCTGTTGTCTTCCCTCTCTGATTAACTAGTGAGAGTAATATCCAATAGGATGTGTCGGCGTAATTAGCTGTGTCCTGGGGTTGTTTTTGCTCACACACTCTGCCGAGCTCAGCTAGATATAATCTGACACACTGCTCTGTGTGTGTGTGTTTGTGTGTGTGTGTGTGTGTTCATTACCATGCTCGCCCTATGTCATCAGATAAGCTTCCTCTCCAGCAGAGTAGAGACGTACCAGACCTGAATCTAGCAGTGAGCTTAATAGTTTCACCTTCAGATGCCTCTGAAGACTTCAACCCCCTGTGTATCTGTGTGTGTGTGTGTGTGTGTGTGTGTGTGTGTGTGTGTGTGTGTGCATGCCCTGCTTTCGCATCCACATGTGTGTGTGCCTATGTGCGAAGATGCATGTGCTAGTCATGAATAATGAAGATGTCAGGATGGGCTGAGCCATTTACCTGACAGCAGCACACTGCTCCACCTCGAAATTCTTCTCCGCCTGCTGACGGGAGTTACTGTCAGCCTTTGGCTACTGTGATCCAACCGGCTCATGCAATGGAAAGAAATTAGTTTCGGCCAACGCTTATAATGAATGTCTAGCCTGTCAAAACATAAAAAATGTGCAATTGTGTAGAAGACGGGAGACATTCATCAACCACATGATATGCACAGCGGCGTCTTGATGCCATTGGTGCAGTGATTTAATACCAATTTGCCAATAAATCCTTCCCGGCCTAATGTACACGTGACAGAGGATCAGGCACTGCAAGACGGAGCACATAAAAAAAGAGAAAAACAAACACAATTTTCTGCTCCCCATGGTGCAGTTTGCAAGCGCCCTTTTTAATGTCAACGCGGTTCAATGTGTTCTATGTGTGACTGCTCGAACTGCGTCTCTTTCTTATGGACCACGCAAGCGAAGCTAGCGCTTTTGGGCCTGCACTCAGGTGTAACTTGATACATATGACCCATATGACCGATCCGGTGGATCTGTGCATGCATGTGCCACTCCGTGTGCAGAGCTATATCTGCAGCAGAGTGGTGATTGTTCAGGCGAGCGCACTCGCATGCCGCATGTGTTGTGGACAGGCGAACGCGTGGAAGACGGGGCATCTCACCGTCTTCCACGAGGGATGTTTAGTCATCTGTGGCCGTCTCGTGTTGATGATAGTTATGACCACAGATCTCTACAAAGAACAACTAAACATATAAGTCTGTTTCTTATCTGTGAAATATAGGGTGTGCAGGATGCTTAAGTTGTTTAAGTTACAAATACTGAGTAAAGTTTGTTTGGACTTCTCCTGCCAAAGTCTTTCCGTTGGCAGGATGGCAGGACGGCTGACAAGCCACTTGTGATCTGTGACGTACAGACTTGAGTTTGAAGGATGAACTTACAAAGTAAACTTTCCATTGTGGTTCAGACTAAATATTCCCAGTGTACCCAAATCTTTCATTTTTATGGACTGATCTTATATACATTGCACATTTTGAGACTTGGTAGTCTAAATAAAACCAAAACATGTTGTTTTAGTGACCCGTGTGGTAATCTGTTCTTTCTTCTTGTGTACCTCTCTGCAGTGTGGATCCAGAGAACAGTTGAATCTGAACAAAAGGCTTTCATCCTCACACATCCGACCATGGACAGGAGCAGGAAGTGGGTGGCGGGCTTCGGAGCCGTGCTATTGATACTCTTGAGTCACATGACCTCGGCACTGGAGGTGCCTCTTGATCGTAAGTAGTGTCCCCATCACATCATTGCCGCATTCACTGTAATTACCACAATAGTAAATTCCGAAAACCTTTTTTTTACCAAACATTTAACTTGCATCAAGCTCTATGGAGAACTTTCATGGAAATCATATTGTGGTGCATAATGAAGAACTTTACAGCTTCTAAGGGCCACTAAATGGGTTTCAGAGCAGCAGTTTACCGCTTTTCCTCTTTGCACGTTTCAGCATGACGTCACGTTTACGTCTTTTTGTTATGAAATGCAATTCTGAAGAACTCTGTCTCCCTTTACATTTTAATGTCTTCAACTACTTGTCTTGCATTGGTTGCGCCTGCCTAATGAAACTGAAGCCATAGAAGTATTTACAAAACAAGAGGGAAATCCTATTTCTAGCAAACTTCAGGCTGGCTCAATAACATGCTTAAAAGTACTTGAATGTGCGACGATTTCACCTGGACTTGTGACTTACTCCTTGCAAAAACTAACACCTTTCCTCAATATTCTATCACTGTGGTACGGCGTGTCACGCTGGACAAAAAGCTAAAGTACTGGAAGGATGTAAGTTGTTTAAAAGAAAACTGCTGTGACTTTTAGTGTTGAGTTCTTGCACTTAAAAACTTGCGTTTGTGTGCTCTAGCGACGTTAGATGTGCATGCAGTTGACTCAATGCTGCTACTGTGTGAAGTGGCTTGCTTGTTTTGGAGTGGTGCTTGGTTTACGTCAGATCGTGGCCTGGTAAGACGCTATCAGATCAGATAGCGGTTTGCAGCCTCGAGATGGCGCTAAGCCCCGATTGTGTGAATGCTCCTTGCATGTTGCATGCGTGCTTGATGCGGTACGTCAGTGTCATATGATTATGTTTCCCTGTATCTGCTTGAACTATGGTTTTATTCATGTTCCTCCAGTGCCTCAACCCCCCACTATAACGCTACAGTCCCCGAAGGATTATATCTTTGATCCGCGGGAGAACATCGTCATCCACTGTGAGGCCAAGGGGAAGCCTCATCCCAGGTGAGAACATCACTCCTCCCATCCCATTGATGCTTGTTCATCCATCCCAGTTGCAAACCACACCAGCATATTTCCCCAGTTGCTTCTCCAGTTAACGGTATGATTGAGGGACAAAAGCTTGGGAAACGAGTTTCAGCAATTAAGAGCAAACCGATTTCCATTCACTTTTATGGTCCTCTCTGTGAAATTGTAGATTGGTTTCTGAGGGCAGCTTAACCTGGAGCAGTGTCGAAATATAAATCGACATGGCAACTGTTCACATGAGAAACACACCTGGCAGAGGGAATTAGACACAGTTTGAATTTCCCACCTGCCCCTCAATCAAGTTAGAATCCGTCAAACTCCCCGTGACGAAATCAGTGATTACAATCACTCTGCATGAACACAATGCATCTGTGGCGATTTGAACAAACAAGCTAAAACTGTGTTATTTCCTCACCTTTGTGTTTCTTTGTGGAACCTAACCTCAAACATCAAGTGATAGTTATCCTTCTTGTCGATCCTAGCTTTTCGTGGACGAGAAACGGGACTCACTTTGACGTCGATAAGGACTCCAAAGTCCTGACGAAGCCCGGTTCAGGAACTCTGGTCATTGACATCAGCGGAGAAAAGGCCGAGGCCTATGAGGGAACGTATCAGTGTACGGCACACAATGAGCACGGCACCGCTGTATCCAACAGCATAGTCATCAGACAGTCCAGTAAGACCTCTGATTATTTTCAATTACATTGTTTCCATTTGTACATTATAATAGATTCTAAAGGCTTGAGCTCCAACTACTGTATGATACTTTGTTTTTTTTGTAGTAATTTTTTTGTAGTTAAATTTAGTTTTCTAGTATCCAGCTTCCACAAAATGCTTTTACAAATATGAATCCATGTGATTCATACTGTGTGTGAAGCTACTGTATGAGGAGCCTTCGGTGCCTTTGTTTGATGTTTACGTGACTCGCAGGGTCCCCCTTGTGGTCGAAGGAGAGAAACGAGGCCATCGTGGTGCAGATGGGGGTCTCCCTGGTGCTGCAGTGCCGACCCCCTGCAGGGCTGCCTCCTCCGGTCATCTTCTGGATGGATAATAGTGAGTCATGTGCATGGTTACATATCTGCACACATGGCACAAGGACATGCGAATGTCTCATTCAATAGAGCAGATAGGATTGCACACTGTATGTGTGTACATGCCGTTTCATGTCCAACTCTCTCTCCGTCCCCGTTATTCAGATTTCCAGAGGCTCCCGCTGGATAAACGAGTGTCCCAGGCGCTGAATGGAGACTTGTACTTTTCCAATGTTCTCCCAGAAGACACCAGGAGCGACTACATCTGCTACGCTCGCTTCCCACACACACAAACCATCCAGCAGAAACAGCCCATCTCAGTCACCGTGCTGAACAGTAAGTCAAGACACAGAATTAATTACGTGTTACTTGTGTACAATCTTTCTTTTTCCATGTATCATTTTACCACAAAATTGGATTACAAATGTATTTTCAAATAGTTAATTAATACCAATTGTGAAATAACGTATGTAGTTAAAAAAAAGCAGATTGCAGATTTGAGTATTGGATGTCTGATCGTGCACATTTACATTGTTACCCTCTGATTATTTTGTCAAGATGTTCCCTTGTTACAGTCTCTTTTATTTCACATTTAACAGGATCTTGCTTTACTCTTGTTTCAAATCCATGTGTTGCTTCTGCAGAATCGCATAGCCTTCGATGAATGCACTTGAAGAGTATTGACCACACAACAATATTATTCTGTATTTACAATGCATTTTCATAAGCTAATGCATTGGTTTATACATTGCAAAGTAACACATTTCCTGTTTTCTTTCCTAGTTTTGCATGCTTATGATTTTCTTGTTACATTACAGTGGAAACAATGAATGAGACTGTGGCTGCTTTATACAATGTCACTGATTTCTATAGTGGTGAGTGCTGCTGGTTTATTCCCATTCAGCCCCTTCAGTGTGAACCCAGTCCTTCTTCTACTCCCAGGCCTAACCGTACCCAACATACACACTCACCTCTAACTTGGCCTAAACCCTCCTCTGTGACATTTAAACTCTTCCTCAGGTTTCTCTCATTTATATTTGTTTATTTTGCAGTGTTTCCTTATGCAAATGCAGGGTCTCAGGATAGAGATGTTTGGTCAATATAAATACAAAGGCCTTGCCTGTAATGCATGAAAATTAACTTGTTAGATGGCAAAACAGCAATGATCTCCCCCGAATGCAGATAACATATAAAAAAAGCCCAAGAGCAACCTTCAAAGCATGCGTAACATTAAATGTCAGCTAACTGCATATTCCCTGGAATCTTCAATACACACTGATCTCATGATCCGCTACATCAAGCACACCCTCAATGATTATCCAAGATGGCCACGAAGTCATGAAGCATGATATTAGTATTCTCACATAGCATTGCTCTTTCTGCACCTTTTGAAGTGGAAGAGGGTCGTCCATTATCTATTTTCTGACTTTGTCTGCAAAGGAATGTTAACGATATCAAAGTCCTTCAATTAAGATCTTCTGAGGGAGGTGTATGGGGGACATCACTCACTCATTTACTGTCCCTTCTATCCACCTCGACAAATCCCGTCTTTTCCCTTGATGGTGTATGTTTCTACTATTTCCTTCATGGGAATATGAACGGCCCTCTGAGCTCCTCCTAATGTGGCAAGAGGAGCCTTCTAGTTTATGGCGCAGTCTGGTGCTGATTGGATCACGTGTCCTCATGTTTTCAGATAGCCCAGAGGGGGAGCGGCGCCCCGGTTTCATGATGCCTCTGGGCGCCACCAGCACCAACATGGTTCTGAGAGGGGAGACTCTGGAGCTGGAATGCATTGCTGACGGCTTGTAAGTCGGCTGTAGCTACAATCGACACAAAAGAAATGCACCCTTTGTGTATTTGGTCATAAGGAGTATTTGACAGGACAAAAAACAAAATGCAGAAACGGCACACAAACACACATCCTCTTGTATTCGCTTCCATGACAGACCCACACCAGAGATCTCCTGGCAGAAGGATGGAGGAGCGCTGCCAAGCAGCAGGATGTCCTTCTATAACTTCAAGAAAACACTCAAGATTTCGGATGTGAATGAAGACGACGGTGGGGACTACCGCTGCACGGCCACAAACAACCTGGGTACTGCATTACATATCATCAAGGTCACTGTCAAAGGTAACACAGGTTTTTTCTGGTTTCAATCGTTGCATCAAATATAAAAAAACAACACAATGTAGTTTATGTCACTACTTTTTAAAGTAAATTATTTTTATTTTATTTTATTCTTACATTTACACGGATGCTAATATTTCTGCACCATGAAGCGAAAGGTTGAGCAAAGGATTTCTTCCGTGTAATTCTCTCAAAAATCTTCCTTTTTTGTCATCCACAGCGGCTCCTTTCTGGGTCAGCGCTCCCAGGAACCTGATCCTCGCCCCGAACGAGACCGGCATCCTGACTTGTCGAGTTAATGGAGAACCCAAACCTAAGATTACCTGGTTTGTCAATGGGGTCTCCATAGAGAGTAAGTAAAACGAGTCCAAAGATAGAATATACTGAATTTATTCACAGTTATATCCAAAGTACCTGACAGCAGAGAGTATACATAGACATGCAGAGCTGTGGTGGAATTTAACTTCAATCCCAGCAATTGCATGGTACTCAATACAGTTAATTGTAATGCATATTTCCTGTCTTTTGTCTCTCAATAGACGCACACGAGGACCACAGTCGAAAAGTGGATGATGACACTGTGATTCTTAGCAACGTGCAAACAGGGTCCAGTGCTGTCTACCAGTGTAACGCATCCAATGAATTTGGGTACCTGATGGCAAACGCATTTGTCAACGTTCTTGGTGAGTTTGTCGTTTTTTTTTTTAGGGAAATATGAAAGTTGATAAGAAATTGTAGATGCACAAATGTGAATGTATGAAAGGGAAAATGCTGATTTAGATAATGTTGTGATTCTTCCCATAGCGGAGGCACCAAGGGTGCTTACTCCCCCTAACCGAGTGTACCAGGTCATCACCAACAACCCTGCATTACTTCACTGCGCCTCATTCGGCTCGCCAATACCAACGATCACATGGTAAGATTCAGATCAGTTTCAAAACTTTAATATTATTATTAGATGAAGACTTAATGTCAGTTCAGTATGTTTATTTTAGTGCTGCAAATAAAAATTCAATGCACATTTGCATTCAAGGCTGATACACGTGTGCATGGGTAACGCCAGTGAGACTCAAAGGCCATTTTCCCACCGATTTTGTTGCACGTCTCCATTAAATACTTGAACCCAATGTTTTCCGTTTCCGTGCAGGTTCAAAGACAGTCAGACCAGCGTTAAGAATGGGGACCCTTACGTGATCCATGAGAACGGCACGTTGGAGATCAATGTGGCACAGCCATTAAACAGCGGAAAGTACACCTGCATTGCCACCAACAACTTGGGGATCAAGGAGAACCACGTCTACCTGGAAGTTAAAGGTCAGACATGGAGAATAAATAGACTACTATAGCTCATAAATATATATATATATATATATATATTTTAGGTCTCTATAACCGTTAGGTAACGTGACCATCAAGCTGTATTGATTCTCAGTATAAATTCTGTATTTTGTCCCATCGTCCAGAGCCCACCCGTATCCTGAAGCAGCCAGAGTACAAGGTGGTGCAGAGAGGAATGAGCGCTGTGTTCGAGTGCAAAGTCAAACACGACCCATCCCTCATTCCCACCATGACCTGGCTCAAAGACGATGGAGAGCTGCCTGACGGGAGGTACAAAGACCTTGAGACTCATAGGAGATTCATTTATTTCACTTTGAGACTCATGTTGCAGCATGAAAAAAACAAAAAGGAATAATTTGTCATCTTTCTGCGATACTTCGCAGGTTTGAGGTGACCTTTGACAGCCTGACCATCAAAGACGTGACAGACGGCGATGAGGGCACCTACACCTGCATCGTGAACACCACCCTGGACCAGGACTCAGCCAGTGCAATGCTGACTGTCGTGGGTACGTTCAGCAGATTCAAGGTTTTTTCTTTACAAAGAAATTGTAACGTAGTGAAACATGGTAAATGCTCTCCGTCGACATTGTTATTAATGGACTCAACACAAGGGCAAAGGAACACATTAGTCCTTTTCTCTTCTGTCCTGCTCATGAGTTATATACATTTGTCTATATTTGTATTGTTTTTATTGAAGTGCACCAAAACAGTGGGTATCAGTTCTGATTTAATTTAGTGTCACACTACCACACTATCTTTCCTGCTTTTCTGCTGTTTCTAATATCTGCCACTAACATCTAATCTCTTGTTGTACTCTACTCTTGCTTCTTGCTTTCTCAGAGGCTACTCCTCCTCCAGCTATTGTCTACGGTAAACAATGTCCACAGATTAGGATTTCGTAGCTTTCATGTTCGTCACCCAGCCAAGTTTTTATTTCTAAAACCTTCCATTTCACCTTAATGTTTATTTTATGTTGTTTTTTTTGTACCATTTATATATTTCATATAATTTCATTTTTGATGTGGTATGTGTTTTTTAAATGTATTGTGAAATCCCTGACGTTTGAAAACTACACAGCCTCTACACACTCACAGGTGTTTTCACTTAACCTGCCTGATTAGACTCCTTCTCGGCTGTTAGTGGGCATGTGCAGGTTCTAATGATTGCAGAAGTCTAATCAACCTGAACTGAAAACACCTGTGTTGGTGTGCGTGGTCTTAAATTGCACAAGAAAATATTCCACCTTTTTGATACAACAATAATAAAAGGTTTTCTTGACCAAAAAATATTAAAATGAATATACAGTTTAATTCTTTACGCTAATGTATTTTATTCCATGGGAATATTTTCTTTAGAAATAAATCTGATTTATAGAAAATTCTGATAAAAGCCAATATTTATCTCCAGTATTTATCGAAGTGAATCACCCTGCAACTCATTTACTGCAAAACTAATTTTCCAGAGTCACATGTTCAGTGAAAACAGATGCAAGGACTTGCTGTAATCAAATAGCAGAGAAAGAGTTTTCATTTGTTCTGTGGTCCTGGACTCATTATTGTGTTTGCAGAGAAACCTGACCCTCCAATGGACTTGGAGCTGACTGACCAGACAGCGAGGAGCGTTCAGCTCACCTGGATCCCCGGAGACGAACACAACAGTGCCACACAGAGTACGCCATGTTTACCAAACTGCACTCCACTTTCCCCACTTTGAAATTAGACACTGTAGCCTCACAACAGAAACCACATTTCCCCCATTAAAATGTGTTCGGAGTTAGTTCAGACACAGCTACGGTTTCTGGAAGCAGTGACCTCGTTTTTTGTGAATAAACAATAAACAAGACAGAAACAATGAGAACGGAAACTATGTATACACAGAATGGAATGAATAATCATCAGTATGGAAAACATTTTACGTCCAGTTTCTTTTTTTTTCTTGAGCTCTGAATCTTTTTTTCTCTTCTTCCCCAGAGTTTCTGATCCAATACGAGGATCTGCTCCACCAGCCCGGAGTTTGGATCAACCTGACGGAGGTTTCCGGTACGAGCACCACGGCCCAGTTAAACCTCTCTCCATACGTCTACTACTCCTTCAGAGTCCTGGCTCTGAATGACGTTGGCTACAGCCAGCCTAGCCAGCCCTCAAGCCAATACAGGACCACCCCTGCAGGTGATTACCATGGTCTCTCTCCTGACAACAAGTACGACAATATCTAAAATATTTCAAAACATTCTTTTGATTAAACCATATTTTCGGATTTCCTAGCTCCCGATGAAAATCCATCAGATGTTCAGTGTGTGGGAACAAAGCCCGGCAACTTGGTCATCTCGTGGACAGTAAGCTATCCTTTTAGATTGTTGTTGAGGGCGGTGTGTGACAGGCTTATTTCACATTTGAACCAAAGTCAAGTTGGAATATTTCAGCGCGTCTTTTCAGTAACCGACCAAAACAATGTGTGTGCAGTCGTTGACAGGCTTTCAGGCTAACGGGCCCAGTCTGGAGTACAAAGTGCAGTGGAGACAGAAGGACATGGACGAGGATTGGTCCTCAAAGACTGTGGCCAACGTTTCACAGTTCGTTGTGTCTGGAACTCCTATTTACGTGCCCTACGAGGTCAAGGTTCAAGCTTTGAATGATTACGGCAGCGGCCCTGAGCCTGAAGTAGTGATTGGATACTCTGGAGAAGACTGTGAGTGAACTGATCGCCTTCAAATCTCTGTTTTTAGTTCGGGTTTGTTTGTTTCTTCTTTTGACTGTTTGTCAGCGTGATTACAAAAAAATGCTTGTCCAATATTTATATGCTATATGGTGCAAGGCAGATACACATTATTTTTGACTTTTGTTACCATTCTGAGGTCAGCTTTAGCAGAGGTCAGCTCTTTTAAAATGACCGTATAGTTATTTTATACTTACATTTTTCTTTTATTTTTCCACTGATACTCAAAAGGATTGTAAATACATTCTGTGTAATGTTGGCAATACAAAATAATGCACTGAAAACTGCCAGAGCTCCAGACCTAAGTACTGATTCACAGTGGGATCGATAGTACTGGCAACACTTTCCAAACACAGGGAGTTATTAGATCGTAATCATTAATCTTCTTAAAACTTAAAAACTTAAAAGTAAACTTCAGAAGTTTTAAACTTCCAGTCAACATAATGTTAACATTTTATTTTTCAGGGGTGTGCTATAAAGTTCACATATCTTTTACCCGTCTAAACATTTTACAAAAATGTGAGCACTTGGTTATGCAGAAGTCCATTTATGCTACTTCATGATAATTGTCTAGTGACTTGAAGTTAGTTGTTAAAGAATTGCTTCTTTCTCATGTCTCTGCAGTGCCTTTGTCTGCTCCTGAGAGTGTGCAGGTCATGGTTCACAACAGCACACTTGCAGAAGTGCACTGGGAGCCTGTTTCTTTCCCCTCCGTGAGAGGAAAACTACAGGGATACAAGGTATTGTTTGATTAATGTTTTGCAGCATGTTTTTGGTTGTTTTTAGTAGGGGTTCTGTCACTATATTTCCTGTGAAATCAGTGATTGGGTGACAAAGCTCGAGCACACGCAATCATTCGATAAGGTGTTTTATAAAGCAGTGTTACCTTTTAAGCCATAACTCAGCCTTATGTTCAGGGAATTTTGTTTCATGAGGTGGCTTTAAATAGATCTGACCCAAGTTACTCGGGGAAACCCTTCCAGACAAACTGGTCCCTTTCACACATGATCAGCACAATCTACCAACCAAACGGAAACACTGAAAGCTTTTCTCCAGTAGTACCTCATTACTGCTGCACTGTGAAGACAGAAGTCAGAGGGAAATGTCAAATTTATCTCACAATTTTTCGGCTCTGACCTTTTATAAATCTTAAGTATCTGCACTGTATTGGTTTACTATGTGCTTTCAAATGCACTGAAAACAAGTTAATAAATAAGTTTGACCTTTGGCTCCTCCTACAATGAGGAAATCAAAGAACTCTCGTGCCCATCATGCTTATATAGGAATTAACTCTGGTGTATTTCCTCAAGGTATACTACCGAAGGGTGCACGGCGTGCATGACACAGAGGACACAGAGCAGCAGGAGCAGGTTCTGACCTTCAGTGGGAATCGTAGCGAGGGACGTTTGCCAGGCCTCCAGCCTTACAGCCTCTACAACCTCACCATCAGAGTCCTTAATAACAAAGGAGAAGGACCTCCGAGCCCCAGCAAGAAGTTTGAGACACCTGAGGGAGGTCTGTATGGCTGATGTTGGCGGACATGTTTTTTTTCTGCAGGTTCAAAGCATTATGCATATAGAAGAGTTGAGTTTTTTTATTTCTTTTATTACAAAATAGTGTGAAACTGTCACAAGTGTTTGGAACTACCTCAAAATATCACCCTGGAAACAGTCCAGGTCGATTTTCTGCACAGCCACCATCTTATTCACTAATGCAATATATAAATGCTGAGTCTCAATGCTGCAACATCCAGATTCTGACTGTGGTTCTGGTTTTGTTTTCAGTCCCCGGGCCTCCTTCTTTTCTGAATGCAGTGAACCCTAGTTTAGACTCTCTCACTCTGGAATGGGGCCCTCCAATGAACAACAATGGACGGCTCGCTGGGTACACGCTGAAATACCAACCAGGTAGGGTCACCAGCTGCCTGACACACTTCCTGTTGTATTGTACAAAGTATTCCAACTTTAACCTCCTCTCCTTTCAAAACGCTGTCCCCGCAGTCAACAACACCAATGAACTGGGGCCAGTCAAGGTCATGACCTTCCTAGCCAATGACACCACCATTACCCTGGGCAACCTGAACTCCAGCATGCTCTACAAGTTTTACTTAAGTGCAAAGACAATCAAGGGCTCTGGCCCCATCATCACAGAGGAGGCCTTCACAGTCATGGACACAAGTAAGTTATTTTAGCCATTTAGCTTCATCTGTAATTCATTTCCAGCAGAATTGGAGGAAAAGATCGAAGTCCTATGGTATTTAAGCGTAGACGTTTAGTGCATGAGTCAGAATCGGTGCTCTGACAGATTTTAGGGATTCCTGTGAGCTTAAACGCACAACCATGAGGTCCTACTGCATTCCACACCTTATACCCCTTCTATCTCTTTCTCTTTTTTCTTCTCTCTGAAGCTCGTACTCAGCCCACTTTAGAGACGGGCAAAGGTAACCCAAGTTTGCCACTGGAAGCACCTGCATGTTATTCATACCACCGGATATCATATAGATTAGATACAGAAAAAAGAGCTTAGCGTAGATTTTGTCTTTAGATTGATTATCCCTGCATGTTACTAAGGTAGCATGTCTAAGAAATGTGAATACTTAGGATTTACCTTTAATCTTCCATGGCATCTGCAAACAAACCAGGCTTGTGTCCAGTTCTGAGAGAACAAGGTGAACTGCATCATAAGTTAAAGTTACTGTGAGGAACTTTTAATACCGATACCTCCATATGACCTACATACGTGAACCAGACCATCAGCGAGAATATTGGCGATATTTGAATTTTTTTTCTCTATGTTATTGCCGTCTGATCACATAAAAATCAAACAAAATTCCCAGGAACCGGGAGAAGCAGAACCAGGACTGACGGGGCTACCTGACCCTACAGCAGTAAAATGAGAGGTTCTCTATTGGGACTCTGGCGCTCATAAACACTACCTTGTTTGACCACAGGAACTGGCAAATTCAACACAAAATTAAAGTTCCTCGTAGTAGCTTTAAAATACTGGAATTTTAGAATTGGTCGTGCTGGTAGTCTTTACCTCGTGTATTTACCCTCTTCAAATGAAAATGTTTTCATTAGAAGTCTCACGCATGATGCTTGTGAAGCTGTCAGTCCAGCACTAACACAGCCTTTATACCTGCTGATTCTCTGATGGATGATGTATATACATTACATTAGTTAAATTGAGATAATATGCATGCTGCAGTGCTGTGATTTAGAGTTTAATTTGTTCACATGCTGAACAAGGCGCTTAACCTCTCTCTGAATCTCAGGATTAAAATGTGTTGCATCATGTTTTTACTCAGCATGTCAGTAGGAACCTTCTCTGCAAAACACTGGCTCACTGTCTACTGTGTTGTGTATGTGTGTTGTCTCACTATTTTCCATGTTCTTTCAGGCCCTACAGAGCCCCCTCACCCAACCTCCCCCGTCACTCAGTCTCCGCATCCCCCGTTTCACAAGGGTACAAGCACTCCCTGTATCACGTCTACCCCCCAAAATATCTTCACGTATTTTTCTGCCCTGCAAAAAATGGTCTATCTCTGCAAAAGAGTCCATAAAATATTAGTTTTATAAATATTATAAATAATTGAGGTTGATTTCATCTAACACTTGTTTTATTTGGTTTAGAAGAACTAATACAAGTCCTTGCTGAAATGGCCATTTTTCGCAACTATATAACCAACCTGTTTCTATGTTGTTGCAGGATCTGACACTGCTCTCAAAGTTCTTTTGTCATGTAATAACAACAGTGTTGCGATATTGAATAGTAATTTTCTTTAACTGACAAGCAAGGTGGGACAGAAAGCCAACAACTAAATGCTTGTAAATTGAGGCTCTGGTGAGGTGTATGGTATCTTTTAATCTAATCCTCAAACTGTTAATAACAAACATGGAGTTCCTTTTCATTGTTGCATTTGGCTCCTTGAAGAGCTTACGTTACAGTAGATTTTTACCTAGTTTGTTAGATTTATTACACCAGCTTTATCCTAATCACAGGCGTAATGTGTGATGTTTTTTTCTTTGTTATTTTATTTCTACTCGCTCCTGTACTTAAGCTCCATAGCAGTATTTGAATGGTTTTATTTTACAGGACTTTTGGAATTAAAGCTATTGTTTTCTTCCTTTCGTGTGCTCAGTGCCGCCTGTAGGCCCTGCGTTTGGCAAAGTTAACACGTCCATGTTGGAGGACGGTGCAGTGATCAGTTGGGATTACTTTGGACACCATAAGAATGTATATGTGGAGTATATTGTAGAAAACAGTAAGGCTTCGTTTTGTATTCACTGTCATCTCAAAAACGAGTGCATTGAATTGATTATAACTCAATCATTCTGATCCGTAATAATTCAACCATCAAAACAGATGTTTAAATACCATCATTCAAATAACGATTCCTTCCAAAGGCTCCCTGAATCTAATACCTCTCCATCCGCTCCACTAATTCCAGGTAAAGAGGACTGGATAAAGGAGTTGGTAAACGGTTCACACTGGCATATGATAAAAGGTTTAAAGCCGGGGACGTCCTATAAGGTGCGTGTGGTCGCTAGAGACCCGGCTGACCCGACGGTCCACAGCACAGACGAAGTGTTGGTTGCTGTGCCAGGTGAGGCGGCATGCCTCAGGATAGACGTCTTTGTGGTTCATTCTTGTCTCATCTACCCATCGCCTTTCTGTTACAGCACTCTCTCATTATCAGACAAACAACGCTTCATTCAGACATGACTGTACGGTAGTTAGTTTGCTAGTTAGTGTACAAGCATGTCTGGAGTTGCCATCAGTCGGTCTGATGCATGTCATTTCAGATAATCACTCACAGGTCCATTATTTTACTGTTTTTATTATTTTTGTCCAGTTTACAATGCCTTAACGACCATTCCATTTTAACCCTTTTTTAATTTCATTGCTTTGTTTACAGCCTTTTTTCATCTCAGAGTTGCTCACCATGAAGAAAACAGATTCCACCATTGTAGCAGCCTGAATGTGGACTGACAGTTATGCTTACTGCTTGTCTCTTTATGTGTGTGTGTGTGTGTGTGTGTGTGTGTGTGTCTAGCTGTACCCAGCCGGCAGGTAGACATTGCCACCCAGGGCTGGTTTATTGGCCTGATGTGTGCCATCGCTCTCCTCATCTTGGTCCTTCTCATAGTGTGTTTCATCAAGAGGAACAAGGGTGGAAAATACCCAGGTAATGCACGCAACGTCATTTCAAGCTTCACATGGATGGATGGGAATTTGTGAATACAATTTAAAAAAACAAACTTGTGTGTAATCTGACAGTGAAAGAGAAAGAAGATGCTCACCAAGACCCAGAGATCCAGCCTATGAAGGAGGATGATGGGACATTTGGAGAGTACAGGTGAGAGATGGATAAGAACATACGGCTAAAATAGGACCGCAGCATACAGAGATGCGTTTTGGATTCATTGTGTCCTAAATTGACTGTTTGTATGTAGAACATTTTACCAGGCTGCAGAGACACTCTCCCCACCAGACTCCATTACCAAACACTCTACACAGGCAAGGCATAAATCAGCACTACTCTTGATTCTTACAACGACCGACTCACACTGACATTAATCAACAATAGATGTATCCATTTTAACAAGTCAGTTGTACGCTAACCATTCTCAAAATAAGTTTATCACAAATTCCATTATGGTGACATAGTTTTAGTTTTTTAATCGCAACATTTTCACGTTTTCTTGGAATGTTGAGGATTCTGTGACGTACGGCTCCTCATGAACAGTCGAAACAAAGTAGATGCAATGAGCAAAATGTATTTTTAGCTTAACATGGATGCAATTGAGCTTTCAATGTTTCCATACGCATGCTTCTGTCTTGTCTGTGCATACAAAAATAGATGCTCATTGTGGTCCATGAATTGCTTTTCATGTATACTTCCATTCTTATCTTTGTTCTTTGACGGGTTTAGGTCTATGGAGAGGTAAGGACGAGATGGCGCTAAAACCAGCATGCAATTCTATCAAACACCTCAAGCTATGTCTCCGACTTGAGTTCAACTAAAAGCAAGGAGATCTTATTTACTATGTCAACGTACTCACTGACATAGTCAGAACCATAACCACAGTTCCAACATTAACACTGAGATTTAACATGAAAAAGGACTGCTTCTAGTTCTTCAGTGTTCTTCATTTTCTTTTTGAAAATACAAATGCATTGAGCTTGCCTAGTATTAACTGGAACTGGACATTTGTAGACCAAACGAAAACTTTGTCTCTGGAAAAAAGACCGAAACGTACAAGTGCATTTTTGATTATGCATGTAAACTGAAAGCATATTGGTTGATTTCGTTACAGAAATTGTATATAAAGGTAAAGTAGTGCAAGAGACTGAACCGCACGCATTTTCAAAATCTTTAACAGTGGTCACCAACCCTAAATTAACAGCACCCAGATGTAAGCAGCACTAACACTATGTATACCTATTAAATACTATAGATGTAGCTGAGCTGCTCCACTGAACAAGTGCTACAAAGTGTTTCAGGCATCCCATTGTTACTGTGCATCATGATATCCCCTTATATAATGAGCAGTTGTGTATACGTTTATGTCAACTTGATGTTGCTCCACCAGCACATTGGTACCAAATTGTGTACACAACAGCGATGTATTCTGGCACATGCAGTTCTTGTGGTATTTGCACAGTGGAAAAGCCAGATTACTCTAACCGCTAATGCTTGGATAAAAGGCTGTCCTGTGTGACAACAGGGTTACTGACCACTGCAGAAAACCAGTTCAGCTAACTACCTTAATTAGTTCCTCAGTAACATTCCTCCCGACCTTTTCCGGCCCTCTGTAGTGACACGGAGGACCACAAGCCGCTGAAGGGCAGCCGGACGCCGTCCAACGGGACGGTGCGCCGCGACGAGAGTGACGACAGCCTGGTGGACTACGGGGAGGGCGGGGACGGACAGTTCAATGAGGACGGCTCCTTCATCGGCCAGTACAGCGGCAAGAAAGAGAAAGACACACACGAAGGCAACGAGAGCTCGGAGGCCCCGTCGCCCGTCAACGCCATGAACTCGTTTGTCTAACGACGGGCACCTCCCCGTGGCTACCTGTCACCGAGACTGCTGACACGCCCTCATCTCCACACCCGCCAGCCCCTGTCACACTGTGACCTCTTCGTACCCACACACACTCAACACGGCCAAGACACCACATCCCCCATATGCATTGAAAGAAGGTGTGAAGCGAGGGATGTGAGACCTCCGAGAAGAGGAAGGGAGAGAGGAAGCAATATAGAAAAGCAGAAGGAATGTACCAGAGATTTTTACCACTCAGACTGAGCAAAAGTGTGTGCGCGTGTGTGTCTGCGTGTGTGTTAGTGCCATTTGATCTCCTTTGCGAACATACTAAACATGATGTATCCAAATATATATTTTATCAAAGTACAGTACGTGACCCGCAGGCAGGAAAATATGCATTGAATCACGTTCATAAACACCCGCATGGAGTAAATCATGATTCTAGTAAGCATTTGACCACCTTGGTGTTGCAGAGGTTAGCTGTGTGTTCAGACTGTATATGGTGCACGCCTACTAGCGGCCGGGTATTCCTTTTATTGTTTCAGTCAGTGTTAAATTGCGTATGATATATAGAAGAAAAAAATGGTTTTTGGCAGGGTCTTTATTGGATACTGCTGTGAAATGGGTGACTCACAATAGAGGGTAGCATGTCTTTTTGAGACAGATGAAGTGTTTGTACATATGTTTTAGAATAAGAAGCTATATTTCAAAGTGGGGGTTATCCATTTGTAGTCATTGGAAACCTGGCTAGAAACACTTTGAACTCAGCGTTAGGTCACCAGCCAACCAGCCAGCAAGCCAGCCAGAACTCCCACACTTATTCCAATCAGCTTTCCTTTATTGCTTGCATTCACTTTTTTTGGCTTCTCCTTCCCAATCTGTTCCTTTTCACCGAGCCTATGCTTCCTGCTACTGAGCACCCACTGAACACAAGCGGAGCTGTGATTGATCCAGTGTCATTATCAAGTGCTTCCACCCCCGAATCGCGGCCAATGTGCAGGCTTTCCTTTTAGGCGATCGCGGTACGGTCCGAGCTACCCAACATTGTGTCCGATGCCTCTTATGTAACGGCAGAAAGAGTGAGAGGATTACGTACAATAGGTGCACCTGAACAGGGTTAAGTGGTACACACTTTAGTTTCTGGATGTTTCGATTTTGTTGATCAAGAGCCTCTCAGCACAGTTTCTAGTGCCTTTGTAGAGAACAGTGACTTAGATCCACAGTTACATCCCTCTTCATACACAGGACAGACCTGGGATCAGTGCAGTTCTCAACAGTCCATGATTATTTTGCATACAGTCTACCACCCCATATTTCTCAAAAGACAACTGGGAAAAAAAACTATTTTATAATGTGTTCATAAGGGCACATTACAGCTTTATCTTGTGTGATCTCAGTTTGTGAAGCATCCATGTGGGCTTACTAACTTAAAATAGCCTCTTTGAGTCTCACTTTGGGGTCCAGGGTTCTTACACAGGCGTGTAGTGGATTTAAAAAAAAAAAAAGACCTTTTTCATGCTTGGAGACTGGTATTAGTTGTGAGGACTAATTTTCAGCTCTGGATTGTTATGGCCTTGTTGACAATCATACACCCAGTTATCATCAGCCCGTATGGTATTCAAACACCGTTCATACAGTACCATCCAGTATGAATTAAAGCAAATGTGTGGAATATTAAAATGTGTAGGAAAACTTGAGGTCAGAGCATGGACACTGTCTTCATGTATTCATGTCAAACATTCTCCTCCTAACATTCATCTTGAGGTGGAGCCCCTGCTCCAGCAACACCAAACTACTGCCAACCAACTCACCAGGTAACTGCCAACGGGAGCCAGACTCACCATCTGGCACAGACTACTGTCAGAACGAGCCTCACTGTCACTGGTAGCACTTAGAAATGAAGGGGTCGGAAAATTGCGTAATGATACTGAATGTGGAAACAAGTGTCTGTTTATGTGAATGAAAATATTGCTTGTTTCACTGCAAATGGTAAACACACTGGTGACTTTGGTTTATGCATTTAACCTTATATCTGTGTATGTTGTCTCGTTCTGAGCGCAGCACTCAGTGAGTTTTTTATTCCTGTAAATGAATTAAGCCCGTGTGTGAATGTCTGGGTGCACAAGTGTGTGTGTGTGTGCGTGCGTGTGTGTGTGTGTGTGTGCAGCACATGCATGCTACTGTGTTACAGCGTGCGTGATGTATAATATCGCTTTTCCATGGATAACTTTAATTCTGGTGTGTGTGTGTCTTCCTTCAACGGGAGATACAAGAGCTTTTTTTTTTTTCCAGAGAACATTTCCACATCTTAGGTTTATCATAACTTGCATCAAGTTTTTTACGTTGCGGTGTGTCTGCTTTCCACATGTAGATATTTTTGTTGGATTTTGTAAATAATGGCTCGACTTGAGAGCAGATTTCTTTTAGGTCAAAGGTGAGAGCTTGACCTCAATTGGCCCCACTGCATTATGGGTAGGAGGGCATTGGTTGGGATAAGACTCTTTACAGTTTTCACTCTTTTATTTGCTGTGAACTTAATTTTATTTTCTTCAATTTTCTTGAACTTGTCAGGTGAATTTGCTAGCTCAAATGTTTAGCCTATCAGGTATCGAAGGAGATTATTTAACTTGTGACTGAGCTCTTGTGACACCTGTATTGTTTCTGTCTCTGACAGTTCATGCACCTTTTCTGTATTTTTTTATAAAAAAGGCACACACTTAAACAGGATGTCATTTCAAACACATCTGTGGAACTAGTTTACGACTACATGTGGAAGTGGAACTGGAAGACATCCGATGAAACTGATGCATCCTTTTTAAGAGTGGGCACCTAAAAAACAAAACAAAGTGTAGTTTGGAGCATACAGAAGCAGGGCCGGCATGGACGGATAAGCAAGCGGCATATTAGAGTGTGAATACCCTTGAAACGATGTTAGTGACTGGTGAACATACAGTAGGCTATACAGTATATGATATGATATAATATGACATTCTGGTTAATGTTGAAGCTAAATGAGAAGCATGAAAGGCTGTCGAAATGGTTTACTCTACAATATAATATTGCAAAAATATTTTGTATTTCAAATGAAGTTAAAAAAAATGAAATAAATGTTGGTTTCAGGATTTCAAAGTTCTGTTTTTTCTTTGTGCTACTGCATGCAGTGCAACATGTAAATGTGTGTGTGTGTGTGTGTGTGTGTGTGTGTGTGTGTGTGTGTGTGTGTGTTTAGCTCCACCTAGTGTATGGGAATTATATTGTTTTTATCTGGCAAATCCCCCCCACAAAGATAAATCACCACAAATAATCCTTGGAGGATTAACATACATCTGGTGTATGTGCACATGCGCCGTGGCATCGTTCTTTTTATTCTCATGGAAGAGCTGGTTTGATGTTTTCCAATTGATTTGTTACGTTACGTTACGTTTATATTAGCGCAAAGGTGGAGTATTCCTCCTGTTACTTCAACCCTCTTTACCAACATATTGAAGAGGATTAAATCATAGTTCCTTCAACTAGTGTCTGGAATCTGTCATTAATTATTGATCAGAGGTTCATTTATGATGCACAGTACATGGCGTAGATGGGAATAAGATATATAGGCGTCATGGACATATGAAGCTAACTATTTTGTGTTTTCTAAGTGAAGTAATCCAATAATATTCTATAAAGTTCACCGTTTTATTAAAAACGGCCACTTTAAATCATTTCATTGACGACTTTATTTCGTTGTCTGGGATGCGCAGTGATGCCGACATCCCTCTCATCCTCCCTCTCTCATGGACCAATCCTCGCTGGCACCCAGAGGTGTCACTCAGCCGCTTTCCTCCAATAGAAAAGTTCAGATGAACGGGACGCTCCGGCGGGTGGGCTGTGGGACGATGCGGTTCGGGTCCGTGTGCGCCACGCGGACAGGTTACTGAAATTACCCATTCTGCCTCAAAGGTAAGAACGACAGCACATGCGAGCGTGTGCGTGTGTTTGTTTGTGTGTGTATGCAACTGACTCGTGTGTCTAGACTGAGGGAGGATAAGCTAAGATGTGTTCGGCGCTGTAGTGATGGAATGGACCGGCCTATGTACCGCAATGCAGAGCAGTGAATTACCGGTGCCGCTCAGTCGTCATTGGGGTGAAGTGGTGTAAGGTGCTGCGCAGTTACTTTTAGAGGATGGCGCTTTTTGGAATAAATGATTCCATTATTATTTTTAATGATAAAAGGTTGTTTTAGCTTCTCAGTCTGCAGTTTATAAGAAAGTGCGTCTCTGTGGATGCAGGGGGGAGACGCAAGGTGAAAGTGTCTGATACTGAATGCGTCAAGGGCGCAGTAAACTGGGTGCACCATGGCTGAGTTTGTTAAAGGGCAGAGGGGGACGGGCCACTCCCTTAGAACAGTATTGAGGATTGTTTTCTGTACTGTACTGCATCTATATCACTGAATGTATTATCAAGACAAATATTTAAATATTACAAATTATGATATACAGTATATATTCAATATATCAATTCAAGTAATTATTTCTCCCATGCCCTGGATTTAAACAGAAAAAAAATGCAAAACGTCAAAGTCCAAGTGACATTTTGCCACCCCACTGTTTAAATGTGAGGGGTAATCTCCCCTCACATCTTCAACATGAGGCCATGTCTCACCTTTATTTTGAAATATTCCAGGGTTTTTTTTAAGCACAATCCTAATCCACAGCCAGCCCTTAAACAAATCAACAGAATTCGATCAGAATGAATCAACCCAGTAAACACCAGATTAAAACCGCCTCTTGTTGATTTCAAACATGACTTTGAATATGATTTTGTGCAGCCACACAGCAAACACGATCATTCAGGCAGTCACTAAGACACTCGGCTATAATACATGTGCTGACCTAAATTTCGCTTTGGTCTGTCCAAAGAGGATCTGTGATGGGATTATCGCCAGGGGAAACGCAGGAAAACACACTCTGACGAATTTATCAGAATTAGTGGTGGAACAGATTGCTGCAATAATGTACAAAGCCGTATGTGAACGTGTCTTCAGCTAGTGCACTAAAGTCAGGTGTTTTTTGAATATGTCGGACCTGTGATGCGATACAATCCTTCTTTGGGGTCTTGCTGCTCTTACTCCATCTGAAAGAGAAACCGTATGAACATAGAAAGCTGTGCAAATGCAGGGTAGATGCTGCCAGCTGCTGGTACTGTTGTGATATTAGTGTTGAGTCATCAAGAGAGCCCATGAGGAGTCAGTGCTGCAGTCTCTGCAATTGAATGGGCTGTAAACTGGGTGTCTCTCTCTCTCTCACTCTCTCACTCTCTCTCTCTCTCTCTCTCTCTCCGGTGGCGGCCTCTTATTCTCCTCACATCCAGAATGACTCAGCAACAAACTGTAGGACTGCCTAGCTGCTAGCTAACTAGGACATACAGGCATTTGTTGTCAGATGTTGGCCATCGGTTACAATAATTAGCCTAACAAGTTACCTGAAACACATTGTGACTGTTCTGACTGTGTGGAGTTCATTGGAGTCATTTTTATGTAAGGTAGCATAAGGCCATGGATTGCTGCTCTGTCAAAAACAGCACCTGCAAATTAATTTATTTGGTAATGACTTTGACATTGAAATTATGTTTAATGAGAATCAGTCCCATGGTTCGACAACCATTCCATTTAAAACAAGTCTGTATCTGTTCGAAAACCGACTCTGCCTGTTTGATCTGTGCATTGGAAACTGTTGCAATACTGTATTTGATGACCAAACCTTTTTCCCCTCACATGTTAAGTTTGCGCACATTTCACAAGCGATGCACAGAGATTTCTTTGACGGTGCAGTGCAACTTGATTTAAAAAACATTAGTGTGACGAAGGACTGCCTCTATAGAGCCGAACAGGAACCGTACTACGCCCCTGGCGGAAGAGGACGGCAGTCAGCTGCTCGCGGATTAATATCACCAGCATTAAATTAATAAAAAGGCTTGGACGAGAGTAACGGTGCAAAGTGACGGCCGTGTTAATAGTTTAAAGTGTTTTAGGAAGCTGTTCGGAGTTTCAGTGCGTGCGTGCAAACAACCAGTAAATAAATATAAAGTTCGGTGTTTGTTGAATATCACCATAAGATTTATATTGTGTTTGCTCGGCAATGCAGTCTGCTGTATTTAGCTGCTAGGTCGTTGTTTGCTAAGTGGCGACCGTAGAAGATACGATGTACAGCCTTATTAGCATCACGCCTTATCAGTGTCTGTTAGTCACTAGCAAAGCAATGTTTGTACAGAGATGATGCTTTTATTATTATTCTTGTTTCTGCTTTGTATTTGTTCATATTAGGCACAATACGTTTATGCTGATATGTGTAGTTGCACTGTAGACTTTGTTAAAACAACAAGATACTTTATAAAGAGTTTTACTAATTATTATGTAATGTACGTCTGTTTCAGAACCACGCACACGACAACTCTACAAAGTTATGAATAAACCTCTGTAAGGAACATCTTGTCTGGAGTGCATTCTGATAGAAGTTGGTCACAACTTGTAACCAAACAGTAAAATCATACAGTCCTTCGCAGTCAATCGAACAATTAGGTTCTCCATTGGGAGCTTTACGGATGAACACAATACAAGGATCAACCCTCCCCCACTTCATCCCATCCTGGTCATCTTCATCAACCCTGCTTTATATCTCCATGATCCTCCTCCAACCGTTTCTCTCTTTTAATATCTTGTCTCTCACAGTGAGTCCTGTCTGAGAGTCGAAACACTGCAGCTACTCACAGCAGTGCTGCAGAAGTGATGTGTAAGCATGTGTGACAGCGCAGCAGGAGCTGTCTAGATGCTGCAGTGGTACAGTGTGTTAGTTCCTCGACGGCCCTAGTGTGTCAGTGTGTGCCTGCAGGAAACACACGCACGCACACACATTACAGGCAGTGTGTCTCTGCAGGTGCATGTCCTTGAAGGTATGCATGCACCTCCTCGTGGCTATTTGCAGTGTTCTGCTGGGTCATTCACATCCTGAATTATTTATGTAGCACTAGAAGGATTCCAGCTAGTTTTGCACCCTGTTTCTGGTGTGGAAAAGTCATGCACAGTCATCAGTCTGGTATTATAACTTGAGGATCACATATGTGTTTTAATAATACACAATGAGGGAAGCTAATTTATTGTTATAAAAAACAAAACAGTGATTCTGTTTCTGACATCCTCGTTTGTTTTTGTCTCTTATTCAGCCCTCTCCAGTTCATGTCCTGTCCACCGACATCTTGCTTGTGTCCCTCTGGCCATCCGCCTAAACCACGTGGCGGCAATAAGTAAATTTGTTGACAGTCATGGCTTTGGCTGCTTTACTGCTTCTGGCCCTCTCCTCCTCAGTCTCCCTCACGGGTAAGAAGCCCGTTGATTTCCTGCAGATAATCCATTTACCCTCTTCAATTTAGTCAAGTGTAAACCCTGCACACCATTAGCTGACAGAACCCTGTTTTCTGCCTTGCAGTGGCGGTGCTATTTGGCGAGCCTAGAATTTTTGGAGGTGAGTTCCTCGTGAATTGTTGTCCAAAAGTCACTAAATATGTCACCATAAATTGTGAGTGATGTTAAATGGGTACTTCAGCTAATTGTTATGTACAATTTGTCAGATGATGCTACTGGATATGGCCCCATCTTTGAGGAGGAGCCAGTGGATATTGTCTACACTGAAGACTCACCAGATGGGAGAATCTCCATGAACTGCAGGGCTCGAGCAAACCCACCGGCTTCATACAGGTAACACTACAGAAGAGTTATGTACAGCATACATAACAGAAACAATACAGTGTTTATACCAGAAGTAGTGTATGTTATGTGGTATGATATGGTGTGGGTTGATAATGCATACAATTGTCTTGAATCACCGCTAGGTGGCGCCGTGATAACTGGGAAATCAAGCTGATGGAGCAGCCAGACGAGTACTACAGCCTCGTTGGGGGCAACCTGGTTATTTCAAACCCCAGACAGAAGAAACACGCAGGGACGTACGTCTGCGTGGCCAGGAACATCTACGGCACCGTCATCAGCAAGGAGGCCAGGGTCAAGTTTGGATGTGAGCATGTGATCCTTGCTGGTGCAGCAGGGCTGTAGTACTCATGTCTGAAGACACAAGAATGTCACATCTTTTGTTTTCATCATTTATAATTCCCTATTATTCTTTTTTTTAAGTTGTGGAGGAGTTTCCTCAAGAGGAAAGAGACCCATCGTATGTCAAAGAAGGGCAGGGGGCTGTCCTGCTGTGTGCCCCTCCAAAAGCCTGGCCACGTATGTATAGAGATCTCCATTATTAAGCCAGTCTTGAGAAGATAACAATGGCAACGTGTTCAACTGTCTTTTCCTTCACAGAGGAGGTGACCTACCGCTGGATCTTCAACGAGTTCCCAGTTTTCCTGTACACAGATCACCGCCGGTTTGTGTCCCAGAAGACGGGGAACCTGTACATCTCCAAAGTGGAAGCTCAGGATGCCGGAAACTACTCCTGCTTCGTCTCGAGCCCTGTCACCGGGAAGAGCGTCTTCTCCAAGTTCATCCCTCTCATCCCCTTACCCCCTGATGACGGTTAGCAGACAATAGCTGGGGGGAAATATCTTCTTCACATATGTTGCAAAACAGAATTTAGAAAGAAAAAGAAATACAGAAAAAGACATGCACACTATGTTGACAAGTTTGGATATAATTAACTTTTTTTACCTCAGGTGAGGAGAGAAAATACCCAGCAGACATCAGGGTGAAGTTCCCAGATACTACTGCCATGCTGGCTTCTAATATTACTTTGGAGTGCTTTGCTCTGGGAAAGTACGTTTTCATTTTTGTGTTTGCTCAGTGTACTGATGAGGTACATCAGATACATGCTGTCACAATGGCACTGGTTTAGTCTCTTCGTGCGTCTTTTCAGCCCGATCCCTCATATTGTTTGGAGGAAGGTGGACGCCACAGACCTCCCGCCAAATCATGAGATCAGTGAATCCGGCGCTGTGCTCCATCTGTACAACGTACAGTACGAAGATGTGGGAGGATATGAGTGTGAAGCCATCAACACGAAAGGAAAGGACTGGCACAAGGCCTGGCTGTATGTGGAGTGTAAGTGATTTCATTGGAGTGTCCTTCGCCAGCAGTAGATCGTATCATTTAGTCTACAATGTAGGCTTAGTATAGAGATGATTTCTTACAGTTGAATCCACCAGTGGTGTAGGTCTTTTGGACAGCAGTAAGGCAACGTGTGGCAGGTTTGTGGTGCACACATTGGAATATTGTGTTGCATGTAATCATTTTAGTTTTGCCTGTTCTGTTTGCTCAGCTGCTCCAGAGTGGGCAGAAACCATCAACAACACTCAGATCGACATCGGCTCAGAGCACACAATGCGCTGCGTGGCATCAGGGAAGCCCTTCCCTTTCATCCGCTGGTACAAAGATGGTTATATGGTAAAAATGAATAAATAAAATGAAAGTCACACATTTTGTCTCCTGCCTATTTGGGCAGTATATGTAATCAACTGAGCATTTGGATTGTGTGTGTTTTTCCAGTACGGGAAGGGGGAGTTGAAGTTTTCCAGTCTCACCTTTGACGACTCAGGAATGTACCAGTGTGTTGCAGAGAACTACTGGGGCATCAAATACGCCAACGCTGAGCTGCGAGTCATCGGTGAGACCTCCCAAGAAACAATGCTCTCATTGACTTATTGAATATTACAAAGCACAATTGTGTTTGGAACATTTTTAAAAACACACTCGTTGTTGAAACAAATTACATCTAGGTGCACAATAATATAAATCCCTTCTTTCAAGAAGTTGTTGTGCATTTTGGGATTATGACTAAACAGGAATTCACACTTTATAATCTCCCTTCAGCCTGTGCTCCTACATTCGAGTTCAACCCTGTGAGGAAGCAGCTTCTTGGGGCTAAAGATGGCCGCGTGGTGATCGAGTGTAAACCCCGAGCGGCTCCTAGGCCGCGGTACACCTGGACAAAGGGCAAAGAGCTCCTCTTTAACAATTCACGGTCAGTCGACATTACTATCGCACGGTGCAACAAACCCACCCACTGTCGAGCAGCTCACATTAATTGTGTTCACTTTTAGCATTTCCATCATGTTTGATGGGAGTCTGGAGATCCTCAATGCTACCAACAACGACGAGGGTGTGTACTCCTGCTTCGCTGAGAATGACAGAGGAAAGGCCAACAGCTCTGGCTATCTCACCATCACAGGTCCGTGAATGTGTATATTTTTATTGTGCACATATTTAAACAAAGTAAATGTTCACAGTGAACTTGGTTCCTTTCCACAGAGGCTACCAGCATCACAGAACCACCTGAAGACACTGAGGCAAAGGTTGGCGATGAGGTGATCCTGAGGTGCGCCGCCTCATACGACCCCATGCTGGACATCACATTCATCTGGGCCATAGACTTCAGGGTCATCGACTTTGACTCTGAGTGGCAACACTACGAACGTGTCATGGTAGGGTGACGTTTCCTCCTCGCCTCACAATTGGTCACTTGACACCTTACTGGGATTGTCAGCCAATAACAGATTGTTCTGTCTCCAGCCTTTACTTTTTCCCTTAATCTTTTATCTCATTGTTTTTCCTGTTGTTCAGAGTGACGATGGAAGCGGTGATCTGAGAATAAAGAATGTCCAGATTTGGCACGAAGGTCGCTACACCTGCGTCACTCAGACAGTGGTGGACAGCGACACTGCATACGCTGACCTCAAGATTGTAGGTCAGTCCCAGTATGTTTTGCCTCAAGATCATTGATGCAGAGCTTATTTTTTTATTTTTAGTTACATTTTAGTTGTTTCGTAGATAGTCCTTTCCTGAGCAACGGCAGAACAGAAGACAAAGCAGAGCTGACTATCAACATATACAGTATATCCTCTCTCCATGTGCCTCTCCTCCCTGACCCAGGTGTTCCTGGGCCTCCTGGTGTGATCCGGGTGGAAGAGATTGGGGACACGTGGGTGAAGCTGTTGTGGACTAAAGGAGCAGATCACAACAGCCCCATTATCTCCTACACTATTCAGACAAGACACAACTGGGCCCTGAATGAAGATGACTGGAAGGACGCCAGCACCTGTGAGTACTGCTCACTGCCAGTAGAGGGCCTACTCGCTCTGAATCCAGCATTCTGACCTAATGCGATCTGATCACTTCAACCTGCAAGTAAAATGCACTTACACCGAAACAAAAGAGAGCAAATTTAGCATGGTTAAGTTTGAAAAGCCATTCGTGTCTCCTTCAGCTCCAACCTTTCTTGACGGCAATGTGGAAAGGGCAGAAGTGACAGAACTGTACCCCTGGATGGAGTATCAGTTCAGGATCATCGCCACCAATGAGTATGGCTCGGGAGAGGCCAGCATTCCCTCCCTCAAGATCAAAACCTGGGATGCCGGTAAGGAGAGAATACTAATACCTGACACATGTGTCAGTCAATACAGATGTGGAGTACAACAAAACCTTACTGTCCTTTTGTCTACTCAGATCCAGTGGTTTCTCCCACTGATGTGGCAGGTTATGGAGGTAGAAATGGAGAGATTGTCATCACATGGACTGTAAGTAAGCCCTCAGTTTGTGTGACTTAATCATATACCAAAAATATTTACACACAGCACGTTTACTGAATCAAAGAGGTTTCTCTTTCCACCCCGACCCCTTAGCCCGTGGAGCCTTGGTATTTCTACGGGAAGAAATTTGGCTACATTGTGGCATTCAAGCCTCATGATGCTTACGACTGGTGGTTCGAGACCATTTCAGACCCCGAGACGAGGCGCTACGTTCACAAGGAGTCCTTCTTCATTCCCACTGAAGAAGATTTCCAGGTCAGAGAGTTTCAGGTGAAGATCAAGTCGTTTAACGTGAAAGGAAGTGGCCCATTCAGCCTCACCAGTGTTATCTACTACCCAAGAGATGGTGAGGATGGTTTCATTTTATGGTTCTTAAAATCCTTTCGAGAAATAAAATGGTGACTCTAAAGTTGACGGACACATTTAATTTTCTCATCCATTTGTCCAACTTCAGTACCCATAGAGTCTCCAACAGACGTCTATGCCAGGCCGGTGTCCTCCACTGAAGCCCTGGTCTGGTGGTTGCCTGTGGTCGATACTGGTACAGGCCTGCAGCAATACATTGAGGGATACCAGGTACAGAGTGTTTACTGTATACGCTCCATGCATTAACTGGAGATAATGAAGTATTCAACAATACAATATCAATAATACATGTTATTAAGGCTTAGGAAAAGACATAATAGCCAAACCAATTATTATTTGTTTGGCTGATCCAAATTACTGAAGTGTTAAATGAGTGAGTGTGGCCTATTTATTTAATGGCAGATTATTCTGCCCTCAGTATGCATGGAAGTAAACATCATATTAATGGTTGAAATTGGTCGGTGCTAGCACAAATCATATTTTGTTTTGTTTGTTTAACATGAAGACTCAATATTTAGATTGTTGTACCTGTTTTGCATATAGTGATGCATAAACAATATGACCAAGGATGTGTAATCAACATTTAATAAGAGAAATATTGTTTCTTGCTAACCAGGTGAAATACTGGAGAAAGTACGATGATCCGGAGCCGGGAGCACATCGTATATTTGTTTCAGCCGCAACCAACCAGACGAGGTTGGAGAACATGCTGCCAGACTCTCACTACCTCATTGAGGTCCGTGCCTTCAATGGAGCCGGCCTCGGACCCCCTGGTGAACACTGTGAGATGTTCACAAAGAGACCACGTAAGACTGAGTACTCACAATCTAGGGACAATAAACACCAACAGTAAGAGTTGTATAGTGCTTTTGATAATTTTTGTGTGTGTGTTTTAACAGCCCCACCAGATCCTCCCCGGATGTGGCGCTATGTTACCTGGACAGGACAGTGGATGTATGTGTGGTGGGATCATATCCAGTATGACTGGTTTGGCAATATTTCCTTCCCACTGTACTACAAGGTGGGTGTGCTTTGCAAAGTTACTATCTATCAAGCCAAATTATATTTTTTTCCATTACTCTCAGTCTAATTCCGAGGTCTACATGAAATAATAGCTGTTGTAAATATCCCATGTGTTTTGTCTTAAAGGTCATGTTCAGAAAGACAGGCTACATCTATGGTGAAGTCTACATCACTGGCTGGCACTTTATGGACTTCCCCATGCCTCAGTTTGGAGACTATGAGCTGATGGTACGCGGCCGTTATGAAGGAGGGGATGGCCCAGTCAGGAAGATTAGGATTCAGGGTAAGGGCTTTAAAATAAATATATAGATATGCTTTGTACTCTTGGCCCATTTGTCTCATAGTGTTTCTGCTTCCTCAGGTAAAGCATCGATGATCACGCCGACTCTAAGCCTGGTGTCTTTGCTGCTGCTGGCGCTGTGCCTTGTGGGATTGGAAATGTAAGCGCTGTCACAAGTGACATGTATATAATAGACTACCGGACATCAATTTGTGGATAGAAGAGATCCAGTATTCACCTACAAACACTCTTTGTTCTGTGGTCAAGATCCTACATGATGCATCTTTTGTGTTGCAACACAACACAGGGAGTTGTTTCTCTCAGAAAACACTTTTTACGGACTCACATCATCATTGCATAAACAACACAGCAGTACTGCTGATTAGGACTCCTGCATCGGTTCAATCTGAAGCCCGAACACATGCTTGCTGTTGGGTGATATGACTACGTTCTCCAAACACTTTGTTCAGATAGAAATACAAGCATTCTCAATAGAACACTTCTATCAATACTACAATATGTCCTGTTCCTCTTCGATATTCAACTTCCTTTATGTTTTAATTACTGTTTCCTGTTTAGAGTTTAAGTGAACTGGACAAACTGTAGCTTACCAAGGTAGAATTGAACCCATAGAATGGGGGAAATGTTATTTACAAATAGCACTATACATCTCTCAGATGGTCGAGCAATTAATATCCTGTAATGAACTGTATGATAATCATTGTATTTGGTTTGGAATGAGCAGAGAAGGATGCAAGACTGTGTGGTTTTTAACACGTCACTTATCAATTTTATTTCTTTGAGCACATATCAAAGACAATCATGTTTATACTTTTGTTCAACGTTTTACATTAATTTGTTTTTTTCATGGTGCTGTGTGACAGGTTTAGAGGATGCTTGTCCAATGTTCATTTTAGTTGTCGTCAATGAAAGCCATATCACTTTAATGACAACTTCCCTTAGAGAATAATGATTTCTGACAGTGAAAATGTAATTTTTGAATGAACCATGAGGCTGGTGTTGGACAGAAATTGCTATGTATCACATAAATATATGCTAATTTTCTTTATGTCAGGCTACAAGACCATTAAACATAGTACAACAATCTATATTGTCTCAATGGTTTTGGTTCATTTTTGATCAGACATGTACAGATGTTCCTATCAACACAGTGGGCTTGTCCATCTCTGATCCCTGAAGAACAATCATCAATTGTTACTATTTGTATGAAAATGATGAATCCGCCTTTACTGCTATTTATCTAAAGCAGAATTTAGAGATCAGGAGGTTTAAATACCTAATTTCATATTGCTTTTTCATATTGCTTTTCACTGGTTCTTTGGTAATTAATCCTCTTAGTGTTTAGTTAAAAATGTGTTCTTTTGTTCTCCTCTTGGCATTTTGAGCTCTCAGAACCACCAAAAGGGGAGCTGATGTGTGATTTCTATCAGCAGATGGCAGTATATCCACACGCCATTAACCACTGTTTCCAGTATCATTTGGTCTAATCACATATCCAACATAGTGTTTATTTATTTCTGATCTGAAGTGTCACATACCCATTTTATCATTGATAGTTTCCTTACGTTCAAGGTTTGCAGAACTGCAAAAATGTGCATGTTAAGAATCAAAGTTTGTATTTTCTGTATGTATGGCTATCCTTTGTTTCACAACAATATTATCTACTACCAGGTTTTTTCCACTTTAAAGTTACTCTATCGCTCGTTACCTGTAAAGTGTGGACAGCATGTCCATCATTTTATCTGACCTTTTTCAGAAAAAGAGAGGAAAGAGCTTTTTATATCTGTGTGCGTTAAATGGAGCTTGCTCGTATACTGTACAGTAGTCCCTGTTTGGTGTTTTTTTTCTCTACTATTACACATCCATTATCGGCAACTCTCCCATTTTTCATCCTTTGTGTCAAACAAATACCTTGACAACAAAAAATCCCATGTGAGGCTGAAATGTTGCCATCATTTACAAACAATCATAGCAGAGAGGTGAGTCCTCCTCAGCAGGGCAGTGAGTTTCCTCCAAACAGCAGTGCTTTTTGTTTAGTATGAAATGTTTGGTTTTTCTTTATTTTTCCCTAAATGTTGCATCTCAGAAACATCCATAGTGTGTTTATTTTGCCACTGTGACTTTGTCAGAATTATTGTGAAAAGGAACTCCTTAAGCCAAATCAAATCTCAAGCATATGATACAAAAGAATTACAAAAATCACCTCTTCAGTGTGAGGTACCCATGAGCAAGGCACTAAACCCCAAGTAACTTGTGATAGTGGTTACCTAAGTTGGATATACAACAGCCAATAACACGGAGGACTGTGTGCATGCAAGACATGTAATATTGCAAATAACTTGCTTCATCGGGGTGGATTTATTCGTGGTTGGTCTGACTGATAGTGTGTTAAGATATGTGCAGGAAGCACCTCACTCCCTCGGGCTATTACTGTAAATAAGAAAGGTGATTTGGTCAACTTTTCTGATCAAGGATGCATATGCAGACTAAACTCTGGGATGTGCTGTACAAATACAATAAAATGCATCAGCACAGTGACTGGTGACTCATTGCTCACACAGTGGGATGCAGCACATAGATGTCTCTACATCTTAAAGCTGGACAGAAGCATCACATGACATCTTAGGGCAATGTTCTTATAGTTTTGACACACTTGTACTATACTTGAGTATTTACATTCATGCTATTTTTCAAATAGGTGTTTCTTATTTTATTTGACAGCTGAAGTTCTAGCTACATTAAAGGACTACGGATTTAAAAAGGTTACGACATGGTTATGAAAAATCCAAAGTCCAAAAATGTTTAAAGCAGTTAAAATCAGATCCAACAAGCTGTGATACAACATTAAAATTAAATGAAATTACAAGTTATACTGTATATAGGCCATTCTACATAAGTACTTGTCCCTATTCTTGCTCAATAAACTCACTCTGTTTCCGACAGCAGATACTAATCCCAGGTGTCATGTACAGTGGATAAACTCCCATGATGAGGTGAAATGCAGCTGATTATTTACGTATTAGGTATTCCCTTTGCTGCTTTCCATTTGATCAGAAGACGCTCTATGGCTGTCAGGTTGGACTTGTGATGGTTGGAGCACATAAATGGATTTAATAATAGAGTTGGAGTGCTCAAAGCAGGTTCATCCTGTGGGATTTCCCACCTCTCATTGCATTGTTGTTGTGTTTATATATATATATATATATATATCAAATCCTCTAAACCCCTTCTCTGAATTATCCATATACCAGTTGCAATTGTTTTGCACAACAGCACATTTAAACAGAACACCTTTTCAGCGGTGTTGTAGCACAAATGTCAATGCTATGAATACTATAAGCACCAAAGGTGGGAGAGCTAAAAATGAAGCCAGCAAAGAGCCAAACCAGGACATATGCAAAGCAGCCTGCATTAGCCTTTGCCTTTGCCCATAAATCACACACATTTGGCAGGGCCCCCTGGCTTGCTAGCTAGTTAGCCACACTCCTGCTGGCCCCACAGAACGGACTAGCCTATGGAGCAACATCAGATGGCTCCCGGGGTTGGGAAAGAGCCACACTAAATCTCCCAGACCAATTTGGCGTGGCAGAGCTGGCCTGTGTTAGCAGCGCAGCTAACCTGGTTAGCAGCCTGAAGGAGCACGGTTGGAGGCCCCTCCCGCTGTTCGATTGGCTAAAATGGGTTGCAGTGTCAGAACAGGAAGTAATTGCCTCTTCTATGGATAGTTTATGACCCTGTTTACCCTGTGAAGAATAGCTCACTGCACATATCCCTCTGTCTGGTGGTGGTACTTGTCAGGCTGATAGTTGATGTAGGAGCACTCTCACTATTAGCGAACAAAAAGAATGTGCACCTTGAGGCTGAAGGAAACAATTTTAGCTGCATTGTGTGGCACTGAGGGGGAATTGATTGCTTACTGAACTGTTAGGGAGCAAAGCAAACTCGGAGGCATGGTAGTCGGGTGCAGAAAAAGGTTTTACTTGAGAAGGGTTCGGTATGCGGTTAATCAGTCCAGGCATGCAGAGGTAAGACTCGAGTGGACGGAAACGGGTCAAACACTGGGACCAGCACACGGAGACAAACGCTGGTCCGCTCGGGATACATTAGAGACAAACAGGCACAGGACAAGGCGTTGACACAGGCTAAATACATAAGGGAACGAGACACAGGTGGAAACAATGAGGGCGGGGCTTGCAATCACACACAAGGGCGCCACACAAGGAGGGAGGTGTCTGAAAGGAGAGACAAGGTGAGTGACAGACAACACAACAGAAAACATCGACAACAGAACTACCCAGAAGGTCAGGGGCCTGTTGCACAAAACTAGGATAAGGGATTAAGCCAGGATATCTTGGTGATCCTGGCTCAATTGATCCGTAATCCGGTTGCACTAAAGATGGATAGGGGGCAGGAGGATATGTTATGGTATAAATTACCATGGAGATTTATTCTGTGGAGCTAGCCTGCTCCAGACCAGGCTAAATTCCAGGATCTATTTAATCTCATCCCTAATGTCAGTCAGCAGTCACCACAAATGGAAACCAATAGTTATTTCACTGCTCACTATACATTGTTATCACATATAACTAGACCCACTGTCATTATTTAAACGTTTGTGATCATTAATTTCAATGATTTTGGATAAAAAATGATTTTTAGATGATGTTGCTATCATTAGATAATTTACAGTTTCCCATAGACTATAAGGCTATATATAAAATGATAGAATATTAGGGCCACAGAGGGAAAAAAAAGACAAGTCATAATATTGTAACCAGTTGTTTTAAAGGAGGACAGTTGTTAAAATGACAGATGTGGGGCATTTCGTGAAATTGTACTTCAGTATGGTTTCATAAACAAAGACATGCTGATGTGCCAGAATATTAAGTATCACATTGTCATAAGTATCAAAACTGTAAAAACAATATGTAGCTTTTCTGCAGAAAAAACCAGCCTCATAAATTTATGACTTTATCCTTTTTCTTCAGTGTGGCCCTAGTACTCTGTCATATAAACAAATACACATTCCATATGAATATAAAAACACAATGTGTAACATTATGTTCCTTTATTGAATAAGGACAAAACAAAGCAGGTAAACCATCAGCTCCTTTCGAAACTGAAGTCACAGTGACTCTACAAGATGGAAAGCACAGAATCCAAGCATATTATACAAAATGATACACATTCAAAGGTCTGTATATAACACACCCTGCATGTCTGCACACTAAAATAAATGCAGGACAAATCCATACACATCAACTGAACAGACAAATGAATGGATGCAGTAGCCTCCCTGCAGCCTTGTATTACACACAGTATACAGCACAAACATCATAAGAGGCCAAATTCGTAAAAAAACGAACCCAAAAAAACCCAAATTCCTCTGCCACCGCAGGACATATTTAACCAAAATTGAAAGCACACATACTAACTAAAATAATTCAACACATATTGGTCCCTCAGCAGCCGACCACTGTCGTCATCAGGGAAGATTGCCGGATTGTCCCAGTCCATGGCTGGTGGCACTCTGGGGGCCCTCTCCTTCCTCAGGCAGGCCACATTGTGGAGGACAGCACAAGCCACAGTAATATCACATGCCCTAACAGGGCTGACCCTTAATTTGTGAAGGCAGTGAAAGCGTGCCTTCAGGAGGCCAAAGGTCATTTCAACTCTGGCCCTGGTCCTGGCATGGTTGTAGGCCTGCTGTGCTTCCTGGGGGTCTGTGAAAGGTGTCAGGAGAAAAGGCTGGCAGCCATACCCCCTGTCTCCCAGCAACACACCAGAGAATTCACCTGTCAACACAAAATCTCATCATTACTACCTCATAAACACAGTGATATTCTTGACACAGCCATGATGGTTATAAATAGGGGTTGTGTGGCTTACCTTGTGATAGGCACTGATAGATTTCAGAGGCCTGAAAGATTCTGGAGTCATGGACTGAGCCAGGCCATTTTGCCACAACATTGCTGATCACACAGTCAGCATTGCAGACCATCTGAAATCATAAGATGAGGAATATTACACCAATCAATGCACATCACTGGCAATGCAGAGTGTTCGTCAATGGACAGTATCAAAAAGTTATGTTCACCTGAACATTAATGCTGTGAAAGGATTTCCTATTCACAAAATCGGCCTCATGGGCACCTGAGGGGGCTTTTATCCTTATGTGTGTGCAGTCCACTGCACCAATGACATTGGGGAAACCTGTCACACAAAGTAATGAGTATCCTACTATGTGTTAACAGTTGTCCTGTAATTTGTAGATCATCTTACCTGCAATCCTATAGAACTCCTCTTTGATGTCACAGAGTCTTCTGTGGCCAGGGAAGGAGATGAAGACATCTGCTAATGCTTTGATAGCCAGACACACACTCCTTATTGTGCGGCAAATTGTGGCCTTGTTCAGCTGTTCTGCATCCCCCACTGAGTACAGGAAGGCTCCACTAGCAAAAAAGCGCAAGGCCACACAAACCATTTGCTCCACACTCAGTGCATGGCTCCGTGCAGTGCGGTGCTTAATCCTGGGACCCAGTAGTCTGCATAGATACCTGATGCCATCTGCAGAAAACCTGTATCTTTCATATAGATGGTCATCAGGGAAGGCCAGTGGGTCCAACCGGTCCCTGAAGACCCTTTCTCGCCTGAAGGCTCTCCTCAGCACAAGTGCTTCTTCATCCACCACATCTCGCACGAATGGGCATGCCATTGTCAGAGCAGAAAGGAACACACACAATTTTGGGCCTTTATATAGGCTAGTGGCCACACCTGGTGCTGGGGGGGTTGGCAAAAGAGGGCGATGCCTTATAACGATGACTTGGTTGTACTGATTGCTGGGAAAATAAAAAAAACCTTAGAAAGATGCCACCGTCCTGTGTGCTCACAATAAAAGCTCATATGTCATGGCTCACTTGACTTTACGAGAATATACCTAATTTTTATTTTGAGCTGTGTCATCTTCTTGGAGCTGGGGGAGGAAAGAAAAATAATGATTAATACATTTGTGTTACAGTTAGCATACAGTGTACATTGAAGGCATATCTCACCTCCCTCTCAAGTTTTTTTATTTCAAGGTCCAGTTTCCTAATTGTCCTCTTTTTTATTTCGGACTCCAGTGCAAGATTTTCGATCTTTTTCTTCTTGTACTGAATGTCTATGTCTGCCAGTTCTATTTGGCGCCGGAGGTGGTTGCCATACAACTTTCTGATAGCTTGTGAGCTCTGTGAACACAATACAATTAGCGCAGCTGGAATTTGGCAGGATGTGGTGTCCTTTTATTAATACGCACTATGTTGCCAGGCTGGTTTTCCCACTGTATAGCATCTGGGTCCTGTAAAAGAAATTAGATTTTTTGATGAGGACTCCTCACCATTGTAGAGTAAATAGTACTTTCACAGTCTTAACATGATACCTCATGCCTTCTGGAATCCAGAGAGATGGTCTCCTCCTCCTCATCGTCTCCATCATGTGCTGTTGCTGCTGCACTGGGGCCTTCACCCTATCACATTTAATCGGATTCATATTGAAGCTAGTAGACAAGACATGCCAGGCCTACAGTATGCCTTTGATGGAGTACTCACTGGATCAGCATCGTCTGGTGCTTGTGCTGGTGGCTCTAACAGGAACACAGTGCTGCCAGACACTGCAAGGCAATAGGTAAACCAAAGTCAGACAGTCCAAATTGATTCAATATGAATGTGGTTGTATCCCATGTAGAGATGGAAGGACATACCTTGAATGAAGCGGGTGGCATCTTGGGAGGAACCTATGCTCGTCTCTTTCCCCCCAGGGATCCCCTCTAAGACGGGCCTGCCTTTATTTAGCTCCAAGGCCATGTCCTCTGCTGGGGTAAGGTCAGCCTTTGGTGACCCACCACCCGTGCCTTGTCTGTGGGTATTCTTTTTCACTGCTAAAACAGTACAGACAATGTGTGAGCAGGCACCTTCTGGGTACAACATATGCTTGTGCTTTGTTAAATATTAGTCAGGGACCATACCATTCTGCAGAATGTTCTTGTATTTGATTTTGACCTGCTGCCATGTCCGTTTTGGCCCGTTCATGTTTAATCTACACACACACACACACACACACACACACATTTAATGGAGTCACACTGCAAAAAATTACTTGGTATTTTTGTCTTGTTTTCAGTAAAAATATCAACAAAAAAAAAACTTAAATAAAGATGTATTTTCTTGATTTGCTAAATGACCTAGCAAAATAAGTATAGTTTAGACAAAAAATATAAACTTTAAGTAAATGTGTGCTTAAAACAAGCAAACAAATAAAAAATCTGTCAATATAATAAAAATTCTCTTGAAATAAGTTTACTTTTTCCATAAACACTTAATTTTAGAAAAGTTCTCGTTTCACTGGCAGATTTTTTTGCTTATTTTCCTAGGTAATTTTGCTCAAGAAAATATTTAAGATTTTTTTTAGATATTTTTTTTAACTGAAAACAAGACAAAAATACTAAGTAAGAAAGACATTTTCGCAGTGCAGTGAGCAACCGACCTTGGGTCCTTTGAAAGGCGCTATATAAATTAAAGTGATTATTATTATAGCTCATCTATTTATTCAATTACATTTTATTTATATAGCACTTTTCACAATTGTTTCATTCTGTCAAAGCAGCTTTACATTAATGAAAGCAGGAGAAACACAAAAAAAACGGTGGACAACATAAGAAGCAGAGTACAACGGCTAAGATTAAACAAAAGGTGTTGCCTTTCTTCTTAATTATATCTTTTACCTCCTCGTATGCCTCCATGAGGATTTGTGCTTCCGACGGGGAAAAGTACGCGGCTCTAGTTGCCATGCTAAATCAGTTAATCTGTGATCTGTGGCGGGGTCTATTTGAGTGAGCCGTGAGCGCGCACCTATCCAGGATTGGTTTCACCTGGCTTAATGAATCCGTGTCTGCTCATCCTGGCTTGGTCTTTGTGCAACCAATTAAGCCTGGACGCACATGTTTTGGCTTCATTGAGCTCAGCTGAGTCATTTATCCCGGATGTCTTAATTCTACTTTTGTGCAACAGGCCCCAGGGCGTAACACTGAGCATTGTATATTCTCACAGAAAAGGTTTTTCCTGTCCATTGGCTAAATTGGAAAACTTCATTGTGGAAATATTCCCTAGATACCCGTAACTGACAGTGCTGTACAAATTCAGAAATGACAACAGGCAGGTTGTGCTATTGTGTGGCTTGGTTTTTTGTGACTCATCAGCCCCCTGCCAGATTTGCACTCATAGTCTGCTTCGGCAAATCCTCTCTCTTCCTCTCTGTCTTGTGCTGGCAGACCTGACGCTTGCTATCGTTGATGCCAGAGAAACAGTTTTCAGTCCTCTTTGAGTCCAATTAAAGATTAACAGCAGTATGTCTACAAAGCCAGGGACCTTTATTTCATTAAATAGCTTTTCAGCTTTTGTTAAGGGGATGTTCATTCAGTGTGATTGCTGAAATTGGGAAATGGGCAATCCATAAAATACATGTCACAACAGCTGTCATTGTTTGACTTCTGTAGGAGCAATGGTAAACAGAAAGTACAAGGGCACATTCAACAGCTGGGCTACTTTTTATTCCAATATCTGAGTCAGATATTTCACTTACTTTAAACAGAGACAATTGTGTATGGTGGAAGAGAAAATAATTTGTATCTCTTTGATATAAAAGTGGGGCCATCTCCACCTAAGTCTTTCAGCCACAGTAACGATATGGCTCTCGGGATTGCAATGTCAGTCCAGGTTGTAATAGCTCAACAGCTACTGTTGGATGGATTGACATGTAATACAGATATTCACGTTTCACATGTGGTAATTTATAATTACTTAAGTTATCCCCTGCCTTCTCCCCTAGTGCCAGCAGGTTGACATGTTGGGTTTTTAATGAAATGTCTCCACAACTTTCAAAGAATCACCACGGCATTTGGTAGATAAATGGTCCCCAGAGGTTGAACCTTAATGACTGATCTTGCATCTAGCGTCACCAACAGGTCAAAGTTTTCACTTATGGATCGGCACAAAGTCTTGTAGACGCATTCATGGTCTGATGCAAGACGATGTATCGGTCAACATTTTAATTCAGTGATTATACCTGCATTTTAGCTGTATACTTACATGCTCACATGCAAAACTTAGAAGGTGAACATGGTAAACATCATACCTGCTAAACAGAAACATGTCACTTTGAGCATTTTGCCAAAGCTTTTAGCTCAAAGCTCAGCGCCTAAGATCAGTCTCACAGAGCCACCAGCACGGCTGTAGACTTTGGGAAACCTGAAGAGCTTATTTGACATTTATCACTCTGCTATCCATGATCTATTTTAGTCCATCCTTAAAGACTGAAAGGGATGAAGCAGTACAAGGTAGTCTGTTTCTCTAATTGCTCAGAATCATTCTCCAATATTCACAATTATATAGTCAATCGGGGTAAAAGCACACTGGTCAAATGAGTTGTCACTCTTCTTGTAATCACTCTCAGTTCAGTATATTTTTTAATACATTTCTAATAAGTACAATTACTCTGATAAGAATATATATTTGCCTGGTTCATTCAACATTCATAGAAGTGAAAATGTAATTTCTGGTACAGACAAAGGAGAAGGGCTACATTGGAAGTTTCACTTTTAATGCAAAGTATGTACACAAATATTTAGTTGTTAAATTATATAAACATGTGAAAAAGAACATTTTAAAGAGCAGATTCCAAGGAAAGATAGTCAAGAAATGAACACTATATGATAGCAAAGTGTCTCTTTTCTTGAAGCTCCATGATATTGAAACATCTCAATTTCTAGAGTAAGATCAATACGAATGTAAGCCTATATGTTAAATGTCTAATATGCATGTATTTGTACTGTTGAATATCTGCTCAGCTAAAAAGATGATCTGGTATCTGGTGTAGACAGGAAAGAAGGGCCTCTGCCATTAGTGAAGCACACTCTCAGCTGTCACACAAGAGGAGGCCATGCAGTGAAGGGTGGATGTCAGCCTTATGAAAGAGGAATATGATACCTGCGCTTTCAGGAAGGAAAGGCTAGAGAGGGAAACAGAGAGAGGCAGGAAACAAGCTGCTAGAAAAAAATACCGAGATACTGAGAGAGGGAAAGAAGACAGACACCACAAAATGATGTGGCATCACTCAGTGCCCTTGAGGCAAAATCATCTCCTTCATCCTTCCTCACACACTCAGAATAATGGTGGGACTCATCACGCATTCCCTATTCACAGGGAAGATTTCTCCATCTGGGAGGAGGTGACATGAAAGTCGAACTTAAAGTTAAAGTTTAGAAAAACCTCTGTAGAATTAAAGTGTGATTGCTGAGCTACACCCAACAAAAATATCCTGTTCAAATCCCCCTTCTTCTGCTGAAAGACGTCTGTCTGTGAGCCGGCGTGAAAATGTAAACTTCAAATGTCTTTCTCAAATAACACTGTTTTCATCTGAACTGTGAACAGATGTACAGCAATATGGGCCTTCTGTGCTGTCTGTCTGCGTTTTGCCTATGCATCTGTATCCGAGTGTGTTGCATAGACCTTTGTCAGATTAAAGGCAATTCTTTTGGGGAATTTTGCCTTTTCTCTCTGACGGCAAGCTACAGCACATGAAATCGTTTTCACGCACGGGCTCTCACATCATCTGAGGCTAGTGTCAGGCTCGCGGATTGCTTGAGGTGCTGCACGCTCAGGTTGAGCCACAGCGACGGGCTCTATTGTCAAAACAACTCTCACACAAACAGCCATGATGGTGTTGTGTGCTTAAGTAATGTCACATATCCAGTGTATCTTCTTGTGTGACACGCATCTGTACGCAGCAGACACTGTCCATCCGAACAAGACATTTTATCCTCTGTCAGTCATAAAATTTTATTTGCTCTGAAAAAACAACACAGCAGTAAACATGTCACCCCCGTTTAAATGATGACTTCCCTGCGTGGGCCAAATTGTAACAAGCGTGTCACATTGTAAGCCATAACAATGGTCCCCCTTTTTTGTGGGAGTCTGTGACACTGATAACAAACAGTTGTGATGCCCTGCTTAGGCTGATAAATGTAATGTGCGAGTATCATGGTTGTATTTTAAAGGTTCTGCAAAATCCAACAAATGAATAATGGCAATGCCTCCCTAAGGCCAAGTGGTGTCCTTTTGAAGGTGTTGGGCATGATACTGTACTGCTAACGCCAAATACTATTATCAATATGATAGCGTGACGAATAAAGAAGAAACATGCCAATGTTTAGCAGGCATACTGCTTATTATCTTAGTTTAGCGTGTTAGCATGTAAATGTTTGCTAATTAGCACGAAACACAAAGTACAGCTGAGGCTGATGGGAAATTAGCCATTAGTTATTTGGACAACAGCCTAAGTAATGGACAAATTAAAATGATTATACATCATTTTCACAGGCTGTGTATTATTCCCTATGAATAGTAAATTGACGTTAAGATTTGCCTACAATCAGTTTAGTGTCGTGGCCTCGTTCAGACTCAATTATCACATAAAACCTCAATAAGGCAAAAAGCCGAACACCTGTGATGCACATTTTTGCAGCTTCACCCACACACATATGGGTAAATACTAAAAGAGTAAATGTCTTGTGTTGTAAAGAGTTAATGTGTTAATACCTTAATTGAGACAGATGCATATTTAATGACCGGTCCTTGCTAAGAGCTAGAAAGGTATCAAATGATGCTATGTAAGTGAAAAATGCTGATGGATATGGCTCTGGGTCGTTGCTGAAAGACAACAGTTGCAGTTTTTCTAATGTTCTTTTTCCTTGGTGAAATATGAAAAGCTTAAACGGTCCACCTGCAACTTAGGGGAAGCCGGTTTAGTTTAGCATCACACCCGAATGTGCAAGCCTTAGAAATACTATAATAATATTCTGTTGCATGCTGTTAGGCACAAAAGCATTTCATAAATATGCAATGTTCATGGCTTCACAATCCATGATAATATTCAAACCAAACATCTGTTTTCAGTCACAGATCGGTGGTGTTTATCTCCAAGCTTCAGCTCAGTCTCACTCCTGAGGTGGCATTTTAACTTTGTTAACACCTGGAGAGAATCAGGCACATATCAAAGCAGACATTTCAGCTTCACAGGGACCATTTGTCAAATAGACAACATAGGGATGCAAACGCAAGTGCACAAATTTGTTTGCACATATGTGCATGCAGACAACACAGTATACACACACACACACAGGCGGCCACATAAACACGTGCGCACGCAGAAATAGACTGAGTCCTTTCCTGCCATCTGTCAGTTGTAAGAGCCTCAGGGGAGTTAGGCTGCAGACTGTGCCACAGTTGGGTGCTAAAATGAACACCATAGCAGATGCTCGGTTTGCTTTTTAGTAAGTTCCTATACCAGCCTCCAAGATGGGACTGCCAGTTTCACTCCACATGAGGATGCTTACTGTGCTCCCACCATGCAATAATGTCACTTATTTAATGACACCCCCGCAAACTGGTTGTAGAAACATCTGTGCTCTGTTTATGCTTGTCGTCGTGAGGGATGGGCTGCATAAGGTGAAGAAAGTTAAGTCAAGACCTACAGAAGAGAACTCAGCGGGGGTGGTCTGCACGGACTAAATGTTATTTGTACACTCAAAACTATGCTTTTAATTAAAAATATCACATTATTTTAATACAACAATACATGCAAAGTATTTTATTAATTAGTAATTATTTATATATATATATTTATTTAGTAATTAAGTAATTATTATAAAAATGTGGTAACAGCACAACTAACGTAATATCACAACATAATAAAATTGTTGTGGCAAAGTGTTTAAAGTAGCGAAGAGTTGCCTTTTACACACATACAGCTTCAATAGCATTGATTTAGTTATGTTTCTGGTCAGCTGAAAATGATTGAAGTCCAACACTCACTGTCTACTGTGTCTGGAAACAAGGTCGATGAGATCGGTTTAGTAAAGTAAGTTAGGCGCAGTAAACCCCCAAAATGAGCGAAAAGATGCTAAGAGCTGAGGGGAACTGCAGAGTCGGCTCTTGTCAGTAAGAGCAACTCTTTTCACATTGTAGACAGGCGTTATACCCACTTCTTATATAGACATATGAACTAAAGCATGTTTTATTTTTGAAAACCCTCCAATTTCTTAAATTGAAAAAAACTTGTGAGATTGCCAGTGCTCCATTACTATTAGGGAGGAGGGAGAAGACGGATGCATGGAGGAAACGGTTTGACAGGTTTGACGAGCATGACATCACCCCCTTATTGTAAAGAATGCCCCTCGGACAAAACGAACCATGTCCTATCAATTCCCAGTTGAAATATGCCACAGCCTTGCATTAGTCATTGACGGATGACACAGTGAAGCCCCTCTTTCCATTGTTCCCGAACATTGCCCAAATTAGCTGAGTGTCTAAGCTAATGTCACCAGAGCTCCTGTGTGGGAAGCGGAAAGCCTTTAAATAAGCCTTTTCCTAGAGGAGTGATATACCGTTCTACTTTTGTATCAATATTTTGGGATAAATGATTGTATGAAGTGTTGTCAAAGACTTTTTAGATCTGTGAAGTAGGGATATAATGTTTTACGGACGCTTCACAAGGACACATTTGTTGTCCATGTATCCTGGAATAAAATGGACAATGCATAGCTTGAGTTATAGCAATTTAATTTTGGCAATATTTACATATACATGTCGATATCCATATTGTACACGTGTTCTGTTTCTGTCAAACAAAAGCCCAAGTTCACCTGACCTTGAGTTGACCATGAGTTGTCTCAATTCTGTGCTATCAGTTACTTTTAGATGACTGTAGCTCGACTAAAATGTCTTGTTTGGGAACAGATCTCTTCAAATTCAGCAGGCCACTCATGGGTCATCTCACAAAGCCACATACTGTGTGGTGTGCTTCAAACTTTTGAGCTTAGTCTATGATTGGGTTCACATGACACCATGTTTTTGTCTCCTCCTCACTTATCCCCTGTCTGCTGTTGGGTAAATCCCACAAACCAGAAATGTAGAATCTTCTGTCTCAAAAAACCATTAACCCCTTGAACAGTGAGGCATCACCCATCAATTCCAGACTACCTTTTGTCAGGTTTGATTTCTGAGCCCATTTCTCACACTCTTTAAAATGTACAAGGAAGTGATGAGTTGATGACCACAGAAAGAAAAGGAAACCAATGTAACATTCGCTCAAAACAAGCAAAATGAATGCAGGTTAACAAATGGGGCGTGTCAACATCTTGTGACCAGTACATGGTCTTCTTTCCATGCAAAAGCTGAGTGACAATCATGGACAGAGGGCGTGACCTCAATGTGTGCGGGAACGTCAGGATATGGTGAAAGGTCAGAGGGCAGGGGCAGGGTGCTTTAGGGTAATAGGGTCAGACAGTGATACATTACTGTCGCCTTAATGCAAAAGACTCAAAGAGCAGGGGGACCTAATATTGGTATGCTCAGTGATCTAAACATGAATTCTTCTAGGGTTTTGCTTCTGACCTATGACCTGTTTATCATTCACTTCATTGATACACTATACATACCATGATTATTCAGTTCGGTCAATATTGACAAGCCTTGTGTCACCAAATGGCATAAATAACTCACCAATTTCTTAAATCATTTTACGTGTTATCGCAATGCTTTTTTTGGTGTTTTTGGAAAACAAAAATCCACCATTGACCTTTTTAACGTTGACAATTTAACTTCTTCACATAGCATAACTTACAAAACAACGGTCCCTATTTCAACCCATACCATAATATCTGCCTAAACTTAACCAGGATATTGTGTTTTAATTCATAGTTATGACCCCGTGTTTAAAACTGCGACCGTGCATCTGTGTGTGCTGAGTTGACAATGAAAATGTGGCACAACATGCGAAAATGTCCTGAAAAGTGTCATGCTATACGCCTCTCCGTGAGATCAGGTTCCATTGACAGATAGTAGTACAGCATTGCAATGATGTTAACTGTTTTCTTATATTTATTTGGAACTATTAGCTCCCACTATTAGATTCATGTTGGCTTCCAAAAAGTGGTTGCTGGTCTTCTTGAGGTGTATTTTAACCTAAGATTTAACATGGTCTTAGCATTGTTGAGCACCTAGAATCAATTAAACCCCTATTTGTATGCTTTTCAAAATAAATGGAAGGCAATGGTGAATAAGCTTTTGACAGATGTTTGTTTTTTGTCATGCAGTCATGCAATCACATTTACATTTTATTTTTATTTTGAAGTTGGATGCCTAAGTCAGGATTTTCCCCGACTAAAAATTATCTTTTGGTGTGTAAAGGATGCAGAAATACCAGTGGAGCATGGTGATTATTTATTGACCTTTAACCTTTTAGAATGACCCCAATCACATCTGAGTTTGTGGTACAACTAACAAAAAGTAATTATGGTTGTTAGCAGTTGTTAGAGACCTGGCCAATGATCCATCCTTCATCAATAGGTTTGAAAGGTTAAAAGCTTTAGAGAGAGGATGGTAAAATACACAAAAGGCATTATTAATCCTATTTACAGTGTCGCAAACACAATCTTGCGGTGTTCACAGATTGATTTATCTTGCTGCTTATTCCCAACACATTGTCACATACAATTTGAAGATTTCTGTTTGCAGAAATTGGGGTAATCTGCTAAATTATCTGCACACAGCTTGTCACTGAAAATCTAACATGGCACATGGCTGATGGATCACATTTCGGCTGCTGATAGGTACAAAGCCTTTGCAGTGCATTTGGAGAATTTTTGAAACAGTTCTTAATTAGAGGAAGCATCTGGATTAAACAGCCTGGAAAAAAATGAAACGTCAGGAAGATATGACATTTTTTAGAAAGCTCCCCTTCCAACACAGGATTCAGACAGATGTTTTTTTATGGGTGCACTGATGTTGAACGGAAACAAGTCAAGTTAATTTTATTTATGGAGACCAATACGACAAATCACAAATTTACCCCAATCGGCTTAACAATCTGTACAGTATTCAACACCCTCGTCCTTTAAGTGGAAAAAAAAGGAAGACACACAGGAAAAGCAACAGATGGATCCCTCTACCAGGGCCGACAGCATGCTGTATGTGTACAGTACACCAATGTAGTGAAATTACAGTAGGCTAGCCTCAAAGCTTCACTAAATAATGCTGATATTGTTTCAAAAGCAAAAAGATGCAAGTCTTATATGATATTGAGTAAGTGCAAGAGTGTGGGGATTAAAACAGAAAAAAGGTGGCGAGCGGTTGTCCATCACGGCATTGAAGTAGCCGGCAAACGATAGCCAGTCCATTTTTATGAGAAACACTGTACAACCTTTCATTCTATAATGACTGTTATTTTTGAAACCCTTGCCCAACTAAACATAGAAAGTGCTGTTCAGAGGAGCATATTTGCATGTGCAGTGAGGAATAAAACGGTGACCTGAAGACCCGGAGACGGATGAAAGTACTGGGCTGCGGTGTGGGCAGCCAGCCTGACAAGCCTGCGAACCAGTTCCTCAGACAACGAGACTTGCAATTATCTCCACCGCAGGCCAATCAGACACACTGCGCTGAAGCAAGAAGACCGCAATCAATCTCCAATGCTTGTAATGAGAAACATATTTTTCTCTGCCAGTGAAAAGATAATCAGCAGCTGAACGGAAGGGTCAACAGGTCTTCACTGCGAGGATGTAGCGAAACAAATAACACAAATCTCTATCAGCCTCCACAGATCCAGAGCTGAATCTTCAAACAAGGTTACCTTCAAACCTGCAGAACCATGCTGTGGTATCGATCCCTGGTGTTTGTGTACAGCAGTTTCCCTATATATATATATATGTACCCTATGTAAAGCATTGATTTGAATATGTGAGTTTATAGAACATAGTTCCCTCTAACACCTTTAAATGCAAGAGGAATTGTGCTTCTACAGTGTATCCCAATATTATTAAGGACACGATTGAAGGTTGCTAAGTGCTGTCAAAATGTGTTGAAGGGAAAAATACATTTTCACATAATTACTAGATTCCTAAATGGACTAAATTTCAAACAAAATCTCAACGCTGTGGTGCAAAAAAAAAAAAAAGAATATGCTTTTAGGATTAACTTGAGAAAAAATATTGAAAGATTATTCAAGAGAATACATTAAAGCCACGTGCTGTTAAAGAAAATTTGTATTTTGGTTCGCTCATTATTAATTTCAGTGCCCTTTGAGTTATATGTGTGCACTATACTTGGCTACATAATTTAATACTTTGAGTCATTAAAGCCTACGCAGGGAATATATAACCAATATAATCAGACATGCTGGTATCTCTCAATGGGGTCATAATGAGATGCAGTATTACTATTATTATAAAATTCTAATACACTACACATAACACTTTGCAGAAGGTCACTGTAGTTCAATGTAAAAGTTAGATATTTTGGGAAATATGCATCTGGAAGATGGATCTCTTCAAAAGTATGAAGCTAAGCAAGCAGCTGGTTAGCTCAGCACCAAAACAAAAGCACCTCTTAAAACGCCCACTCAAGCTAGCAACTTAACAAGTTATACCTGCATCAGTGCAAAAAACAAATAGAGATTAAAAAGATATTTAACAAAAGAAACAAACCTTATATCTTGTTAATTTGTGGGCTTTAGAGGTTTGCTGGCAGCTGAATTATGTTCACTGTTTCCCTCGCTGTTTCTAGCCTTTGTCCCAAACTAAGCTAACAGAATATAATCTAACACTGCAGGAAAGCTAATGTAGTTCCCAGAATGTTAAACTATTTCCTCAACTCTCAAAATATATTCATAAAGAACAAATAGAAAACTTTGCGTCTGAACAGAGCCAGGCTGGCTCTTGCACCATTTCCAGTCTCCGGGCTAAGCTGGGCTAATAGGCTGCAGTATCAATGTTGACAGTGAATAAGCACATTTCCCAAAATGTCGCACAATTTCTTGAAAACATTTAGCCATTAAGTCTAACTGTAATTTCAATCGCAGCACTTTAATGGTGTTTGTGAAGTTTACCTTCTCCTCAGACAATAAAAAATACCCTCTGAATCCCACTGTGAAGTTTAATTGGCGTAAAGATCTCATGATTGCTTACAAATTGCTTTAAATTGTTTAATATTTGTAATAATGACATTCATTTGTAAGATTATATCATTTCTGCGGTGTCTCTCTGCATGTAAAAGTGTGTGTAATGTTTAATGTTTATGTCCGTGTGGGTGGGTGCTGATGTGAGGAAGTTAATGAAGCCTGTTTTATTTTTTATTGTTTGTGAGATGGAGGAGAAACCAATTGCAGATAATTGGAATCAGTAATTGAAATTTATGTTGCAACTTAAATTACCCTCTCTGATTTTTATTTGGCTAATAAGAGGAATAAATGGGTGCTCTAAGTTTGAAAGTGAAACATATTAAATCTTATATCGTGAAGCATAAAAACACGTTAAATAATACAACAAATCAATTTATTATGCTCTTCAGTTTTTTATTAGTGGGGGAAATCCAATATCTAATTTCTCATATCCTGCTGTGTGGCCTTTGAAGCTTTTTTAATTGGGAAACAGTCTAAACTAAGTCTTTCACAGCTTTGAAGAGTTATCAACGCAGCAACCAAACAGCTTCTCAGAGGTTTTCCTTATACGATCTCTGTAATTGTTTGTTCAACTAAATAGGTTACAAAATATGACTTCAAAGAAAACACCTTGCAACATTATGCATATAAAGATGACGATGAACAGAAAGGGTGGATGGGCTGTGTTTTTGAGGTGACCTCAGTGTTCAGCTGACCTCTCTGTACTCCTGGTTTATGACCTGTGAAAGAATACAAAATCCAAATTAGACACAGTGAAGGGAATAATTGGAGCAACCCTATTATTTGTTATTGAGGTTTTTTTGAGATGCTACATTTCATATTTGACATCTGCTTCATGTGGACGACGAAGGGGTTATGTATTGACCATTATGTTAGCAGTGGCGGAGTAAAGACCCTGAATATATATATATTTTTAACCAATCACCTTATATGATTAATGGATCAATGGAGTTCTACAAGACCAGAACATTTTTGCCAAAGTTGTAACCGTTTTGCTTTTTTCACTTGAAGGTCTGAATGTTTTGAGGTTGGCGGCGGTTGAATTTGACATACTGCAACATTTGAATCAGTGCGTTGACAGTCATGGCATTGTTTGCTCATAATGCCAGTTCTGTGATGGCACCACATCCACATAGCTGTGATACAACAGATGGGTTTATGAGTGTTAAGGGCAGATAACAACGGTGGGTAAAGATATTGTCATCAGAACAATGAAAACTGACAACTAATCAAAATACATACAAATGTACAAGTTGTCACGTTCTACATGGCAGCTGAATTGCAGAGAGACTAAACAGTTTTGCCTCCTTAAGACCGATAACCAATTAATAATCAGATTATTCACATGTTGCAACGGGCGAGTACCGTTAGTACCGCGCCAGGTGGCAACAACGTGAAAAAAGGTTTAATAGGAATCCTGATCAGAAACAGCAGATGCAACTTTTAGAAAGAACTGGATTTAGCTTTTGTTTATCTTATTCCTATTACGAAGAACATGAATAGGAAGAATAAGAAAGCCTGCTGTGCTGCAGAGAGAGAGGGAGAGAGAGAGAGAGATGCTATTGATCTAATAAGTAGCCTAGCTGATGATATTTTCGGTTTACAAAAGCGAGAAGGCATCAAGTCCTTTATAGTCCTTCATTGTCATTATAGTTAGCGTTGCTGGTGTTGATGGCCCTTTTAAACTCAAAACAATAATTACCGTACGGGTACATGGGTACATCCTGCTCCAGCCTCCTCCCAACCCTGAATAGGATAAGCGGTTCTGATAATGGAATTCAACATTTGTACTCTTGTTGCTTATTTCGTCATGAATATTACATTTTATAGAGAACTTCTGAAGATTTGAAGCCAAGATTTCAGTTTTGAACCTGGCTCACAATTGTGCTAAATAGTCCCGAACACCTTTCACACGGCTCTCATATGGTTTTGACAGATGCTAGTTATAAAGAGATAATGTGCCCAAGCAAGTAGGATGGCCATACATTACAATCACTCTTAAATAAAATTATCAGGAAATCTCAAGTGCTGCTGCCACAAATCACTGGCTGACAGCTAAAGTTTTGTTCTACAACACTGGCAGGGTGTCATTTCATGTAGCCTTGATTTTTATTGTCTACAAAGTCTGGGGCAAGATAATTGTCATGCATTGGAAGCCGGGGAGCATGACGGGCGCAGATAGGCACACCATATACACTGTACTTGATACTGACAGAGCCACTGCTATTTGTCTCACCCAGAGCGGGACAAGCCAACCCTGTCTTTTGATCAATGGATTTTTCATCCGTCCATCTTTCTTTCTTACCGTCTCTCCCTTTTTTCTTTTTTATACACTTTTTTTCCCCACGTCTCTCTCTTTTCTCTTTTTCTGCAGTACTTTTACTTTTATAGTTTCCATGCACACCCGCCCCAGACTGGCTATTATGTGAACCATAGTGGTCAGTAAGGTTAAGTACATCATATAACCTTCTAAATCAAGATTTTAATGGTCATGCCATTTGCTATTGCACTAATCCTTTGTTCAGATATCATTGATATTTGGCACCACAAAACAGAACACAGGGGCTGATATCTATGTCTTAGAGAGCGGAAATGACACGATTGCCTTTCATATATTTGTAACCAATATTGTGTTTCCTTACCGAAGTACATTTCCTCTGCTGATTCCACATGCACGCTATAAATGTGTTTTTGACAAATACAATATATACAACAGTTACAGTCTCGGCATGTGATGTGTTAACTCTAAACAGCTTAGTATTGGAGAACATAATCCTATATAGTGAAGCATAAAAACATGTTAAATAATACAACAAATCAATTTATTATGCTCATCAGTTTTTTATTGGTGAGGGAAATCCAATATCAGTCTCTAATGCTAAAGAATGCATCGGAGAACAATCTCTGTTTATAAGAGCATACAGCATACTGTAAGCACTCATTTGGTAGTTGCCTAGCAACAATAATACAAAATGTGATCTGATAAGATAATTGCAAAACGCTCATGGCCTAAGTAAGGTGTCTACTTGAAGCGTGGCCACTCGCCATTATAAAATGAGAATGAGTTCCTGACTTCATACCTCATGGTGTATTCTCTGATGAAATGTTGCAACAGGATGCTGAGGTTGATGACATTGAGTTGGTTGGAGTTACGGCATCCACAAGCTGCATCAAGTTATAACTATTAAGATAATTAGGGTGGTTTGAAGGTTATTGGAGATCCGGGTCTGGGATCATGCTTTAATGCAGATAGTCTGCTTTATCAGCCCTTAGATTCTACCAAAGATGTGGTTGCTTTGAGGTTTGTGATGCAACTCGTCCTCAAATCATTGTGATCTGGTTGTGATCTGGTCACGGCGACATCATATTTAATGAAGGACAATATTTGCTGAGTTAATGACTGGTTTTATCAAACATAAAGTTTAGTACTACACGCTACTAATCCCCGCTGTGGAGACATTGGTACAGCTGTCTCTTTATAAGGCATTGGTAGGTCTGTGTATTTTAATTGTGCTTTAGTATGTATTTTATTCTATTTAATTGTTTTGTTGTATCTGGACCTCGAGTGGGAAATAAAGTTTGATTGATTGTTTGAATATAGCAGACATTCCATTATTTTTGCTGTCATTATACGAGAGGACATCTCTCACACATCTTTCGGCTTACAATTCAGTTTAATTTGTGGCCATTCTCTCTCGCTCCCTCTCTCCCTCCCTCTCTCTTTTTGTATGCGTTATGATGCCGCAACATTTCTCCTGAGGAAGACATGGATGGATGCATAATGCTCGGAAAATTAGAGGTCGTAATGGTAGGGGAAGCAAAGAGACCTGGCCATAGAAGTGGCCTCTTAAATGCACCTAATATTCTGCCATTAAGGCCTGTTACATCAAAATATAACTATGTTTGGCATGATTGGCTGCAGGGACCTTTAATAGAGCTCTTCGTAGTTTTATCCTACATGCTCTAAAAGCTTTGAGTGGTCTTGGTTGCCACTGCAGCACTTGAAGACACTTATGGATGCTACGAGCCGAGACCGAGCTGAGATTATCATAAAACCCAAACATGGCCTTTCAGATCAAGTAACCTCACAAACAACATGTATAATCAGCAATGTGGTTGGACCAACTTTATAATGTCTTATCTGGTTGCTTCAAAACATGTTAAACCTGTTTTTTATTTCAATTACCTGCATCATATTGCTCACACAGATATGCCTATTCATTTCTTTCCAAGCTGTGTTACACCCCATATAAAAAAGCATGAGAATCAAAATCAATCAAAAAGCTATTTCTCACTGCAGTAATATGTGGTAATATCAGCAGTGAAAGGGGAGAGATGAGTCAGAGCTGGCTCAAATATTCCTTCACACACACATACTGTGCTGCAGCTGCACTGGTAATGTGCAATATGTTTGTTGCAATATGTGTTGGCAGCACCTAGAGTTCCTGCACTGACTGAACTGTATTGACATATTGGTGTCGCACCACTGTTGCTCCAACACAGTAAAGTAACAGGAATAGATGTTTGATGGCTAATGAGAGGTTTGAGTGTGAGCTGTGGGATATGACCAGCAGCTCGTTACCATTCTGGTAGTTTTACCCAAGATAAACTCAAATATCTCTTTCTAAAACATTTCACGTGGTGAGATTCTTTTTTAACAGGTCTTGAAAAAGAAAGGATGAAAGGTTGAGTGGCGCCTTGTGAACTCTGACACGTTGCTGACCTTGTGTCACCGTGGATCCACTAAACAAGCTTCCCTCTCATGAGATTAAGCCTTTTAACCATTTTGATCTTTTTGCCCGAAGAGGACCCCCGCTGGGACACGGGGTGACCCTAACATGCCCTTATGCTCTGTTCTGATGAATTGACCCACGAAAGGTCAACGGAGAAGACAGTGCTTCTTCATGGCAAGAGAGCCTCAGATTAAACTGAGGAATCAAAAAGCGCTTGATTAACAAACACATGATCTGATGCACCCCTATCTCCAGTCTTAGGATCCTTTCACAGTGCTTCATGAGGTGCGGCTGTAAATTAAAATTAACTTTTGACTAACGTGTAATTTGTTTGAGGAAATTTGAAAACAACCCAGATTGCCTCTCATGCGGCTCGTTGTCATTCCCAGGGCGTCTAATAATGAAGCTTGGTCATGCCGTCTGTTACTGTATGAGATGCACCAGCCTTTCTAGTAATTACAAAGTAAAACCATCCGCATCATCATTAGACACTCAGAGAAAATGATCAGGGAGTGTGAAGAACGTCTAAATACCTAAGAAAACACACGCCTGGTGGGCGGGACTGGAGGTAGATGGGTCGAACACCACAGGACCTTCAGTGTTGTTGAAGTTTTGCAGAATTAACATAGGTAGTTGCATTGCTGGATTAGCATAACAATTTATCCACGATTCTTCCATCTTTGCTGCCAATTCCCAACTGCTTCCTTTTTTATATTATTTGGTTTTCTTGATTATTTGTTAAATGTTGCTCACTATTCTTTTTTATTGTCCGCTGGCAAAGAGAACATTAATAACAAAGCTTACTGACGAGTCAGCATGCAGAGGACCAGATGGACCGAGAGCTCCTAGGAGTGCCCGCTGCTGCTGAAGTTAAAGCCTTTTGTGCTGCTCTGCATTTTTAAAGGGGACATTATCACAGATTTCATCTCAGAGATTTTAGTTGCAAAGACATCAGCAACATGAAAAGATTTACAAATGAAGTCTCAAATGAAGAAACGCGAAGGTTGCATCTCAAAACATGTCCGTCGGATGTGCAGGTTACTGTTACTGGTACTGACTTTCAGTCAGGCACAACTACCTTACTTGTCTGCCATCAATATGTGACACGCTGTCCAAACACACTTGACATTGCCTCTTTGTCATGTTTGTGGTCCGGAGAACTCCCTGGTTAAATCAAACCAAAATGATTTGGGCTTTTCTGTGGACGCAGCAGCAGCAGAAGAAGAAGTGTGTTGTTTCATCCGTGCACCCACACAGACAGGTACACACATCATCATGTACGGCTCTGCCGTATGAGGCTATTTCAGTGACAGATCTTCGCTTAGTGCTCCTCTGTCATCAGCTCTGTCATATTGCATGGTTACTGTGGCAACCGCGGCACGGTGTCAAGTCAAGCGATAGAGGTAACAAATAGGGCCCGATAGTGCCAGGCAACCTACTATTTTTAAATGAGATTGATTTGATTAAAACATATGGCACATCTTGTGCATGTGCTAATTCATGAATATGTGACCCATCGTAGGCTCTGACAGGCCGATATGTCTTTAACAAGCAGCTAAAGTCCTATGAAATGCTTTTGGCAGCATTATGACTATGACTATTGGTATGTACCAATAAAAACCTACACTGACCTTCTGCGCTTTTCCCCTGTCCGCGGTGGTTGTAAACATGATGGCTTGATATTGGATCATAAACAACTGACAAGGCTGCTGCAGGTTAGAAAAACAAAGAGATTTATAAGGTGAAAAGAGAGCTGTAAACTTCACGTGTGAATGTTGTTGTATCTCTATCCTTGTGAGAACTATCGTGTTAAGGCCTGGTCAGAGTAGCCGTGAACTTTGACCTGTGCACCTTTTTGTTCCGCCACACTGTGCCGCAGAAACAGCAGCAGCAGCTCGCTCATGTCGGACCAGCCTCCGCAGCTCTGTAGACGTGTCACGGCAGCTCACACACATCTCCGCTGCCCTGCTGTGTTTTTGGCATAAGTCACCAGAGCAATTTAAGATGTGAATTAAATCATTTTCAATTCTCTTTTGTATAGCCCAAAAATCACAAATTACAAATTTGCCTCGGAGGGCTTTACAATCCGTACACAGACGGCATCCCTGTCCCGGGACCTCACATCGGATCAGGAAAAACTCCCCCCCCCCCAAAAAAACCTTTGCAGGGAAAAAAGGGAAGAAACCTTCGGGATGGACGGAAGCAATAGATGTCATGTGTACAGAATGAACAACGTAAGAAAGTTACAGCACATTCAATGAAATTGACAGACATTATTAATATAATTTAATTTCCACTGCCCCGTGCTCCTTTAAATAACTAGTTTGAGTTAGGGCTTGAGTTCAGGTTTGAGTTGTGTTCAAGGTTAGGGGTCAGGGAATAGTTTTTGTCAATAAATTATCCTCACTGATCAACAACATTGTGTGTGTTTGTGCATGCGTGTGTGTGTGTGTGTGTGTGTGTGTGTGTGTGTGTTGTTCAATAATATGAAAAAAGGGGTCCTCCACAATTCTCATTAGCATTGTAAAGACCCAGGCCATCTGATACTCACATCCCTTTGACCTCTGGGGTCATAACAGAGCTGCTGGCAGAGCTTTGTGTGTGTACCAAACCGTCTGCTTTGAACCATGTAACATGTAGTCTATAATCTATGAAATTAACTATATGTCAATGCTGAACAGATGGGTACTATTTAGCATTATATGTGTTCCTTACTTTTTGGGTGTCATGCCTTTTTGTCTTTTTACTTAATTTTGACTTTTAGTGATTGTATTTGCATGTCTTATGAAATATGGGACATTCCTCCTGAAATAAAACATTTTAAAACATCACTTCTGACAAAATGATTTCAGGCATGAACTATAAGTGAATACTTACTGCTCATGTTGGTAATTTTGGGCTTTTAAGAATAAAATGTTTTCTTTTCACACATAAATAGTATACATTGCAGAATGAAATGAACCCATTCAATTGGACTGTGATGGGCCGTCTTCTCCTCATAAAACCATTTTTTCCCTTTGTTGTATGGCCATCGTGGGGACAGTAAATTTTTTATTGGTCACTTTTGGCGAAGATTGGGACCAGCAGGGTGCTAAAAGCACACCCAGTCAATCAAGCAATCAATCACATTTATTTGTGTGTGGATCATTTTGGAGACATGCTTTCTCAAAATATCTGTCAATATTGTGAGCATTAAAAAAGAAAGCAACAGCAACGGGGAACATTTGTCGACCCAGTCGCCCTGTGGCTCTCCAACAGATGCAACACATAAAATAAAAAGCACTGTGGGATGGATCGGGCAACAGATCAGTGTGATGCAGGGCTGTTTAGATGTGTTTGTCTGGTGATTTTATTACAGTCATGATGCAGCAACAACCTACTGAACTTTTTGCTTGTCTTTTACTGAAAGGCTTCTTTCACCAATAACACCATCTTAACATCTGAAGATACAATACATTTTACCTTGAGGAGTAACCGCGTTATATATCATACAAGTTCATTTTTAAAATCATGTCAAACTTATTTTGCTGTTCCTTTCATCATAGAACTACAGACCACCATAGCAATAAAATGTCTATTTCATGTAGAGATGTTTATCTTACCTGCTCTGAATTCATCTTGCAAGGCTATAACATTACACTCAGGACTAAAGGCTCTCTACTGCCCTTGATTTGAATTAGTGAGCACCGGTTGAAAGTTTTTCTATGAATGCCAGCATGTGCACTTAAACAGGGCAAAGGCATTATGCATAATTTACATTTCACATTGTAACCTTCAAAACATAGAGTAGACGTAGCATTGCGAATAAGAAATGTAAATCTTGTCTGACATTGCTCATAAATTGTAGGAGGACTGGTGAGATTATAATGATTCAGCAGGTCAAAATGAATGAAATTGCTGTAATTATAACCAAAACAATACACATCACTGGCGATTTAAGAACTCAACAAATGAGACATTTATGTGTGCGTAATAGAAATCCCCTGCAGACATGCTGTATAGATCCACGCAATATAGATCTGTGTTACTTGGGATTTGCCAAATTACTGTATGTTCTACGATCTGCACTTTATTGAGCATATTGACTGTAAGGCCACCCGCTGCCAGTTAGCCAGCCACACCCTTAGCCACAAAGGGATCAATACTGTGTGCTCGTTTACTAAATCTTGTGTGCTCAAATACATTCTTGATGTAATGGAATTGACAAAACATTTGTGTGTAAGTAAATTAAAGTATGCCATCATTCGACCATTTCTCCAGCAACCAAGAAAAGGCTAATTGCAAAAAAAGAGAGAGTTTTTTTTTTCTGGTACAGATGGAGCCATTGTTCCCCGTGTTTTTTTCTCTCTGACCACACCTCAGGTTGGCACATTGACTCAAGAAGCACCGTAATATACAGACATAAGGAGGATCAGGGAGACAATGAGCACTTCCTTATCTTCCTGGCAGGCAGTAGCTTGTCCTCCGTTCGGATTAGACAGGAAGGGGGAACCAGAAGCTGGAACCAGGAAGTGAGACGGCACACGACTTCTCGGGCCCCACTCCGAGCTCAGTGGTTTATGACTAATCTTGTGTCCTCTGACCGAACACGCTCTGTCTCTTACACCGCTTTATCACTGTGTGTGGGGGGCCAGATTAAGGCCACATTAATTCACAACAGGGAAGCCCTTTTAAACCCAGCCGGCGCACTGATAAAAATCGAAAGGGCTATTCTCCGCCATGGGAGGGTGTGCTCGCAAAAGGTGAAAAAGCAGAAGGAGTGGGTGGCAGAAAGAGAATACTACTGTGAAATAGTTTCCAAAAGAGAAATATTTTGCCTCCCAGTCATAAAAAATGATTAATAGCCTCAAGATAATTGGGATAATGTCAAGGTCTTGGTTGACAATAGCACTTTCACATATTTGATATTTTAAATTATTGAACAACAAACCTTTAAGAAATATTTGAGTTGCAGTCCAAATTGGAAATACAAGTGTGCGTCTCAGGGAAGACTAACAAATGTTTTTTAAGTTTATTTGTTCAATATTAAGAGCATAATGTGTCTTTTCAAAACTAAACTAGCGAGTGATACAGATCAAAAGTGCTTCAGACAGACAAGACATAAAGAACAGAGAGAGAGAGAAAAGGGGGGAAGAAGGAATAGTGGTTTGTGAATTCATGTCGTAGAGAACCATTACAGATCAAGTTGTACATTAATCTCATTCACACTAAATGAGATGTCTGTATTACTTCAAAGAAATGCTAGCCCTACTAACTACATGACTTTTTGACTAGGGTTTATCTAGTCCTGACAATGTATATTTAGCCATAGTAGAGGCATGGCTCTATGGATAGCAATGTCAGTTAGTCGAATGGCGGGTCCGCCACTGTGGTCCAGAAATACATAACTATTCGATGAAAGATATTCATGGTACTCAAAGAACTCATTCTAGTGACTGGGGTGATCCACTGACTTTTCCTCAGGCACTGCTGTGAGGTTGACATTCATGATTTTTTTAGTGAGACGTCTAACTATTGGATGGATTGCCATGACATTTGGTACAGACACTCATATCCCACTCGGGATGAATTGTAATAACTTTGGTGATCCCCTGAATTGTCATCTAGTCTCATAGCCCTGTCAAAATTCAGATTTTTTAATTTAATTTTATGACCAAAATAACTGCATAATAAACGACCATCAGCCTCAGCTGCACTTGGTGTTTAGAGGTAATTAGCAAATGTTAGAATGCTAATGCCCCGGACATTATCACTGCCCTTTTCTTTGAAGCACGTTATAACCCTTTTTTGTAACCCTGTAAGTGCTGTTTGTGAGTATATTGTGTGAAACCAAATGGCAGTTCCTTGGTACTTGTGTTCTCTGGATACCTGACAAACATTTTACAAGAGAGACAGGAATGTCAAGGTGGCACAAGCTTAGTAAATCCCAGGATTTCTTTCACTTTTTCAATAATATTATGCAGCTATGATACTGAATCCAAGGTTGAACAGAATTCAATGTATATTTTTTGCAAGGTGATATTTTCTTTTTTACACCTTGTTTTTTTTAACACTGAGCACCCCAATGACACAATATCTGCATGCTTGGCCAAGCATGGCTCCATCCCATATCCGTTAAGCCGAAGTATGGTGTGTCCTTGTGCTTCTTGCTCACCCTTTGAAGTTTGAGGTTAAGTCTTCGTATGGAAGCGTCTGTGTGTGTGTGTGTGTGTGTGTGTGTGTGTGTTTGCGTGGAAGAGGCTGGCCTTGTGCCCTCCTGTAATCCTGTTAAGCTACTGGACAATGGAGGAACAGCTGGCTTGGTCTTCCCTCGCTCTGCATCGAGTGGAGGAGAGAATGATGTGCACAGCATTCAGATGAAGAATGGAAACTAGAATATAATGTACAGATCCAAGTACCTATTGGTCTATATCTACCATGTCCATCTACCTATCTGTTCTATCTATCTTGCTCCCTCCTGCGGGTGGCTTGTGGTGCTCCATCCATTCTCATGGTTCAATACTGGCACAGATGTTGTGGAAAGATTAAGAGGCCCACTTGTGCCATTAGTACAGAAGCAGGACCTGGGAGCAGCAGGGGAGGACTTCTTTAATCAGTTTTATTGGAGCTTTGCTATTGGGTTAACACATCAGGGTCAGGCCCAGAGCCCAGCCACACTTTTGTTTAAATGTGTGTGTGCGCGCAGAAGGGGTATTTGTATATTTTTACACCCTAAGGCTAGAACCAGATAATGTCCCTCTGTCTTTTATCCACACATACACACATGGTGACCATGGGTGGAACCTGAGACTCAGCTGTGTGACAGATGAACTCCAGTTGGTTTAGATGTTGCAATCAAATAAGTTATCACAACTCTGATACATACAACAACACGCTGTAGCGGCTTTGTGAAGATGCACTTAAACACGGTGCTGCTTGAGCTGAAAACTAACATTTGCATGCAAAAATCCTCAAAATTACAATGTTTATATAGTAATGTTTAGTATGTATTATCTTTGATATTGTCCCCATCATTTGAAATATAGCACCAAAAACAAAGTACATCTGAGGCTGATTGTTTTTTTGTCAAAATACTTAAAGCCAATGACAGTCCAAAGTATTAGAGGAATATATTGTCTCACCAAAATTCATCTTGAGGAAAACATCAATATCTGTACCAAATTTCAAATCAATCCATCTAAAATATCAACCCACGTTTATGATCCAGAAGAAGATAGTGGGTCATTAAAATCAGTAGGATTCATCCCCCGGGAGCATGAAGCTAGACATAATTTTGTTAAACAAAGAAAGTCAGAAGATCAAGAAAGTCACCTTGAATGTCTGTACCAAATTTCATTGCAATCCATCAAATAGTTGTTGTGATATTTCAGTGCTGGAAAGCTTTTGAGCCACACCCCAAAACTAGATATATGGTACAAACCAGTTTAGACCAGTTAACCGTAGAAATCTTGTTTTCATGTAATTTTGGCAGCAAAACTGCCACTTCTTTCAATAGGCAAAATTACTTTCAGTTGAACAAATGTCTTCCGTGCTTCACAGTCTAATGTTGACAAGCTGCTCAATAGTCCAAGAAAAGCTGTGGAGGGAAATCTGAACTTGTGTCCCAGTGCCTGAGGACAACTCCATCCTTATGGGCTACTTGACCCTGCTCGGCGTGGAACGGGGTGTGAGGTCAGCTGGTCAGACGCCACTTTGGCTGCTAGCTTATTGAGTAAAGAGACTGTCAGGGTCTCATATTGCCCCCGGCCATGCTGTACTGAGGTGGTTAAGTTGCTATATTGAATAGTGAGCAAGGAAGGGGGAAACGCAGCCTCTGGGTGTGCGGTCACAGTGGTTCAAGAAATGTTTCCATCTGCGTTTCTAAATAGCCTTGTTCAATGAAGCAGTGACAAAGAAAGTGTTAGCGACTGATTCAACAGTGATTTGACTTGTTTTAATGGCTGCCACGGTTCATCTGATGCGCTCTCATTATCGCACACTTTGTCTGTTTGTGTATACGTGTGAATTTGTGTGCGTGTGTCTACCTCGCTTTGCCCGACTGCTCAAAGGGGACATAACTACGCTTGGACATTAAAACACCCTGTGTCTACGACAACTCACTAATTAATGATTTTTGCCCAACTAGCAGTCTGAAGATTAAGAACAAAAGGTCCCTCTGTGTTTTGTTGAATGGATCCCAGTTTTGTCTTTTCTTTACTTTTGTGGGCTTGACCGCCTTTTGTTTCTCTTTTAACTCGGCTCATTATTTGATAATTAAATGACTGGAGTCACTCGGGCTCTTCTTTTTTCCAGAGTCAGTCGTTTTGCTTCAACAATTGGGATCAGGAGACAATGAGTGGAGGACAGACAGTCATTATGAGGATTGGATCTGAACGCTGGCCTCCTGCAAAGTAATTAGACAGTAATGAATAGTTACAATGTAATTACTAGAACAAAAAACAGAAAAGGATGCCGCTTTTCAATTACCATCACGTAGCATCATTTCCCCTCGGCCTTTAGCTGCGTTCTGTAAGTAGCACTCTAATCATGTTTTTACCTAGATGAATGGTTCAGAGTGTTAAATAATGTATGGGTTATGGCTATTGAGTCGCCCTCAGGCTCTTCTCACACCATTGGCTTTGAGACGCCCAGCTGTCAGCAGGAATGCTGATGTTTTGTATTGCTCTTTCCAGATGTAACGTGACATCTAAAAGTCACTTTAGAAGCAAACTTTATCGCCACAGGTGGTTGAGAATTAATTACATCTTTTGACAATAGCCATTTCACATACGCGAGTGAAACCAGCAAATTGGATGAGACAAAGCTGTCTATCATTATTCCACATCCACTAATTGAAGATTAACATCAGAACCTATTTACACAACTATACAAAGTGTGCTTCCAGCCCTGTTTCTGACTTCTCAGAAGTAGAATCTGGTCTTTGACATAAAAAATCGAGATTAAACGAATCGTAAAGGAGACTGCATCAGATTGTCATAAAATCGAGATTTATGAGTCCCGGAGGTGTTTTCCGTCTGCCTGCACGTTGTGTCGTGTCTGGGATGCGTCCCCATCGATGTGCTTCGAGGCAACTTTGTGAAAGAAAAGTTTCCACTGGTAACTTATTCAATAGCAGTTTGTTGGTATTCTGCAGGGCAGGCCTCAGAGCCCAGACTCAATGCGTGATCATTGTTCCTGATTAGGTCCACTCTCTACCCATGACGCACCGCTCTGTCTGTCATCAAGGGTACTGTGGCCTTTGAACATCTCGGTGAGGTATTCACATCGCTGTAATTATATACACCTCGAGCTGCGTTCAGAGTTTTCTTTTTTCAAAGTGTACACTCAGATTTACTGTAGATTCAAGTCTGAAATGGCTCAGAGTTTTCCTATCAAGTTTCTATTTTCAGAGGGGAACGTGCGGAGTGGCCAATTTTCTTTCAATCACAGCCATATAGGACATTATGCTAATGTCGTGTTTCAGGCTTCCTTTGAAGTGCAACACTTTCCCCCTGCAGCAAGCTATTTTTGGTTAACCTTTCACTGACGGCAGATCCCACTGACGAACTTTACCATAAAATATGAAATGACCAGTGCAGCTGTTTGAACCCAGCTCAGCTCTCCTCACCCTAAAGTTAACTACCTGTCAAAGAATTAATTCAACATGCCACTTACAGGTATGACACCACTCTGCTGCTGCATTGCCAGTCCAGTTGTCAGACATCAAAGACGATGAAATGCATTTTGTTTGTGCAATATTCTCCACACAATTTCTGCAGGGTTCAAATCCCACATCTCCTAAAGTTATACGAGTCTCTTCAATTTTATATGAGAACATGAGCCAGACATCTGTCTGGTGTCTCATGTATGCAGAGGCAATTGAACAGGATGATGAAATGAAGGAGAGACAATGTCGAGATGATGGAAAGTAGGTGATATAAACAATAAAAAAGAATTTTGATAAGCCATAAATGACCACAATGATGATGTCACCTTCTGTAGAAAAGCCTTGCATCCCAGATTTATTTTCCTTTCGGAGAAAAGTCAAGGAATAGGATGGATTTCACGTATTTCTTGCCTATATGTGGGTGTGACTGCATATTTGTTTGTGTTCTGGACACACATTTAGCTCTCTGTGTCCATCAGCAAATCCGAGTTTATGGAAGATCACACTAGCAGTTCAACCAGAGTTATTTATAACCCCATACTCAAAATGCAATAATCAGTACAGATAAAAGAGTGGAAGAGACTGACAGAGAAAGAAAAACATCTCAGAACCCTAAAATGCATCGGGGCGGTGATGTCACCCCTGAGAAGTCACCTTCAGAGGTCGCCAGAGAAAGCGGTGACCTCATCAGAGAGGCACAAGAGTGGTCGGAGAGAAAGGGTTAAGTGTTATCTGGGGGGCTGTATCTGGATCTGCTCTGACGCCCTTGACTGAACCACTATGGTCCTTGTACCTGCATGACTGGTGATAAGGAGGATGACGCATCTGGGCTCTCCGCTCATAGTCTTACCAGTAACGGCTATTCGTCATGCAGCCCGGGTGGAAGTTCGATTTTGTACCTTTAGTCTGTAAAATGCATGATACTAAAGTGTGAACCACTAACCTCTTGTCAAGAGAGAATTACTCAAACGTAGACACGGAACATAAACACTTGAGTTGATAACGCGCAGTGCAACACATTGTTGAGCATCGGGCGAGCGAGGTCCATGCTTCCCTTTGTGACAGACGTCGAAGGCCGTCCTTGCAAACTGAACTTCCGTCAAGACAAAACATCCATCCATCCATTATCTGAACCGCTTATCCTCTTTAGGGTCGCGGGGCGCTGGAGCCGATCCCAGCTGTCATTGAGCGAAGGCAGGGTACACCCTGGATAAGTCGCCAGTCTATCCAGGACTTACATATAGACAGACAACCATTCACACTCACATTCACATTCACACCTATGGGCAATTTAGAGTCCAATTAATCTAACATGCATGTCTTTGGACTGTGGGAGGAAGCCGGAGAACCCGGAGAGAACCCACGCTGACACGGGGAGTACATGCAAACTCCACACAGAAGGCCCGCCCAGACCGGGATTGGAACCCCAGCCCCTTTTGCTGTGAGGCGACAGTGCTAACCACTACGCCACCGTGCAGCCCAAGACAAAACATGTTATTTTGCAATACTCATTCATTTTATTTCATATAATACATACTTAGAACACAAACACATATCTTGCTGTTGTTGGACACAGAACGCAAAGTACAAAGTACAGTCCATCGTGCAGACACGGGCTTGTAAGAGGTCGTGGTCATTCATGTGTTTCTGTGAGATCAGGTTGTGCTCATGTTGACACGCTATCCACTTTCTGCTTGGGAAATAGTACGCCTAGTCTGCTTAAAGGGTGAAATACAAACTGAACATTACTACTGAATTTATGAAGGACAAAATGTCTTAAATCCTGAATGGTACATAACCAGCCCCATCAATGTTTTTCAAATTCCCCACTCCTTTCTGCAAATATGTTGAAACTTCTCTTGCAAAACATGTAACATTATACAATTGATGCATAATCAAAAGTGTCTAAAATGTAATCTTTGAATGTTAAAGGTAATCTGGGCAGCATTACATTTCTGTCGAAACACATTTTCCATGTCAAATTACTATAATTTCTAGTGTAACAGGGATGTAATACCTTCACTGTGCTCTCAGCATCCCAGAGTCTTCCATCCGCCTCCTTCACTCGCCCCTTTGTCCGCTCACCCCCAGTGGAGAGGGGCCAGTTGGGCTGGAAGCTAATTTGAAGCCAATCAATACCGGCCTGTGTTTCTTCCTGTGTGTGTCAGCCCGTCCTGTGCCCTTGTGTAGCTGTCGAGAGAGGGAGCATCTGTTTGGTGACTATCACTCTCTGACTGTAAATCTATGTTGGCCACTAAACGCCACCCATCCAACCATTGTACTGGCTGCAAAATGCCATCTGATTGAATTCAAATGAGATTGATTTATATGCCAAATCCAGTTGTCAAATAGCCCTGTCTGTAACTTGATTAACAGCAGGGATGGCATTTCAACTCCTGTTAACTTCTAATTAAACTTCCTGCATTGAAAAGAACAAATGTTGCATTGTTGCTCAAATGTGTCCACACAGACGCACTCCTGTGCACACAAATACAGATCCACACACGCACACACACACGAGTCCTTCACGTCGCCTGCAAGCTCCAACACTGATGTTCAGATACTAAACAAGCCCAAGATAAGACCAGTCCCCCTCCCTCTCCTCCCAGCCCTTCTTCCCCAAACAGCCAATCAGGACGCTGCCTGCCCGTGAGCCGGGAGTGGGAGCGGGCATGTGGAGGCAGCCTGCCACAGGAGGAGGTGTGTCTCCATCCATGAGCCAAAAGTGTGTGCGCGCACTGGTGTGCTGCTCACACTGGGAGAGGAGGTGGCGGAGAAGAGAGTGTATGTAGGCATGCGAGGGAGAACCAAGAGAAGGAGTGACACGCAAGAGGGAAAGAGAAGCCAGGTGCTTTTGCTCATCTTACCACTGAATCACCCCCTCCCTCCTTCCCTCCCTTCCCTTCACACACACACACACACACACACTCACACTCACTCTAAAGGAACTACAACCTCTACTAAAGCAGTGAGCTGACACACGTGGGCGTGTGCGCGCACGTGTGTGTGTGTGAGTGTGTGTAAGAGTGTTTCCTGCGCTCGGAGCAACAGAGGGGATCTCTGAGGATACACGGATGAGAAAGAGGAGTGGGGGAGCCAAAGGAAGAGGAGCCCGAGTGTGTTTCGCCCTGGGGGGAGCTCACACACACCGCAGACAGCGCACACTCTCCAGCGGGATCTCGGCGCGGTTTCCCTGACAACTAGAATGGGCTGCAATTTGTGCACCTTGCAGAAACGGGAAGAACACTACAAACTGCTGTATGATATTGCACAGGTAAGTCAAAAGAAAGAGGGGAGTGGGGGGGTCATCAGCGTGATGAGCTTTAACGACAGCAGAGGAAGCAGTGATGGTGATCGGAGATGATGATGGTGATGGTGATGGTGGCAGGAGGGGGATTTTGAGAATCGGGCAAGAAAGTGTGACAGAATCACAAGAAGATGAGCAAAGTCAAGAGTCATTTTGAGAAAGGCACCGGGCAGGTTGAGTGTGGAAACAAAGGGGGGAATGCAAGAGGGACATGAGAGAAATGTAGAAAAATTAGTTACTTCCTAGCAGCTAGACGGCGAGCCAGAGTGTGTGCACTGTGTGTGTGTGTGTGTGTGTGTGTGTGTGTGTGTGTGTGTATTCCTCTCCATCAAAGTGAGTGGAGCTAGTTATTTCTCCTCAGCAGCAGGAGATGTGAGTACAAGTTCAGCTCTTTCTCTCGCGCTGGCTCCAGGGGAATTCATCACATCTCCTCTTGCCTGTGACTGTCTAGAAGCAATATACAGTTCAAAGAACAGCCAGCAAATGTGTTCTGCTGTTTTCCCTCTCTGTTGTCTGTCAGAGCTGGACTTGTTTGTTTTTTTTGTGTTTCTTCTGACCTGATTGTGACAGTTTTTACCCCGGCTGTCATGTAAAAAATACTATTACATTCCTGCCATGTTGATGCTTTTTATTTTTTTCTGGTATTTGGCACATTATTCATCAAATTTCCCAAAGATACAGGCAGAAACACAACACAAGAAACCTTTTGACTGACGCTCTCCTTATCACCTCCACAAATGATCATACTGTCATAATGAGCAGTAAAAGGGTGAATGTTTAACTTGTCATCTTGCACTGGGCTTGGCTGGAATGTGTTGATTAGATAGGAAGTGCCAGCAAGTGTGAAGTTTCCGATAAACAGATACCTCAGGTGTTGTTGTGTGTGTTTGTTCTCTCCGACTGCTTTTTGAAAGCTGTCAAATCGTACATATTTACAGGTTATGTGGCCGTGAACTAAATTCAAATGCATGGAAAGTAAACAGGGAAATTGTTGGTGCGTGTTCTCTGCAGCAGCACTATGTGTGGAGCTTATTGTGGAGAAACACGTGCTCTGGGTCTCCTCTGTTGTTGATGTACAGTACGGGCGAATACGCGGCCAGCAGCAAGGATTCATTCATCATTTAGTATCTTACACGGTTACAGACAAGCGGGGGAAACTGGATACAGCTTAAAGAGAATGAGCAGCTCTGTTTGGTAAATGATACTATAGCATCATATCAAACACCACCGTCCGGTGTCAAAAAGTGTGTGCGTTTAAAGCGCTGGTGGGAAATCAACACGCATCGTGTCCGATAGTAGTGAGGCTGGTGGTAGAATGTAAGAAATGCATTATCACAACCCCCATAACATCAGTCGCTGCTCCACGCTGTTTCCATGAACGTTACTCACAGCGCTGCAGTCTCGAGCTCATTACGCTCTCTGACTAAATGCCCCGACACTTTAATGAGATGCTGGATGTCTGTGTTGTCTGCCGGGGTGGAGAGCAAGAAAATGAGCCTGTTAAAAGGAAACCCGAAGAGGGTATAGGCTCCTTTCATACCACGGAGGGGAATTGAGTTAACTGGAGAGATGTTCACCCGCAGAGCGATACAAAAGTAATTTGACATATAAAAAGGATGTGGCTGGCTAAATTATACAACCGTGTCTGTACAGTAAAGATTTAGCCGGAGCAAACGGCCCTGGCTTGCTTGGTTTAGCACAAAGCCTGGAAACAGCTGGACACAGCTAGATTGGCTCTCTCCTAAGGTCACCTAACAGCATCTCTAAAGTTAGCCATCTTGTTTGTCAAATCCATATAAAAACCTGTTTTTTTTTCCATCCCATAAGCTAACTTGACTACTTTTTGGAGCCAGCAAAACTGTCCCTTTAAGTTTGGAAGAGTGTGCGCTGCTTAATGTGCATACTGTGTCTATGTATTTACTGGTTTATCTTTAAAAAAAGATGTATATACGGCCTATTTATATACCAGTCAAAGCTCAGGCAATATTAATTTTGCGTAACATAATATCAGATGCATGATTGTATCCTAAAGGTGATTTTGTGGGGAACATATAAATGACCCTTGGTTTCCTCCTATTTCCGCACCTCACTGTAGGTGTCCTGGCGCTGTGGCAGACATCCAAGAATATTGTGTGTGTGTGTGTGTGTGTGTGTGTGTGTGTGTGTGTGTGTGTGTGTGTGCGTGTGCGTGTGTGAGAGCAAATCCACACTGTTAAGCGCTCTGCAGTATGTGACAGTCAGCGAACACCTACAGTTCTCATTACCAGTGCAAAAGAAAGAAAGAAAGAATGAAAACGAGAGAGAAAGAGAGTTAGTAAGTGTGTCAGTGTGACTTTGTCCCGAAACTCGAGGCTGAGGGGATTCTACAAATCCAGAGAGACTCCTCAACAATCCCTTTGCCTCTCCTCTCTTTTATCAGTCCAGACTCATTTCTTCTCCTTTCCTTTTTCATACTTTCTCCTTCTCCATAACCTTCATTAGTCTCTCTCTCCCCCGCTGTCTTTTTTCTCTCAGCAATCTGTTTCTCCCCTCTCTCACTTTACTTTGGCACACCCACGACACTACAGATTCTCGGTGTGTTTTTGTTCTTTTGTACTTTCCACGGCGCTACACGATAGGACACCACCTGCTCATTATACCAAAGACCAATGGATGCTGATAGCAGGGATAGAAAAGATGGCACTGGAGTCTCAGCTTTGGACAAACTGTAATTGTCTCGTTTATCCAGGTACTTTGGTTATGCATCCCTTGTGTGTGTGTGTGTGTGTGTGTGTGTGTGTGTGTGTGTGTGTTTGTGTGTGTGTCTCACTCCCTTGTGTCTTGGACGGTGAGTCCTCACCAACGTGGTTTCCTTTCAGAGCAATGAGACATTTCAGAGTAAGTGATTTGATATTGTTAAAATTATTTTTCCACCCATCCGATGACATCATCAGTTCAAGTCTTGATGCTTTGACTTCCGCCTTTGGGAGACAGTTGTCTGTGTTTGACCTTCGCTGTCCAGAATTTTTTAGAGCAGCTTAACTTCGCCTGGGTCACCCCAGCATTAAAACATGATTCTCCCAGGTGCTTAAAGTAAATCAGTGCAAATGTTTCACAACACAGCTGCCCGATAGAAAACCGTCTTGACACTGCTGACCTTTTAGGGGACAGATAATCCAAAAGGGTGGAAGCAATCGTCGCTCATTGGCTATGTTCCACCATCCAATTTACAGCTCAACGGAATGGAGAAAGGAGTGCAGACCCTGATGAGACAAGAGTTGATGGTACAACTAGATTTTTTGAATAAACTGCACTAAGTGCTAACAGGCTTTAGCCCGATGAGTGTATTTCCCTCTCCAGTGAGACTCCTTATTGAAATAATGTGCAATCCTGACAGCAGGGGCGCCAGGGCAGAGTAAATGGCACAGTACAGGGACAATAGAAGGAAGCTCATGGAGCCATCGCAGCTGACTAGCACCGGCATGGTTCATGCGATGTGTAATTATCAGTCCCACTGCATTACTTGGCAAGACCCGCTGTGCGTAGCTGGTTGAGGCTGAGACGATTGGTTGTAATTAGGCATTGACACTCGATAGCCCAATGTTCAGGGCATAGGACCTGCAGCAGGATAGAATGACGGCCGAGCGGCGGCTCGTTTGTAGCGGCCATTGCCAGCTACATTTGTCCTTTAGGGTGATTTTTCATTTCAAATGCTAAATGTCTGTTGTGGAGGAAACAATGACAAAATGGATTGCAGCTATTTATATATATAAAAAAAAATAGATGTATGGTGTTTGGAGCAGACCTTTTCAACACCTTCCATTTTGAAAAAGTAGCGGAGCATTTCAGAGGCCAATTCCAGTTGTCCGCCCGCAGGCCTCCCTCGGCCCCTCCCACACCACGGTGGCTATCTCTGTTCACACAGCTGCACCACTCTGACAGGACCGCTGGCTGCACAACCCCTGCTGCCCGGTGTGTGTGTGTGTGTATCGCTGCACACTCACACCGCGGGGCCCCATTCTGGCTTTAGTAATTGCTATTCCATGTATTTGGCTTGTGGCTGTGTTAAATTGTCCCACAGCCTCTGGCCTTCAGAGCCTCACTGGACACATTTGTTTTGTCCTTTTCGTTATACCAAAGTCAGCACTATTGTATCACACAACAATACACCAGCCGCTAACTGCTCTGTGTGCAATCCTCCCCTGCATTTCTGCTAATTAATAAGGTAATGTTTGTTTTCTATAGAGGACTTCCTGATTAATTATGATTCAAACCAAGCAATGCGCCTGACTTGTTTTAGTCATTTTGTTCCTTGTTGATAAGTTCATGGGCATTTTTTTAGCAATATCATCCAAAGTTATTGTGTGTTCACTGGGCGGTGGCGAGTGTGGCTCAGTGGTAGAGCAGGGTTGTCCTTCCATCAGTGGATCGGCAGTTCGGTCCCCAGCTAAAAGTTTCCTTGGGCAAGACACTTAACACCAAATTGCTCCCGCAGGCTGTTGGAGTCCTGATGGGCAGGTGGCACCTTGCATGGTAGCCTCTGCCATCAGTGTGTGAATGGGTGAATGATGACATGTTGTGTTAAAGTGCTTTGAGACTAAAAAAAGTGATTTACAAGTCCATTTACCATTAACAATTGTTATTGGGATTTAAATGAAAATGCCGAACCCATGCACAAGGGATTCATGGGAAACGATGCATGCACATATTGGACTTGATGCAGAGGACAAAAGCTAACAAATGCACATATTTCATGCCTTACTGAACATAATATATCTGTAATATTTTTTATTTTATTATTTTGCACCTGCTCTCTTATACCTATACTTATATATCATAAACCACAGGCTCAAAGGGATCACCTTTAAGTCTGATTTCTCTTACGTTGGTGTGTACGGTCGTGTCCCAGGCCAATATTTGGTGTGAGCCTGTCCTCCGGACACAGATGCTGTGCCACATGTCCAGCCTGTTGGACAGCATGAAGGGGGCTAGACAGTCAGCCCTTTTATTCCGCCTCCCGCCACCACCTATGGTGTCCAGCGAGTGTCACACAGAGCAGGGGAAGCGGCGGTAAGACCCACGCAGCCGTCACCTCCATATGGTCACCTTAGACCGCAGCTTCATCCAGATAAGGATGTGAAATACGCCGGTGCTATCGGTTATATCAGCCTGAGAGGATGTGGGGAAGAGTGCAAGGCAGAAAATAAAGTGGAAATGGAAAATCCACAAAAATACAGTGATCATGCAACTACAGCATGATTATTCCTGTGATACAAAACTGAGACGTCAATACGAAAATGCTCCCAATCTCGTATTTAGCACATTTAATAAATATAATCTTCTCATCTCTGACGGATGTTTTGAGGTCATAAAATGTGCTACAGAAGACCAACACGGGATGAATAGTGGTGGTATCACCTGATTCATCAGCTGTCTTATTACCAGGGAGGCACAACACTGGTCATGAACTGCCTGTCTTGGTTTCTCTGATGGGATTTTGAGCTTTTTCAGAAAGTATAGAATGAAGTGACCTTTACATTTTTTCCTACATTTTTCTGCCCAACAACTTGTCTTTCTGCCTGTGCGGGTCAGTGAGTTTGACCTTTTCCGTTTTGTATTGCATGTCAGAAAATGGAACAAATTTCTCAAAACTTGCATTTAAATCTGTTGTCTGATTTGCATTATTTGATGTATTTTACTGCACAAAAAAGGAAATACATTTAACGCTCACACTTAGCGGTACTAAAAGATCAACTTAGGGTAATGGCTTTTCCCCACTAAAAACGTGAACGCAGCATTATGTAAATGAACTCTGCTGTTGAACACAGATCATCTGGTGTCTTCCATCATGGTTATAGTTGCTCTTTGGAGCCCAGCGTGGTGGTAATACTGCATGATTTAGAGGTGCATATGGCCTCGCCACCGGCGCTGTGAGTAGCACGTCTCCTGGTCGCCGGCCAAACTGGAAACAGGAAACTGGTGATTTTTCAGTGTCAGGTTATCGCGGGGGAAAGCACCCTGGTGTTGTTGGCCCTGTTTGCACGTTATAAGAAATATGGAAACAATTGTAATGGATTAATGTGGTATTTTAGATTTTCCTGTGAAATGATTTGTGCGTGTTTCCCTGCAGTGTGTGTGAGTGACAGTGATGATGACAGTCAGCTTGTCACTCTGGACAACGACGTCCGTGTCTAGCTGGTGTCTTTCTTTGTGTATCTCTGTCGGCCTGGCTGTAAGAAAACAGACATACACACCACTTTCTCGCCAAGTGTGTGTGGGGGAATCACAAAGTCAGGGGAAGACCGGTCCGGCGTTTAGGGGGGAGCGGCTACAGTCGCCGTTTCGCTCCACCGGCCAACGATCGCTCCCTGCGTTGGCTCTGATAAGCCCAGGATGAAAGCTCTTAGTGTGGGCTGAGTGACACTCCTCTACCCCCACCCCCTTGTGTCTCCCCGCCACAAAAGGCGCACATGATGTTTGCACACACAACTACACAGCATTGTTAAAGAGGTAAGGATGCCTATTTGCACATACTGTGTACATCAAATCGCACAGGGTGAATCCATTCATCAGCTTTACGGCGTGTTTTATTTTTTACGGCTCTCTTTAAAAATGTCATTCAAGCTCTCAGTGCCTGACAAGAGGACTTATCAGTTGTTATCAGCCTCTAGCTGATTACCATACTCACCAATTGGCCAAGTGGCCTGGCCAAGATGATAGGCGGTGGGGAGAGGGAGTAGGGGGACACAGAGGTGGGGGGGGAGAGAAAAATGGAGCGGTAGGGAAAAGGTTGGGAAAGAAAGAAAATAAAGATACGATTGTGTAACAGTAAAGCATGAGGGGAGAGAACCGGAGCGAGAAAAGGCGAGCCATCAATAACTCCTTTAAACCCCCCCCCCCCCCCCCCCCCCCTCCCTTTCTCCTTAACCTCGCCCTTTCCAAAACACAAAGTCTCGCTCTCCTTCTCCTCCCATCACTTATCAGACGCCAAACACAGTTTCAAGTCCGTTCCATCCCGCTGCCCCTGTCTGTCTCCCTGCTTGTTTGTCACTGTCTGTCTGCCCGACTCATTAATACATTTTGGCGTGACCCCGCCCTCTGAGGTGCTCCAAATTTTCCATGCGTGTTGGGAAAACCCTGCGAAGGAAGATATAGCATTGGAGGACACGTCTGTCAGTCAGGGAGGGGCACTAATTTTGTCTCGCCTCAGTGTGTTAGCCGTCAGCCAATGATAGTTATGTGGTTTGAAGCCAACCTTGTGCTGGAATAACCCAATAATGCACCTTATGGCCACACGCTGCCGGCTATGTTTTGTCAGGTTAGACAGATGTTACGAGGAACCATCTGGAGCCGTTATGGATATGTTGCAGGCATTTGCTGCAACAAGGTGATACAAAAATCTACACCTACACACAAAACATGCTCAGAAAAATCCCCCCAGATATTTTGCTGTTTCAGGGGGGAAAAATGCCAAGACGCAACTTCTTAGACATAAAAACATCTAACATCGTCCATATTAGCATAAAATGTCTCTCAGTCAGATCTTTGGCTGAGTTATTTGGCAGTGAAGGTGCAATTCTCATCTGAGACCAAATGTCAATTAAACTATAAAAGAAAACCTTCACTTTAAAAAAAAAAAATCCTTTCTCTATGCCAATAATCTCTCCATCATGCATAATTTGTGGGAGACAGGGGTTGTTCCAGCTTTTTTCAAAATGAATCGTTTCTCTGACAGCCACCCTGACATCTGCACTACATGTTGTAAAGTTAAATAATTCTGCATAAAGTATGTGTCTTGATAAGGCTTTTAGCTAAATGCTTACAAATGCAAATGCGCTGTTGAACTGCCACTGCCAAGGGTGTTCTGAACCCACAGGGTGGATCCTGGGTCCAGGTGGTCTAAAAGGAGATTAGGTTACAGCAGGGCGCTGGTGTTGAATTCCCACTTAACCAACTCGGGGCTCGGAGTCATTAGGCCCACTCAAAGCCTGGCATTGAGTCCAGTTACAGATAGAATAACACTAAACCATCTGCATAGTGGGGGGGTGGTGATCGCATTTAGCGTAGGGTGTAACCATAAGCCCTGTGTTGAGATGGGAAATGCCCTCAGGATGGAGAGCGGCCGAAGTCTTTGTTGTCGTTGTTAGTTTGAGGAAATGTTCTAGCTCGTGTATTCTGTGGTGCCGTTTCGTACAATCTCGTTAGGTAATGAATGATTTACGGCGGTAAATGCAGAGATCACAGCGGGTGCGGGCAGTAGAGCGTAACGGCTCCCAACAACGAGCACGATGGCAAATTAGCGTCTCGAGAAGGTCGTTAAGACAATTGAAGAACGGCATGCCTTTGTTGAGCGTTCCACAAACGTTGGTCAAGGGATATCATCTGCTCATGCTCTTATATTCCAGCAGCCGTCTCGATGTGGGTTGAGTATTTTCGTTTGAGTGCAGAGCAATGTTACAAAAAAAATCACTTCAGGCTGAGAATTATTCAAGCTGAAATCCTCAAGAGATATGTATTTCGTAAAAAATAAACCTTAAAGAACAACCCAACACTGTGTTCATTCTTTTTGCACAACTGACAGAAATGAGAAGTACATGCTGCATTTGCAAAAGGAACTTAATGGCACTTCTTCGTGCAACAAGGCTTTCAAAGAACATGTGACAACACGTATGTGTATGCCTTCCAGATTTGCCCTTATGAATATTTAATACATCTGCCAAAGCTATTGTTAAAGTTTGGTAATGATTAGACACCAACGCTATGTGGTTAAATTTGCCTACTTTCACACATGGGCACCTTTTTAATAAACTTAACCTTTTTCCAAACCTTTACCTCAGAAAGCAAGTTATTAAAAAAGGAAGGTAAAAAGGAAAGGTTGTCAGTTAACCCAATCTAGGATTAGGAGTCCAATATCAACCGTCTTGTCCGGGCACAAAAAAGAAAAGGAAAAAATCAATCTTATCTTCCTGAATACGTATGCTCATCATCATTTCATGTTTCATGGCCTTATTACGATTAGACTCACACAAATGAGACCTGTGACCTATTTTTAAGAAACAGTGGTTTGATTTAGAGTCAATCTGTGATGCAGCCTGAAAACTACATGAACACAGACACTAATCATCCTCCTTTGGTGGCTAATGTGATTAGTCGTTTACTCAGTCATATTGTAGATCTACACTCCCATGCCTGAAGCTGTGAATACAGTCTGAGTCTTGATTGAGGTGGGTCGATTTGAGGGGTGGAATGCCACGCAGTGTGTCTCTCTCTTAACCAACCATGCTTTTTTAGATGGAGGTATTTTTCATTGCAGGAAGAGCTCTTCCCGCACGCTCACAGTTAGTGGAGTGTGAGGTCGTTTTTCTTCTCCACCAAAGAGGCGGACTGTGGAAGCTTCCTGTTATGAATAATGCTAATGGGTGAGGTGCTTCCAGTGAGCATAAACATGCATCACTTAAAAATGAAAAAGGCAAAGGTTTGGTGGGAGGAGGAGAAAAAAAAGGGAAAGTTCACACTCCAGGCTTTAAAAAAACAAAACTTAATTTTATGCAAAAAGCAGCACATAAATCTTTCATTTTCCTGCTCCCCAGTAAAAGATTTTCACTTTCCAAGCTTTAGCATGATTTGCTAATTATGCCCCTGCATCCGGAGCTGGCTCTCTTTTGCCTGGAACTAACTATGCTCATGTGAATAACAAAGATATATAGCAAGATGTCCTTAATAAGGATACAGAACAGTCTTACATTTAAGATTAACATTATCCCTCTGATTTATGGTGTATATGAACTCATTACTAAAGGATTTTAAGTCCAGAGTCCAATAATGTTTTCTCAAGAATCCTGTCTTAATTCAAAGATTATGAACTCTGTAAAAAAAAACACATTCAGGGATAGTTATGAGTCTAGAAAATGCTTCAAGCAAAGAGAGGCTATGCAAATTTCTGATGTATTCAGTCGGCATTCATTCAGCCTCAGCTCTAACTGTGTCTGTCTTTTCACTGGTGTGTCACAGGGTGTCACTTTCATGACATCGTTAAACCCTGTGTGTCTGTACGGTTTACCCACTGCGGTTGCTTGGATCCAGAACAATGAAAACCAAGCAGCAGAAACTGAATGGGATCTTTTAAGAGCCATGTCCACATCTAGAAGTCAGCTCTGCTGGGCTGAGTCTACTTTAACTTTTTTCACCAATTTCCAAACTACATACTCGAAGTAAATAAAACAATAATAAAATAATAAATAATACATTAAAGATCAAAAGATACCTATAAGCCATAGATTGTTCAATGCTTACTATGAAATTATATACAATATTAAATGGTTTATCCATCATCCATCCAGACATCTACCGTGTCTATGCCAGTCAACATCATTGGTTCCCAATGAAGGAAATCTTTAAGAAAAAAAGGGTCACATACATATATAGTTTCATTTTTCTGAAAGGCCTAATAATAGCCTACCATAGCTGGGCTCTGCAGTTTTGAGCAAACGTTACTCAAACAGGAGAAAGTAATGCTTTTGTTGGAAACTATTTTCAGCAGTGTTTTTTATAGCAGCAGAATTGAGTTTGTGGGATTGGCTTTAAAATAAACTAGTGCCCTGGTTCTTCGTAATGAAATAATGTATTACCTTGAGCTTCATTGTTGTTTTTAGCGCGTCTTTTTTGGACAACAATGGAGGTCGATGGCACAGAAGAATTCGCGACAGTACATCACATCATTCTTGGTTATGAAATGGGATTTGTTGAGAATAAGATTTTCTCGTCTCGTTTTTAGCTAAATACAGTACATACATAGATGACATGCTTGGATGGAGAATGTATGTTCAGCTTTCCCATACAGAGGGGTAACACATAACCTCTTTGTGAACTCAGCTGTCTGGATGAAATATGTGGGTCTAATCGGTGACCCCCGAGAGCCTAATTCAAACTCATTGCTAGTATGTGTCGAGGGGCTGGAGGAAGGGCCCCTGTATTGTTCAGTCCAGCTCACTGGCTGTTGTTTTAATGGCAGATGAGAGATTAATGGCAATCTAATGACTGTGGGGAGGACACAGCGCAACAATGGAGTCCTGGTACAGCGCAGACCAAGTGCATTAGTCAGTCAAGACAACTATCAGCATGGATGCACACATACAAGAATACATACGTGAAAATGTACACACAACACATCCCCAGACGCACAAACACATGCATATGTACAGATGCAACCAGAACAAAAAATGAGTGTCTGTTGATATGACAGAAAAGACGTTTTGCAGTCATCTGCCATCGGTTCACCCAGTCGCATCACAAGCAAAACAAACCAAGCTAATTCTCATACCCGCCAACCCCCCAATGTGACAAAAGAAGTCTAATTTATGCATTGCCGACATGTTGTGCGCGGAAAAGGAGCGTGGCAGCGGGGCTGGATGCTCACTCTTGGATCAGGGTAATTGTGATTTGGTTGCTAGGATGTTGAGGGTAATGAATGTCTTGTTGATGCAGTTTGTCATAACACGTGCCAACGGTGGCTGCTTGAGGACACGGAGCCTATTAGTTAAACACAGACACATTGGACCTGCCATGATGTATGAGCCCACCAGGCATAAGGCATTTGTCATTTTATGAGAGAAAATTAAGATACCTGCCAGGCTACTGTAGATGTTGAATGAGATTGGGGATTAAACAAGGCGGTGCGAACAAAAACCTCCTCGACCTTTGCCATTGGGTTTTTTACTGTGTAAAGACTGTTTTAATGGGACTTCATATGCTTTTGATTACCACAGTGATGCTACAGTAGGAGGTTGTTTTTCCCTTGAAAGTGTCACATATGCTGTTGTGAATAAATCTAAAATGTTCTTATTGTATTTCCAAAACGTAAGATATGAGACAAATCCGGTTTGATTCCAAGGTTGTACCAGCGGGAAGTATCTGTATTCTTGAAGCCTAATTGAAAGGAAGCTGCCTTGCATTTGGAAGTGGTACAAAGAGCAGGAAATGAGATGGTTCTGCGTTCACTGACAGACGATAACCTTTGATTTCCCCCCACTTACATCAGAAATGGCTGCTTGGAATGACAGTCACAAGTCAACAGTCTGTGATGTCTGCGCACACGTTTACACTGCCGGTGGTTTCACACTGGGGTGGGGAAAAATAGACATGTGAAGAGCTCCAGACGAGAAAACCCTCGAGACATGCACAAAACCCATAGAACAGAAAGTGATGTACTGTCTGTTTTCAGAGGGTTTGGGCTATATACCTTGTTTTTACGTATTGAATATAAATGAAATGGGCTGACTTGCAGTTACAATGACAGACAAAAGGGGAAATAACCCCCTGACAGCAAGACAAAGAAAAATCACTTCACAGAAAGGAGTAATAATATTACATCAAAAAAATGAATTCCAATCATTTCATAGACAATAGAGACATAAAAAGATCATCAGTAGACATATTTTTGAGGATGTCACATGGGCCCATTAGTACTCCATCAGAGGGTAACAATAAACACACTTTTGAAACTACATGAATCCTCCCACATCTCTGAGTATTCCTTTATTCTTCTGTGACTAAACTGCCACTCCCTTATGCCCTCCAATAACCCCTTTGCCTAACCTCACCTGCATCACCTGCATCTCTTTCCCTCGGTTCAGGTCCAGCCCCATATTTACCGGCCTTTTACCAGGTTGCTCTGTTGCTTTCCTGCTTTTGTGTTTCAGCATCTATCATCTGAATGTTTACCTGCCAGGAAGCTATTTCACCAATAAATTCACTGCATTTGGGTCCAGCTTCTATGATAAAATCATGAATATTACACATTTTATGTTTGAAATATAAGTAATTTTGTTTTTGATTACATTAAATAGATTAGAAAAATAAAATTGGATGTTACTGTACTTCTTTGTGGCATTGACAAATATGCTTGTAGCATTTTACTTTAAGTCAACTTTAAAGTTCATCTATTAATCTTATCTAGACAACCAGTGTTTTATCATTCCTATCATTCCATTCAAAAGCATCATTATATTTAGTGATGGATGTGTGGCTGTCCCTCTTTGGTAATAATGACAAACTGATAGTCACTTCCATCGGTGCTGGACGGCTCCCTAGCGTTGCTGAACAATGGCGAGCTAACTAGGTGTATTGATTGATTGACTCATCATTCTGTTGGTCTTTGTATTTGAAAATTAGAAAGGATTGCTTCACTCTCTTTTACCAGATTACAGCAAGGCATTATTTTTGTAGTTTGGCTACTTCACACAATTAAAAAAAAAAGAACGAAAAAGGAAACTCTGCCAGTTGTAGTGCTTCACAACTTTGATTGTATGAGGGAAATTAGCCACAGGGAGATTATAGTGACGAGATATTTTATGTTTGATCGGAGTTATTGCCGCAAACTCTAGTTCTGGCTATGATGAAGATTGTCTGAATTAATTCAGACAATCGTAATGAAATGTAGAAAATAGTCGTTTGTTTTGCCCTCTACGGGAAGGCAACAGCGTGTGATCAGCTGCCGAGCAGCAAAGTCGATCTTGTTGAAGGACACTTCAGTAGTGCCGATGCTTCACGAGGAGGGGCTTGAACGCAGGGTAACCAGTTGAAGGACAGGACACCAGCCTGTTACTTTTAGCGGATAATATTGAACAGGGACATGTTGGAAGCACTGGTCTCTGCTGTTGCTGCGAGACTGTAAAAAAAAGCATTTGAAGCATGCGGCTCTTGTGCTAAAAATGTATACATTTTTACATTTAACGCTTCCTCTGAAGCGAAGATCTAAAAAGCAAAAAACAAGCCAGCACTGTGAAGAGCGATTCCAAGAGAAAACACAGTCTAATCTACCGCACACAGATACTGTGTGATGTACAAGGGATTGACTCCAGCGGGCTACTTAGCATCAGTCCCGCCAGCAGCTATTTAATCCATGTTTCATGTTGTCACGAGGTCTTCCTCCATGCAGAACTAATTGGTTGTTTTTGCCTGTTGTGCAGGAGCCCATGTCTGTGAAAAACTGTGAAGGACACTCATTACAAGTTGTTCAGACACTCGCAGGCGCGGACAGAGATGCAATCATGGGTGCAGACGAGCACATAAACACAGGCAGGAAACCGGCGAATAAGAGTCCCAATAAGAGCACTGAGCGGAATCTCCTTGAACCCGTCGCACACATGTGCATACCCCAAGCTGCTACTACTGCTACTAACACACACACACACACACACACACACACACACACACACACACACACACATCTCTCGCAGCACCCTTCTCTCTCCATCTGATTTGCATTTTGGTTAACACTCTAATTGCCTCTCATTAAATACCTTGTCACTTTGATTAATTGGTGCGATGCAGAAATGTAAAACAGCAGAGCGTCACAATGCATAGTGAACAGTTTCTGATTGGGAAAGACGAACAAATCTGGCGTAAAATGCAAAACAGAGGCGAACTATCACTAACTCCTCATGCTCTTTTGAGTCTAGTCAGGGCTTTTCTGAAGGGAAACTGTTAAACTTTGAAGAAAATGTAAGGTCAGAGAGTAACCTGCAGTTAAAATGTAGCATTTTGACTGGTTTCTGCAATGATGAACTATCCTTACCTCACACAATCTGTCTCTCCTCAAATGGATCACATCGCCGCATCGCAGTAGTCATTTATCCCACAGTCATCATACTCAGCTTGAAATCAGCTATAATTGTAGTGAATTATATGTTTTTTAGCCACTCTTATGCAAATGTTACGGAAGCCTATGTATAGGATTCTCTTTGTGCTTTGAAATGCCAGCCACTGTAATTGTACAGTAAGGGAGAGGTAAGATCAGAGTTTATTTTTCTTTCACTTTCTGACTTCTGAGCTCAATATGAAAGTCATATGGAAACTAAACTTCACTGATGTCGAACACAAAAGTAGCAAATCTTAACAAACAAAAGTTCTGTAACTTAAAGAGAAGGATGTATAACATGTGAGAAGACATTTGTTAATGACAGTTAGGGAATTGGAAATCCTAAAAGCTTCACAAATCAATTTCAGTTTAAGATCATTTCAAATATTCCAACCAAAACTAAACACAGCCCCCTGGGTTAACAAGTGCCTGAAGGCTAGCTAACTACAGACAAATGTACTAATGAACAACTTGCTAACCAAACTAGCCTTGATTTGCCCTTTACGTCTAGAATTGACAATTTGCAAATAGTTTACAGCTATTAATATATATATTTAGCTGATCAAGATTAGAATGTTTTCGAAAGAGAAATAGGGAAAAAGGGTTTACTTCAACCCTGTCATTCTGTTTTGCTTGCTCGCCCCGGGTGATTGTCACACATGCAACAATAGCATTGTGTTATTTTCATCCCATGCGAGGCAAGAATTGGCGCGATGCAGTTGACCGAGCACGGCCCACCAGTTGCACAGCCTGCCACTCAAATTCATGAAACCATCATCTTCTTTGCCTCCGCTGCACATAGGTGATATTGCATGTCAGACACTTTTATTATTGAAATGAGACATTTATGACAGTGAGCCTTGGTCACATGAGAGCGCCCCCCCCCCCCCCCCCCCGAACCACCTCAATGCAGCGAAAGGAATAAAAGAAATGAGATTTTTTTAACAGATTATTGAAGCACGCCACCTGCGCTCCGTCACTCATCACAATATGCCAATTTCAATGTAAAAACAATCTCACTTGCATTGAGCGGAAGTTCACGAAAACCATGATCTGTGGGATTTATGGAAGAAAGCTTGCCGCTGGTGTTGCTCTGTGTTTCCTCAGAGGCAGGCGAGGTCGGAGTAGAATAGGCGGGTGGGGGTCTCTCGGCAGGTCATTGTTTCGTGGGCCATTGTAAGCCTATTCAGTCTGAGATACTGCCATTATTCAGTCAAACATGGCTAATGCAAACAGCCGCATTGTGGAGCTGTTTCAAGTCTGTGGGGAGCTGATGTCATGTGTGCTCATGTGTGTGTGTATGTGTGTGTGTGTGTGTGCCTCCATTTGCTCACAATGATACCGTATCTGTCAGATTTAGCTGTGAGGTTGAGTGGTTTTGTTAAGTTCAAAAATCTTTGGGCGGTTGTGCGAAGAGAAGTCCCGGATGCAGAAAGTTATAATAAAAATTGATTTAATAAAAAGATGATGAACAGCATTTCAAAATGAATCACACTAATAACTACACAATATATACAAAATATATCCCATGGGAGAGAGAAATCCCATGAGACAGAGATCCAGTGCCCCCCCCCCCCCACCGGGCAGCAGATCCATGCATACCTGCCCGGCAGAAGGCACCCAGAGATCTGCTGATGTTCTCACAATGTCTCAGCTTTGCCAGGTTTGGGGTCAGCCCCCCTTCCTCTGGCTAGCCTCTCTTCCAGTCCATCGATTGGACAAGACCTCGTCCTTTTAGGTGTTGGTCAACCCAAACCCCCTCTCACATTCCTGAGCACGTCCTCCTTATCGATCTGCTCCAATCTTCAGGCTGCGTAACTGTTTGTGGGCTCCTGATGTTTTCAGGATTCCTTCCACAATCACTCAATACATTTCATAATTCTAATTAATACATTTGTGTAGTACATACAGTGTCATCCATTCAATATTTGATAATCCATACAGAGTTATTTATTTGTCTTGACCCTCCAATGTAAACTCTCTAGCTCTCACTAGGAGCACTAAAAAGCATTATTTTCTAACAGTTTCCATATCGCTCTTATCGCTGCACAGCAAACACACACACACACACAAACAAACTCGTATCATGGGCTTTCCTTATTGCTACTTTTTGTATTCAAAAGTGAAAACATTTAGCCGTCTTAGTGGCCCACTGATCCAACGATGTGACACGTTTAAAGGTTGACATGAGTCCTCTCTTGAGCATATTGAAAGCCTCAGGCTCGGCACTGATTGGCTTTCACTGTGCTACTTTCAACCCCGTCTCAACACATGTACCAACCATTTCCACCCCACGGTCCGCTAGTAAACCCGTATAGTCAATGATGTGTGTAATTGGTGCATCACAGGCAGCAAAATGTGACATTAATGGCTGGGAGCTGAGACTCGCCGTTTGCTGTGTGTGCGTGACCTTAAAGTCTTTGTAGAGTAATGTCAAGAAGTGGATATCAAAGAAAAGGCACAGGACTTTTCATAGCACAAGAGGAGAGAGGAGACAGTTTTCTGAATTCAGGTTTTTATGGGCAATAAGCATGTTGTACACATTTGCAGTACAAATCTAAAAACTCCAAACACCAAACAGCTACAGCAGGAACACTACATGAAGTTACAGCTGGCATGGTGAGTTACACACAGCTGGAGGTGAGTGTACTTACTTTTGCCGACCTATTTCCAGTAAATTATTTTTGATGAATCCAACATGTTAGTATTTTAGTTTGTTATACTACATAAATTATGAGGCAGCTATATCCAAAACATAATCAACAACAATACGGGTTAATCTGACTCAACAGTAGTTTAGTTTCGCAGTGAGGGCCATAAGCTTCTGAGAGAGATGGATTTTTTTTTCTTTGTAGACACTGCGTTTCCCCCGCACCCTTAAATCAGAATGTTGTTTATTGCCAAGTAGGTTGTTACATATACTACGAGGAATTGTATTATGTGTTTGGTGCATACAAAGCATAATCATATAAGAGAACATAAAAACAAAAGCAATAACTGCATAAGACAACACACATAAAAATGTCAATAAAAATATCCTAAAAAAAGTTTGCTACAACATATCTGTTGTAAAAATTAGCTTTGTGAAGAAATGTGAAAACTATTTTCCAGGTGATGTGCAAAAATGTATAGTTTGAAACATTTTGCTATAACCTGCAAAAAGGTAAATTATGCAAATGTTGTGCTTGCCTCTTTTTTACAGCAAACATCTGACACAGAGAATCTAAGTCAGTTTCTCAAAAAACAATTGTAATCATCCCAGAGGGAAAATTAACTGCTGGTCATATAAAATAATAAGGAAATCAACAGACGCATAACTAAAAGTACAGTTTGCTTTATGAATGAGCTTCTCATGTAACTGTTCTGAACAAATGTTTTTCCTCAAACCAAGCAGCTAAATGGTCTCACTCCTATACGACTTCCAATTTGTCTCTTTGAGACCACAAACTGAGCAACTACAGGGTTTCTCTCCAGTTTGGACTTTTATGTTTTGACCCATGTATTCATTCTTCCCACTTTCGCTGAATCTTTTCTTGCGGACTAAGCTGTCAAATGTTTTTTGTTTTTTTTCATTTGTAAGAATATATGGAGCAATACATCATAGACAATATCTAATGTAGCGTGATACAACACTTAAAACCATTAGACGGTCTGATGCTTTACTGGCTCAGAACTAGTATGGATAAAAAGACAAGCACCGTGCAATAAGTGTCTCAAGGAGTAATAACACAGAGGGCCGATAACAAGCAAATGACATTTTCAGTAAAGGCTGTAGATCAATGATGACCCACTGCATTCATTGAACACACAAATAGAAACACACACACACACGCACACACACACATACGCTACGGTATATTCTGCTGTCCCAAACTGTAGCACACCACTTTGAACCTTGACCTTTAAAGGAAGAGTGTTTGGAGAGACAAGAGGCTTTGGTTTAAAGCTACTGGGAACCATTTTTATTGGCAATGGTAACCTTTAACTTGAGAGGTATATGAAGGCTGCGCGAGATTGTTGGTTCATTACAGCCGTCCCTATGGACTACCGTGATCTCTACTATTTTTAGTGTTCTCGCAGAACTTTCAAGGGTTATATAAGATGATGCATTGAGTTGATATCGTCTCTCTGTCAGCTCGGTCACAGGAGCGCAGTGGAGAAATGAGAAAGGGTTCTTGTAATCAAAATGGAATTACTGTTTGGATATAGATGGAATCTGCACACCTACATGTGTCAGTACGGATATCGGGCTCACACGTATAGCTTCCATGCATCTCACCCACTCTCACACACACAGATGGATGGAGAGGGAAATGCTGTACTATGACTAAATCAAAATACAATCCCTTTGGGGAAGTAATTGCAAGGGTAAACAATAATATTAAAATAGGAAACCGCAAAGACAAAGATTATACACAGAACAGAAAATGAGAATATTTGACGAAACATACGGAAAATATTTTATTACGGATCACTGTGTCACTGAGGTTTATTGCAGAAGATGTGTGATAAGAAGGGAAAATACAATGAATAACACAACTAAGAAATATAGATTAATTGCATTATGATTGAAAGCATCCTAAATGTGAACATACAACAAAAGAATATGTGAATGATTTTGATTGTGCCCAATCCACATCTCAATTGTCTCAAAGCTTTAAAACCCATCCCTAACTCGTCGCCTCCTCTTTATCTCCTCATTTGTGGTTTAATCATCCTTAATGCTTTATAAATTCTATATTATGTACAAAATGTGCAAAACATGTGCACGCGCACATAAAACCTGCACGTTCTGAGCCATTATCCCCGGTCGTTGTCACATCTGCTGGCTATTAATCAGCCCCCAGTTAGCTCATCAACAGGCAGATTGAATGGAGGAACAACAGCAGGTAAACACACGGGCAGGTGTACCCGCACAATCACTTCCTGCTTTCAGAGCACTCCCTCTGATTGGAGATTAATGTGTCCATCTGGATCTCATTACAACTCAACAATATTGTGGAACTTTGTCTCTACTTTTTTCTTAAGTGGACATAGATGCACATGGGATGATACAATGATGTGTGTGGAGGACTTTTATATGGTAAAAACACACCAAGGCCACAGGTTGGATGCAGCCATAAGTCAACTGCCATCATAGCTGCAGATGGCGGTAGGATGTGGACTGATGGGTTCCTGATTTGGAATGTGGGGTTTGTTTACATACCACAAAATAAAACCATATAATGCCATCAGCATTTGCTGCTACTAAGCCCTTCCACCAGACCAAAATAAACAGTACAAGAGACATTTCACAATGTAGCTCTTCCTATTTCTAATTTGTTCTCCCAATAATGATGCTGACATTAGGCATATGCTTCCACATTTTAAGCCCTTGACAAACTCTGACACTCACATCCAAAATCAATGCAAACAATCAATTTCAGGCTGAAAATGAACTTCACAGCCTCAGCATACAGAGGTTAAACTAATTGGGTTACAATTAAACACGTAGGTGTGTGTGTGTGTGTGTGTTTTCACATTGACAGCTGTCAGTATGACATCTCTTCTGCACTGATTCCCTTATGGCACAACCTTTCCTGTTCTTGCAAATGAAGTAGATGCTGCTTGCTAAAACTGATGTTCCCAATGTATTATTCTCTCACCCCACTTCTCCTTCCCACTTTGCTGGTAATTTTGTTAAATCAGTATTATTTGTATAGATACATTATATGGGCTTAATGGTAGGAATGCAATGCAAATAATGCATTTGAGTTAGATTGATTTGAAGTGGAATACTGGTGCAAAACAAAACAAGATAAAATGAGCTCATTAAAGAGTTTTTCAGAATCAGCAAATGTTGTAATCTACATTCCACACTGTGTAAATGTGGCAGCAGTCAAAAGGATAGAGAAGTGCATTTGTGAGGAGCAGAGAAAAGGTGCTGGGAAAGTGCGCCAGTTAGGTAAAAACAAGGGAGATTTATTTTTTATATTTCCATCGAGAATTACTGCAAAAGTGCCCTTTATAAAAGCACTTAACTTGTAGTTGCTTTACTGGAAGCTATTCAGCGGCTGACTGCGGAGACATATAAAAGTTCTGCGAGGCTCCCAGGAGTGAATGTGAAACAGTTTGTTCGGGAAAAGAGCATGCATGTCTGTCAGATCGTCCTTGGATAAATGAGGGTTTGAAAAAATAAAAGTCACTGTAATCGTTAAAAGTGTACAAGGTCTCCTTTCACTCTCTACTTAGACTGCTCTTCTCAGAGATGGCTCATGTTGTAATTATTGCCTCTGACAAAGGAACAGAATAGGGTTTGCATCTTTTTGACCACAACCTTCAACATGAAGGTGATATGAAGGTGATCATTTTGGTCCCCCTCCTCCCCAGGTGAACGGACGCAACTTCTCCAAGGTCGACCATGAGGAGGCAGTGGTGGAGGCCATCAGGCGAGACCCCATCGTTGTCCAGGTTCTCCGACGAGCCCCCGCCAGAGCGGCGGCTGCTGTCGCACATAACCATAATGGCGCGCCACAGGATGTGTGTGTGGTGGATGTTTGCACACAGACCGACATCACCTTCGAGCACATCATGGCGCTGGCGAAGCTTCGGCCGGCTACTCCTCCCGTCCCTGACATCTGTCCCTTCCTATTGTCTGACAGGTGAGTGCAAAAAAAAGTCCAACTCAAATGAACCTGAAGCTTCCCCAAGGCTACTATTGTTCTCTTTCATCTCATGCTAGTTAAACAGTTGTATCGTGGTGTGGAAACCCCCAGCATACAGTAGATAAGTACTTTTTCCCTGTGATATCATTATGCGGAGCCAACCCCGCATGCAATAATTGCTTCTGTGTGCGACATCCATTTTCTTTAATGGGAGCTTTTGCTGGACGATTAAAAGCCAATGGGCTGATAGAGCAGGCATTCTGGCGCTACGTTCAATCTGTGGCTATTAATAGGGCTTTGCTGGGCACTAGATGAAATCAATTTGTCCTATGAAACTACAAATCTGCCAGCCTGGGTCAATAATTATGGAGGGGCCATTATCATGGGGACAATTTGCAGAGGTCATGGCTTTTATGGGGCTGATGGGGTTGATGTTTACATTGCTTTTCAGAGTTTTGTTGCAAACTAATAACTACTTTAATGTAAGGGGTGTGCTATATTGCATGATAACAATCAGGATATGTTTTGTGCATTATTTCTTTGGGGATTTAATTATTCTCAAAGAAGCCATGCTCTTAATTTAACTGGTATGATCATTCTCACACTGCCAAAGACGTTCAATACATGAGCGGCTTATTTCAAATTAGTGATGACACTAAAGACGTACATAAAGGAACATACATTAATGATTAGTAAGTAACCATATCTTCTTCTTTGTTCTCCCTAGTTGTCATTCCATCCACACCATGGAGCATGAGTTTTATGAATGTCCAGAGTACCTGTCCAACATCCCAGCAGAAGTGGATAGGACTGAAGAGTATGAGTACGAGGTAAAAATCATTAAAACATTATTAAAAACAGAACATTTCAAAACATAATGAGAGTTTTCCAATCACATTCATGTACTATTCATTATCCTTCCTACGGTGCTTTTATTTGACCATCTTTTGATGGGTGCTGAAAAAGATGTCTTCTTCAGACTGGGAGCTCATAAATGACGAGCAGAGTATTCAGTTTTTAAATGAAAAATAAAATTATGATAATGCTGGAACAGACTCACATGAAGCCGCGGGATGTGCACAACACAACACTTGTCCAATCTCTCACTTTGTGGCTTCAGATTTCCAAGCTATTCCAACAAGATTGAATGCAGTTGGACAAGAGGCCAGTAGACAATCTTTGGAGATAATCCAAGGCTCGCCCTGACGTATGGTGCTCACAAGTCCCGCAACAATTCAAGAGAGATTGTCGCCCACAATAGTGCAAAGAAAATGTCTGTCCCTTGTGAAAGCGGCATCTCCGCTAGATTGTTCTGCGTAGCATAGCAAAGACCCTGGGTGGAAGACGGAAGGACACTCTTCATCTAATCGTACCAAAAGAAAATCCCTCCCTGTTGAATCACCAGTGTGTTTCTGTCACGAGCTGTTAGTTTCCCTCTCATTATGCGCTGTCCTTCAGAAATATTTGTGTCCGCTTTTCTGACAACCACTTCAAGCTGAACAGAAATTGTGACTGTTGTGTAGTAAAAAGCAGGCAATCACTGTTTGTTAGGGTGAGCAATGTTACAGAATGTTAATCAACCTTGCACTGATTAATCAACTAGAATATGTTCAGTTGATGCTGGTGAATTATCCCATCAATGTTATTTATTTAAAAAGTGTCATCTTGTCTGGTTTATTGTGGGCCGTACTCTAAATACTGAGTACCCCTAATACAAATAAACAACAGTACTGATTAAGGAGTTAAATATGTTTTAAGTGTTATAAGTTTGGAAAAATTTACAAAATAATTAGTTTTAGTACATGTCACTACCATGTGTTGAAAACATATAAGCTCATATTGCTGCAATTGAAGATAGACATCTTTTCAGGATTAATTAGTACTCCTTACAGTCGTGCTAGTCGTGCTTCTTTAAGCTAATATTGAAATGCTAACAGGCTTACGAAGACATCGCTAACATGCTGATGTTTAGCGGGTAACGTTAAGCCCGTTCTCACATTTTACTTTAGCATGTACGCACGCTATTTTGTCAATGCCATATGGTCTATAGTGGCTCCATTGTAACGGATGAACCATACCACTCAGAGAGTGGACCTCAGGGTCATGCTAGGTGACAGTGATGTGTGGCGTTATGCGACTGTCAATGGTCCTCTGTGGTTTAATAGGCACTTCCTGGTTCAGTGAACTGCATTGTGGGTCATTAGGATTCCTCTGCTGCCAGCTGTGGCCTTACCTTAAAGCATCATCTGGATGAAAGAGTCTCCGGTGTGTGTCAGGGGTGGGCTGCGGGGTGGGAAGGGGGGTGGAGGGCTTGTGTGCAGTAATAGCCATAGTATCAGATCAAGGTCGGCTTTACAACACACACACACACACACACATACACACACACACGCGCACATACCCCCACAGCACCTGCCAGACGTACAGACACCAAATCAGCCGTCCTCACTTACCTCTGTCCATCCATGTGTAGCTAACTGAAACACGAATGGCTTTCCTCTTGGATGGTACAGAATAAGGCTGCCATTCCCAGGAACATTACTTCTGACAGGTTGGGCTTCACTTCAAACTGATTGTCCACATGGGTACTCCTGCTGTCATAATACTCCTGCTACTTTTGTATAATGTTGCAGAGTAGCAAATGAGGTTCAGAGCCAACATTTCTTTTTTTAATCTTTGCAAGCCATTCCAAAACCAAGATTACTGAATTATATTTCATTGGATATGTGAGTTAATTGTGTTCTCAACAGTTTGCACACCTTGTAGATATTTAGGTCTACTTCCGAGCAAAAGTGATTTAAGTGAATGCTCTGTTTGGTCATCAGTTTACATGGTGATTAATGAAGTGTCAGCAGTCTTCCAGAAAGAAGTCTTCTAATGTTTCAACAATGCAAACATCAAAGACGTGTTTTTGTTGTTTTAATGCTCAAAACCCCCAGAATATTGCTATGGTGCTAGAAAAATAAAGAATATTTTTCAGCTTGGTCAGTGCAAACAAGTGGATCAAATGAAGAGGAAAGACATTTTCATTCATTATAAATGAAGGGTGGTCAACATCAATGCAGCACAGGCCAAGACATCCAGGCGTTTACTGTGTGGTATAGGCCAAGCTCCACCATGATGCAACCAGATACTATCTTTATTACTGCCTGATAAATGCCTACATCTTACAAAATCCACACCCCCATGTTCGTAACGCAGGTTTACGTTTGAAAATCAATCGTCTTTAATCCGATCCAAGATAACCCTTTTAACAGGAGTTATTTTGTCACACTTCGAAGAGCTGCCTCCACTAAATGGTTTGTGTTGTGGATGTCAATGTACTAGCAAATAGAAAAGTATCACCGAAGTAGAGGGGGAAACATCCAATAGAAGCTAAAAACAGCAACGTATCAACCTCTTATTTGTATGCTTTTTTTCTGGCTGGCTGGATTATCACTTTTTAAAGACTGTCATTATAAAATAGTGGCAGCTGAAAGGATGTCATCATCTGCAATGTGGAAACAATGTGCCAATGAACATTAGGCAGTCATTTCTTTTGAATGAAAAATGAAGTGTCCTGGTAAATGCATGTTAGACAAACAGATGTGTAATGTGGCTCTGAAAGACAGCACGCCACCTGTCCCATGTCTCCATTTCAAATATAGTAGCATGTGGTAAATGGGATCTCTCCAATTTTAAATTGGGAAACCATATACTGTAAAGTTAGAAGACAAATTCCATCAATTGTGTCAATGCATTGTAAACCACATGAAATTAGTTTTGCCCACTGTGCCATAATTTAGACGGATTAGGATCCAATCATCACAAATAGAGCTTATCTACAGTTTCAGCACCCCTGGCTCCACACATCTTCACCAGTGGGCTTCACAGCACGATAACTGACTCCAGTAATCCAGCGTACCACCCAATGTGCACTGACATAAAGGCGTTAGTGCTGTCTGATCTAAATATATGCGGCTGTTATTTCACTGTCAGGGGCCGTACAAATCAGCCAGTGTACTAAACTAGTGAGGAGTGTGGGAAGTCGGGACCAGCTCAGGGTGTAACAATATTATAAACTCCTCACACACCCCAACCTTTGAAGGTCAAGGCTGTCTGCACAGGGAGTTAAATGCCACAGAAATTAATTACTTCCCCTGCCAATCTCTGCTATCAAGGCTTCCCATGACAGAAAAAAAGGGGGCCCGGGCTTAATTCTTGCCCCCATCCCTCATTTTACCCCACTCCTCTCATTTCATAACTTCACAGTGCTGAAATGAATTTGGCAGCATGGGGTTAATAAAGATTACCCCTTAAGTTATCTTTATGTGATTACCTTTATACACAGCAGAGATCAAAAGGAGCCAGAAGCGAGTCAAGCTAAATTTAGAGACATTTCCTGTGGGACGGGGCCAGCCAGTGGAATACCATTACTATAGCCATCAAAGACCTGCCTCTGTATGTTGACACATGCTGGGTTCAGTTTGATGCTGACAGGCTTCTATTGCACTGATGTACAGAACACATGCTGGGGCTTTGTTTATGAGTTTGCTGTGTCGTCCTCTATCGTGTACGTGTGTGTGTGTACATGTGTATTGTGCTGGGCTGAGTTGTTAATCAGGACAACTCCAAGGGAATAAACCAGAGTGGAACTAAAATCCTCAATCTGCAATCAATGTGCAATCAACTTGGTACCTTTTCCCCTGAAAAAACCTTCAACAGCTAACCGTTCCTGACTGACACATAGCTCAAGTGATAGCAATGCGGGTGACAGCTTTGTCACGCTTTTCTTTTTATGCTGCACTACCTCACATTTTTTATTTCAGCAATGACAAAAATTATAATGTGGCATGGCAAAAGTGTTGTATGCAGTACCCCCTTAGCTCTAAAGAGAGTTAGCTTCTGCCAACTGGTTTTATCGCAGACAATTTTACCATTTTGATTCACTCTCGATGCTCTAGTCTCTAGTCTATTTAACCTCATTTCCAGTCAAAGCAGGCAGCTGTTTTCATAGTAAGCTCTGATAAACCCCACTGTGCTCTGCTCATGTCCAAACAACTGATATAGTTAGCATTAAGCAGCAACATATAGAGAGAGTTGTTCCCTTAGGAGTTGGTGGAGCTAAAATGAGAGTCTAGTGCTTGACTCCAAATAATTATAGAGAAATTGAGGCAATCCCAAACAATGCAACGCAAAATGTTCACTTCAAGTGTTCACAATTATTTAGTTTTGACTTTGGTCCCACAGGTAAACACTATTAGCTTCAAGACGCCGGCTCAGCTGTCGCCGTGTTGAGAGCCGTGTGGAATCATCTGATATGCTCTTAATTGCATATTGAGCACCAATAAGTGCTTATTGGGGATGCAACAGCACTCGTGCATTTATATCTGTGTGTGTGTGTGTGTGTGTGTGTGTGTGTGTGTGTGTGTGTGTGTGCATGAGAAAGGTAGGCAATTGAGTTTGCCTGGATATTATCAGCAGAAAATTAACATAGATTATCTTTGCCGGAAGCAGTCTCACTGCTTATGACTACAGAACAACAAACCCCCCAAAGTGATTAGTGACGGTCATGTGGAGCATACAAATTGGACCTCGTCTCCCGTGGGTGGTATTGTTTCAGCTGCACTGTAGAACAGATGAGTAAACTCTGTGTTTGAAACAATATGGGTTTTGGAATCCATCAGATCCACTGGGAAAAAATTACTCATGTCAGGTGCACCATGGGAAAACATGTCTAGTTTTAAAACATTGTTGGTTTGTTTGTGTGTGAAACAGGAGGTGGAGCTGTGCAGGCGGAACAGCCTGGAGAAGCTTGGCTTGACACTGTGCTACAGGACTGATGATGAGGAGGACTGCGGCATCTATGTCAGCCAGGTAGGGACTGATGTTCCTGTTATTTGGTCCTACACGTACAATTATAGGTAAACATAGTGTAATCACATTTAACTGTTTTCTTTTTAGGATTTATTAGTAATTACTTTTTCTGGTCACGCAATTTCCTTCTTCCCTGTTAAGGTCTGACCGAGCTACATGTTCCCATGATCAGTTTCCTTTGGAGCAGGAAGTTATTAAAAGATGGCATAAAATCCCATTTGAATTCCCATCTTTATGTCCTGAAGCACAGAGCAAGTAGTGAATGAGGGAGGAAGGAGAGCTAGTCAAATATCAACTCTGAATGAGCGATGCATGGCAAAAGAGGAAGTCAGGTTTGAAATGTGATTCCCGTTCGTTCTCCTGCCTCCTCATTCCTCCTGCTCTGATGTGTTTTAATTTAATGTTTTAATTAGCTCTGAGCGACAGCCTTCTCTTTTCCCCACACAGTATGTTAAATGGCTAATTTACTGTACAACCTCTGAATACCAAAAACAATAAACAAAGAGGGGATATATTACATCCGTATTCAAATTCAAATGATTTTTCCGCATAGAAAAACAAATTGCACATTGCTCTTTCTGAAACAAAACTGAATGAATGATGACTTTATGAGGTCTTTAACATGTTTAATATGACTGCAGGTGCAGTTTCAATCCCAGTATTAACAAAAAAAGGCAAACGTGTGAAAAGTAAGAGCTTCTATGGGGATCTCAATTACAGAATTACAGTATATTTAGTTTCTTTCAATCTTTTTAGAATTACATATCAATAAATCTGTTATATATGTATTTGGTTTTCACGTGATCTACTTGAACCAGACAAGGAATATGATGAATGATGAAAATATGTTAATATGAAACCTGCTAACCCTCAACAGATTGTAAAAACAGTCTCCCACCGACCGCATCTATTTAGAAATGTTTGATAAAAAAGAATAAAATTGCAAATTTCCCTCATTAAAATGTATGAACGGGTAGCATCGGTGCAACTTTAGGAAGTGCGTGATTCTTTTCTTCATTTCCACTCGGGATTTGTTTCTAGCGATTGCTCTTGATCTTCAATGCAAGAACAACAACGTTTATGAAAGTTGAGGGCTTGTATTGTTGTTGCAAATCCACTGGGACGCAGTCTGAAAAATAAGAGATGTTTATTCATTCAACTAAAATAAAATCATGTCTGTGCAATAAACATTCGCAACTTTGATTGTTTTTATGTTTTATTTATAATTCATATGGTCTCTTGTAGGATGTTAAGGACTTCCATGTTGAATCAGTCACCAGCTACTCAACGAATGTCAGCGCCAAGAACCTGTGAAAACAAACCTGTGGCATAAGAGAAATACGAGGTTGTCAGCGAGAAAATAAGCTCCTCTCCATGAAAAAAAATAACTTACTTTTTAGCTGACAGCAGAGATGAGAGAGGAGTGGTGAGAGAGTGGTGCATCAGTGGTGTGAAAAGGGAGATAGTGACCGGCTGTCAGCATTGATTTTCATGTTTTTTGTGTGCAGGTGGAGCCAAATAGCATAGCGGCAAGAGATGGACGCATCAAGGAGGGAGATCGTATTCTACAGGTGCTTATTGTCATCACAGTGACAAGTACATACACACGGGTTATATTATGAATTCATGACAGGTATTTGATATTAGCTATATTAAGAAAAAAAAGAAGAAAAAAAACAATAATACCCATTATTTTCTATTTGATTTTTCTGTGTTGAGCAAACAGTCCTTCAAGCTGCGAGCAGGGCAGTCTTTTCAGAGCAGCGCTAAGCAGCAGGTGTCTCCATTCCGGGCAAGCATATGTATATTTAATCACCTCGTTTTGCCAGGGAAATTAAAGCCCTATTCACAGTTACACCAGGCCCTACATCATCGCTGGCACTCCTCTCTGTCTTACTCTGCGGCATTATGCGAAAACCCCCGTAGTTCTCTTGAAACCCACACAGTTAAAATGTTACAACCTTAAAAAACAGTTTTTCTTCTTTACATTGTGTCTGTATAAAGTCTACCACAAATACAAAACAGTTTGAGTGCTCATTGTTTCCCCACTGGAATACAGGATTAGCCAAGTGTAAGGCTTTGCACTCTTGACTTTAAGCTTACCAATTAGTGACAGTGAGCAGTCCCTCGTTAGGACCCCTTATGTTCTCCACCCCTTCTCTTACTAATTACACTCTTACTCCAATTTCATGGTATTTCCGTTATTTGAGCTATGTGTGATATTTGTGAAATTAGCCCATTTAGTAGGTTTCACTTATGCTGAGCACATTTGTGGTGTGTGTGTGTGTGTGTGTGTGTGTGTGTGTGTGTGTGTGTGTGTGTGGAGGTAAACACTCTCAACTAGTTGATGAGTTAATTGACAGCACTTTCTGCCTCTGACTGCCCTTCTTTTCTTTGGCTGTTGCACTTACACCTGAAAGCCAATTTGAGCCTCTCGTGCCACGCTGTCTGTAACGTCACGCTAACAGCTTGCAGACCTCATAGCAACTGATGAGTCTCTCAGTTCCTGCTCAGCCCACAAGCGTTTCTCTTGCATGCTATGGCATTGTAATACAGAGCCATGTGGATTTGTTTGTAACTGGGGGACAATATGCAGTTAACATATCTCTATTTTCAGTGCACTTCACCCCCACATTTAACATGGTATAACATTTTTGTCAAGTTAGTCAAGACACATCATTTTTTATGTATGTATTTAGATAACAATGGCATGTTTGTTACTACTGTATTTAAAATCATTATGTGAGCATCCATTGTGTGTTGTGCATGATATGTTGAATACAAAATTACAAAAGTAACATGAATAGCACAAACTAAGACGAATTGAATGGTAATACATTTTTTAACTTGATCATGCGGTAAAGCAGTAAAGTTCCCTAATATGTACAAAGAATGTGGGTCATTTGAGCACCGCCTACATCAATGTAGCATATTTGTGTAATTAGATTTTCCAAGAAAAAAATAAAAATGCTGAAATCTATTTGGATGGACATTTACTGCATGTCCTCTAAACTTGCTTCCAGTCTGAACAACAGTGTGCCAACATTACCTCTCCTCCATATTTATCGTTCATAGCACTCTCTGATTAGCTCCATTCTCCCACACTAGTGTTTCTGTATCCCGGTCGGGTGAATGATTGTGGGGAGCGGGGCCCGCTGTACTGCTGGCCCTATTATCTTCTTCTGACAGACCCATTACTCTAGTGAGGAAAAGATGAACGCCACCTGTCACTGAACAGTTAATTGTGTGTCTGGATGTGTGCTGAGAGCAGGCTCTCGTGAGGTCGGACTATGCACTTGCAATTGACTCCCCTTAGCGAGCATGCAGCCTACCCATGCCTTTCCTAGAGATTGCGTGGAGTTGGAGGATGTGATTGGAGGAAGTAGGAAAGACAGATGGAGAGATCCGAGAAAGAAAGGTGTGAAAAGAGACTAATGATGGGAGAAAATGGGTAGAAAGAGGAGAGGACGAGGAGAGAGAAGTGTCAGAGTGTGATTTCTCAAGGTGTGTCTAGCAAGGAACAATGGGTAGTTGTATTACACTTATCTTTTCATTCATGTCGTTTAAATGGATGATGATGATGATGATGATGAAATTACAGGTCATTTCTTTGGTGTGTGGTTGGGACTTTCTACAAGTTCATTCCTTGTACACTTGTCTTTGATGTACAGATAAATGGCTGTGAAGTGCAAGACAGAGAGAAAGCCGTTGCCTTGTTGTCGAGTGAAGAAGCGAGGAGCATCATACTGCTGGTGACGAGACCAGAAATCCCGGTAAACACTCCTACACAGGCTCCCGGCTCTTTCTTGAAACCCTGTCATGTCAAATAGCTGTCTAAGTGCCTTTTGCTTTCCTTCGAGCTGTCAGCGTGATTTTATGGAGTTTCTTTCTATACACACACACAACAACACGGCAAAAGACAGGTTTCTGACAAGAGGTTGTGATTTCAGCTGGAGGAGGAGGTTTGGCTGGATGACGAGCAACAGGAGCTTGTGGAGGAGCTGAAGATGGAAATCCTGGAGGAGAGGAGGAAGCAGAAGGAACGCAACTTTGACAGGGGAGATGAGGTGAGAGTGTAAACTGAGAGAAATGCATCAAAACTGGAGACAAAATTTGACTTTCAGGCTCTCTACATATAGGGCATACTACTTACTGCCTTGGCATTGGACGTAAATGGTGAGGTGCAGTATCGTCCATTATGGATGTAATTCCAAGGGTCATTTTGCTCTGTTCACAATGCACTTTGTAACACAATCATAATCCGCAATGAACATAAGGTCTTACATGAATTAAATTGGCCTTGAGGAGGACTTACTGTTTTTTATCTCTTTCCATGCACCAGCATCTAGCTGAAGAAGATATGACAACAGACACAGCCACATGTTCCTCCAACAACCAAGACAAAGACAGTGGGTTTGGTCACAGTACTGACAGTCCAGATCACCAACCACTGTTGGCTAGGCTCCACAGGAGGAGCCCAGCCCAATGCCTGAGAGAGCGCTGGCGGGTGGAGCATCCACACTCAAGACGAGGGACAGTAGGGCCACAGGACACCCAGGGTCCGAGGACATTGTCCAAAAGCCAAGGCCATGAAGGGGTAATCAGTATTCGCAATGGTGGGGGAGGGAGTTTAGGTTTAGAGAATCACTTTCAGCAACTTCTGGAGCTCAAGTGTCAAATCCGGAATGGAGGCGAGTGTGGGGTTTACTCCATTCGACACAGTATAGAGTGCAGTGTCACTGAGCAAGAAGTGGATGAAGATGGCATCGACAGTGTTGGAGGAGGCAACGGAGTGGAGCAGGAGTTGAGGATGCTAAATGAGGAACTGTGCAGCATTGAGCTTGAGTGCCAGAGCATCATGCAGGCGCATCAGCTCCGCCAGGCCCACCAGCTGGACCCCTCACAACCCGCGTCCTGCTCACCAGGACGAAGCCCCAAAGACGGACACAAGCGAAAAGGCCGGTTGGCCGACATCCATGAATACCCTGAGCGGTCGGACAGCGACAGGATTCGGGAAAAGGACAGCTCCAGTGCCTACAACACAGCTGAGAGTGCGCGGTCGACACCTTTAGGAATGGAGAGATCTCCTGATCATTCTCTGAATAGACGCATCAGCATCACCAATCAGAAAAACCTTAGACTGGCTTCCTCCACACCCACCAGCCCCATCCGTATCCCCAATACCCAGGGTTCACCCAGTTGTAGCCGACCAGCAGACCCAGGCCCTGTTATCTCCAGCAGCCCAGACCAGAGCAACCCTTCCCGGTCTGAGTCAGACCCTTCCCTGCCTGCGGACGATGAGAGGTGTGAGAAGAAAGGGAGGAGCAGAGATTCCAGGAGGGGGCTTCCCTATGGTTCTTATCAGACAACGCCCTATCAAGGCCAGGGAGGATCCAGGCAACTTCAGGTAGGTTTCATCAATAAGAGACGTGTCGACCTTAAGCTTTGCTTAGACTCATGCTTGGTTTAGCTCCGAGCATGATCGGAGCCTTTTGTGCTCAATGTGCAGTGCGTTGCATTATTCTCCGAAACTCCAGAGGGCGTACATACAAAATGAACTGTAAAGAATAGAAAAGACCACCCATAGATATGCCCCTAGACTGTCGGTGTAATCGCCAAAAAGCCATGAACAACCTCCACAATGCTGAGGAGGGATTGTAAATCTGTAAACTTATATCTCATATTCATGGACTACGTTATTGCCTTTGTATGAGCCCTGTAATGGAACAAGTCAAGTATTACATGCATTATAAAGAAACCCCTTGTAGGTGGGGCCTATGGGCACCCTGCTCCGGCCGTTATTACATAATTTTAAAGTTTTGTGCATATAAACTAAGCTTAATGCTGATATGCTTTTGAGAGAGACACATCTAAAGGCAATACTGTGCTTACAATGTTATCTATGTTGCAGAGCTACATGCAGCTGCTACAACAACACTCATCCCTGGAGTATTCCCAAAGTCAGCTGAGTCTGCTCAGCGTCTGCAGAGATCCCGTTCACCGGACGGGGCGCCCTGGGGAACCCCGTATCGAGTGGAAGGTCAAAGTTCGGGCTGACGGCACGCGCTACGTGGCCCGGAGGCCGGCTCGCGACCGCATTCTGAGGGAGCGGGCGCTAAGGATCAGAGAAGAGAGGAGCGGAGGCATGACCACAGATGACGATGCCATGAGCGAGATGAAGATGGGCCGCTACTGGAGCAAAGAGGAGAGGAAGCAGCACTTGGCGCGGGCCAGGGAGCAAAGAAAGAGGAGGGAGTTCATGCAAAAGAGCCGCCTCGAGTGTCTAAAGGAGGGGCCGGCCAGTGGAGCAGAGGGCAGGAAGGAGGTCAATATCTTGGAGCTCAGTCACAAAAAGATGATGAAGAAACGAAACAAAAAGATCCTGGATAACTGGATGACCATCCAGGAGCTGATGACTCATGGGGCTCGAGTCCCAGAGGGCTCCAAAGTACATAACGCTTTCCTATCTGTCACAACTGTCTAGCGGACACAAGCAGTACTGCATATTTCTAAGTGAACACTTTAAGATCAGGAGGCCTGTATTTCAGGAACTACTGATTTATGTAAAAAAATAAATATGTCTGTCTGTGAAATTTGGTTAAAATGTCACTGCTGGAGGACTTCTGTAGCATTCCCAAGGCAACTTTGTAACTATCACTTCAAGAATGTTTTAATAGTAATACTCTCTCATTACAAGACCTCAGCCATTCAAAACTTTTTGGTAATGCACTGGCTTTTGATAGGAGATGCTTTTGGTAGCATGTTGGTTCATACTGATTCACAGAAAGACGTGAACACAATAACTCCATGTACACTATGTATTGTCTCCCCGTTCTTCATATTCTTGGGTTTCATTGCATATGAAGCAACTTCACTTGCCTCGTTCAAAGTGGCATTTTTTATAAATGGAAATTACAATATTTTTCACACTTTGTAAACTCAGTGACCTTTTATAAGGATTTTTTTACACTAAATGTCAAATTTTCTGTCATATCTTATTTATGTTATGTATCACCAAACCATCAAGGTCAGAGTTGACACTATTTGATTGTACTGTAGCCGGCATTGAATGCCAGACCAACACAAGAGAAATAGAAACTTTGTTAAATCACTGAACTAGTCTCATAAAACACTAATTTATTGTGTTGATAATGTCTGTTGAGTTAGTCAAAAGTTGAAAGCACTGAAAATATAATTATGCTATCTCGAAATCTCATATTATTCATGAGCTAGGAGGGCTTTTTGAAACAGTTTTACCTCACCTCACAGTCCCAACTCTGACCCTCGAGCTGACCCCAACCCTAAACCATACATGTGTGAATTATGTTGAAAATGTTGAATAGATTCATATTTATATTCTTTACTGTTATTTCTATTTATCGTAAAATAATTTGTATGGTGCGTTTGAGAAATGTTTCACATTAAGTGGCTACCATTGATCGGGAAGTCCAGGAAATGTATCAAAGTGCAGCCTTTCAACTCAAACCTGCTGCTTTTCACTGTAAAGTCCATTGAAGAGGCCTTGAGTTCAATATTTGTTGATGGTGGTATTTGTAATAAAACAATAATGATAAAAATGAACGATTCAGAAAAAAAACCCCATCTTTTTGAACATTTTGTCCTGTCATGTATAAATCTTCACGATTAAGTTTTTTTTTCAGCCCCTGACTAAAATATCTCAACAACTAGTCGATGGATTGCCAAGAGATGTCGTGCCTTTCCATTGTCATCAGGTCAAACTTTTAATTTGTCTCAAATTTGTCCAAGCTGGTAAGCATTACACCTGCTAATCAGCTGGCAAGCATTTTCATTGTGCGCGTGCTGGTGTTTAGCCCTCAGCACCACTGTGCTTAAGAGAGCCCGTGGAACCTTGTTTACACATTAACCGTTTCAATGCCAAAGAAGCTCCTTAAAGGGTGGATACATTTTCAGTGAAAAAAAAAATCCCTATCAGTTTCATGTTCCCGCTATCCTCCCCTGTGCTTAGTGTCAAACACACAGAACTCCAAAGTTTCCAGTGATCCACTTTAAATGTGGCTCAGTCTCCATGCATTATGCATGCGGGGGCCAGCAGTTCACAGGTTTGGATTTGAGAGGCACAAGAGCAACACTTGCATCTCGCTGAAACATGCTCTTTCTGAAGAAAATGCATCGACTCCAGCAGAGAAACAACACATCTGATCGTGTGTGTGTGTGTGTGTGTGTGTGTGTGTGTGTGTGTGTGTATGTCAGGCTAGGAAGACACAAGAGTCGGCAGCTAGGTTATTTATCTCAGCTGCATAATGCAGGTAGATAGATGTACGCAAGTGCTGCCACTGATCGATACTGTGCAATCAGCTACGCTTTAAAAACATGGATTCTGTTTGTGAGTGATTATAAAGAAAATGATTGCTAATTGAACACGAGGGAGAATTAAATACAAACTGCAATGATTGCCGCACCTGGAAGAAATACCCCACCTGCCTCCAGGCTGTACCGAACCAAGATCTCCATATTCACACTCCCAGGAAGTCATAAAGCATTTTGATGTTTTGTGGCTTGATAGCACACAGCTACAGTTTACAGTATTCATGTATTCACACTGGGATGACTGACTGACAGTGTGTGTGTGTGTGTGTGTGTGTGTGTGTGTGTGTGTGTGTGTGTGTGTGTGTGTGTGTGTGTGTGTGTGTGTGTGTGTGTGTGTGTGTGTGTGTGTGTGTGTGTGTGGGCGGGGTGTGGGGGGGGGGGGGGGGGGGCATGTCCATTTAGGAATAGGAGGCATCAAAGCTAAACTAGACTCCCATTTCAAAGCATTAAGGAGACGCCGGTGAAGTCTCCTCATCCCCTGTCAATCTGCTGTGTCTGTCCACAGCCCACTGAACTGAAGAATTAATGAGCGACATCAGACTGTCAACCCCTTCACCTGGGCTTTTATGCATAATATTAAACCAGGTAAGCACTGCACCCACCACGTTCCTCACAGCGAACCATCTCCCTGTATGTATAATATCCAACCGGTTATATCTGAAGTGGCACAAGAACTGAGGAGAAATTCGGTGCAGTCAACCTAGTATTATAAATGATTAATCCCAATGCGCATAGCAACAATTATTGGATGTTGATCTGTTACAGTGGTATGGTGTGGCGGCCTATGCTGAAATAGGTATGTATTTATACACACACGAAGCACAATGGCATGACCATGATAAATAGCTTAATGCTAAGGCATTGAGGTACAGGTTCCATGCAAGCTTCACGTGTCAAGACAGGCTATAAAAAGAGCCTTAACTCCAGTGAAAATGGATTAGGCTTGTTCAAAGGAGCACTGCCTCTGCTTCAATGTGTCATAACTGTGACGTGTGCACAGAAAACCCAGTCTATATTTTAGATGCTAAAGAATGGCATTATAAATAAAATGATTTATGGTTGCTGCTGGATGCTGATGCGGTAAAGTAAAAATGGTCTGTGCAGACCTTTTTTAAATCTCACATACAATACATAGTTTTAGTTTTAATTTTGTGAATTTTCCATCTACATAAGAATAATCTTTGATTGTTCTCTCATAACCAATCTTTACAGCCTTTACAGTCAAATGAATGAGCATCTTTCCCCAAATGTCATTTTTGTATTCTGGATATCACATTCATACATGTTTCGAGTGAAAAACTGAGAGGAAGAGTAAAAGAAAAATAAACACTAACGTCCATTGATTTCCTTGTTAGAAATACAATTGTGAAGGTGCTGCCACTCCATGAGGAAGGCTTCTGGTGGTGTTTGTTCATCCTGTCGTGTTTGTGGAAGAGTTAGGTCCTTGTTTGTTGAAAACTTTACAACGGTTTATTCTTTCAAATCTAGAGCTGTCCTCACAGCAGGATGTCGCCCAAAACACATAAACTCGATTATGTGAAATCTTTACTTCCTGACTCCCTTTCCCAGTCTTCTCATCTTGATCTGCCTCATTCAAATTCCAACAGCTGAGCGGCCTGGTGCGGCACAGTAGCGCAGATGAAAAAGCGTGGTATCCCGGCTCTCTTTAATCTAACGGCGCCTTTGAAGCAGCTGCGAACGAGCGGGACTAGAACAAAGTCAGGTGCCTTTTTCTGAGACGCTGTGACGGGAAGTTGCTGACATTTTGTGTGTGTGTTTGGGTGTGATTCTAATGTGGTCCATTATTTAAAAAAAAACATCTCGGGAGTTCCTCAGCTCCATTATAAGAAAGAAAAGATGTGGAAATGTAGCATATCTGTGGCTTATTTTATGGGGCATTTTAACACAGATGACAATCAATCTAAAAATACACTTAATACTTTTATAACTATACCTTAACTGACCATTTACTATAAGCCCCGCCCCCGCTCCTGTTTCTCAGCCTGAAATTTGTGATTTATTTTAAAACAGTGGGTCATGGATTTCACACGGAGGTTTACAAAAACAAGGTTCTCATTTTAATCCAATGACTGTTGATTCTTTGGTTTTAGCTATCGACAAATTGCATGTACGTAAGCTATGGGAGTTGGTTTACATACCTGTCCCCAGATGACTCTTTTTAAATGGTGTATCTTAAAATTAGTTTGTTTCACTTTTACAAAATACAAGACTTTGAGGATGAGGACTGAGAATGAGTTTGGCAAACATGGACTGCTGCAGGGAAGAAGTATTTCTGTTGGCCAACCATAGAGGTTGGCATCGCACTTCTCTCGACAAAAAGCGAACGCTGTGTGTGTTGTCCCGCTGAATGAATGACCTGCAGATGTACTTTTGTTCAATCAGTGTTGTTTGTCGCGCCAACAAAGTCAGTCAGGATTTTTAATATGCAGCAGCACAATCAAGAGTTGTGTCTTATTATGGAATAAATGACTGATTAGGGTGGGGGATAATGACTGATAATTTTCCATTCATTAAACCTCTATTTACGGCCTCAATTAAGCGCTAATGGCTAATTCAGACTTCTAATTAACTAAATGGATATTTTTCACTGTCTTTTCCTCATGAAGGACAAGTAACTGTACTCATGTGGAACTTCAGTCAGTTTCAAACACAGAAATGTCCCCACTATGAGTTTCTTTTTTTTTTATCTTTGCTGGTAAAACTGAATTGCTCTTCTCCCTGAATTGACTTATTATTATGTTTCTTTCAAAGCTTTGCAGAAAAAGCCAGCACTTTCAGTTTGATTCTTTGCATAATTTAAATCAACCTCTGGGAACATTTCTGCTCCGTTGTTATGTTCTGGTAATATCATCAGATATTACCAGAACATAATAACATAACATTTATAATATATTCACATAATATTCACGACATATTGTATGCAATTAAGTAGATTCATCATGTCTTGCTCAAAGGCCAGTATGGCAATCATAATCAACCATATTTCTACTGATTGTCAGTCAAACAGAGAGACCATTGTGCGGTTACAGCAGATAAGATGCTGTTGTTATATTGTTCAGCGGCCGCCGCCACAGACCAAGCAACGTGAAGAGATGCTATTATAGAGCATAATATATGATATAATAGATATTGTGCAGCATTGTAGCAGCAACAGCATAGGCTCAACACATGCATTAATTAGCTATATAAAATATTCAGAGGACACAGATTTAACACTTGAGATAATTGGAACAGAATACATACGGAAGAGGTGGGATGGCAGGGAACAAACAGGCTGTAAGGGTTCCTCTGTGGGATGGTGGGAGGGAGACGAAGATGGTTAATGAATGAGAAGAGCCAATGGCTTTCTAGGATTTTTGGAGTCAGGCACCGTAGGTGTGTGTCTTGGAGAATATTGCTCATGAGTCCCGTTTGAAATTTTCATTTCACCTGCAAGAGGTCAGGTTAATGAACCAATTCAAATCTGAATGAAACACTGAACAATCAACCTTGAGTGGAAATAAAGTGTACAGGTCAAGAGATGTGTTCCAAGATATTATATGTCCTTGAGATATTATAAAAGATACCTCATACAAATGTTGATTGAATTTATTCTTTTTGTATAGCTTGCATGTGCAATGTGAGCATAATGCTTTGAAAAATATATTTTCAAGTAGCTGTCTCAGCAGTGACAAAGGCGGTCGGGTGCAGCTGGTTTCATAATCCAGCCGAGTTGACACCTGGATTATCCTGAGAGACAAACACATTCTGTGTCAGTCTCTCCTGTGGGTTGAAGGCTTTGATTAGCCAGTGATGCGCTCAGCTATTGATCTGGCTGACTGCTCCTTATCTTTTTCAGTTAGTACTGGTTTACTGCAGGTGCCCTGGTAGGCTTAGTTTAAAGTGTTGTGTTGTGCCCTGCTGCAGAGCAAAAGATACTGAACAAAACAGCTTTTTCCACAAACTATAGCTGCATAGGCTCTGATTTGCAACAATAATTATCTACAATATACGACTAGACATACATCACTTTACTTTAAATTATAATGCCAGCACATATTTAGTTTTTTCCTTGAAGCATTTATGTTTATAAAATCTAGAAATTATAGTGTATATACCAGTCTTTTGTACTGCTTTAGTTTCACCTATACATTACCACAACAATAACTCCATAATATGCAATCCGCTATTTAACACAATGTATTACATCAGTTGAGAACAGAATTGCTAAAACAGTGAGAGCCTGTGACCTGCAGGAGGTAGGGAGCACACACAATGGCTTTGGACTGTAATAGGTTTAATAATTTCATGGTCATAAGTGATTGTAGGAAAAAATGAAAAACCGTGCTATTGTACTTAGAAACACATTATTTTGTAAGGCCGTTGCCATGACTTTTAGCCATGCTACGTGTCACGGCTTTAGGGATAAATTGGTCGGTCAGTTGGTCCCAGACACCTGCAACATCGTGAGGTGGAATTGCTTTTTCTTTGACAAAGATCCTATCTCCCTGCTGGATCGAAGCCTTCATGTTTACATGGAAGACAGAAGGAACCGGGGACCTCCAATGTCAGAGCTGGCCACAGCCATCTCCCGCTTGAGGTCCAGGGGAATTACGGACCTCAAGTCTGACAATATAATGTTTGGAGAACAGCAGCTACTGAGAGTGAAGATTATTGACTTTGACCTGGAGCGTCGTGGGCTGTCTCTGTGCAGACCACCTGGACAGAGCACCAGAAGCCATGTTGCACATTCCCTTTAATGGGACCATTGAATGTGGTCCCTGGGCCTGGTGCTGCAGAGCTGGCTACTGGGTACCCACTCTATCCTGACTACGACTATTACTTCCACACAGCAGACCAGTGAAGACCCCCGAGGAGTTTGCTTATGAGATGGGGTCGCATTTTTTCGGGATACGAAACACATCAGACTCAAGAGGCTTGATGACCTTAAGAAGGTGATGGAGATGAACTGTGTACAGCAGAGCGACCAGCATCTCTTAGTAGATCTGGCCAAGAGAATGCTACAGCAGGATGCAAACCTGGGCATCAAACCCCCGGAGGTTTTGAGGAGCCTCCCTCTGGGCTCCCATCCTGACACCTTAATAGTGATAATGGACACTAAGGAGGCAAAGCCAGACATCAGCTGGCAGCCTGCCTTATATCAGAGAGCAGGACTGGGGAGCATTATTAGATGACAGAGAGTCACAACTACAACTGCCTCCCTTGTCGAAGAAATTGGAGTGAAAGAACATTACAGAACACAGCTTGCTGCATTGCTGCTCTGTGTTTTCCTGTCTGCAAAGGCTGGACCTGAAGGCAGCACAGTGAGTGGCATTGGCAACACCTGGGTCGCATGTAAACTGCCAGTCTCCCCACAGATAAGTGTACTGTGGCTTTTTTGCAATTTCTTTCTATAAATAAATGTATTCTTAATCTGCTTATTTGTTGTAAATAACTATTATTTGTCGACTAATTTGCTGTAAATAAATGTATATTTAAGTGTTGAAAGTAATATACATAGAATGGATTAATATTTGTATAGTATCAGCATCATCTTCTTGCTGTAAAGTGTCAACAGAGTTTTACACTTATTTGTTCCATAGTCCTTTGCATTAGCACAGGTCTGTTGGTTTAATCACAGTTATTTTGGAAATGAAGTCAAAACAGCTGATGCCTCAAATATCACAGATAATATTAGAACGCACAAATGGGTTTTGGGGGCATAAAGGAGTCAAATGAATACATTTAGGAGTAAGTATATTATTATTCCACTTAGGTAAAATGTATAGGATTTTTTTAACGCAGAAATACAATGGGGGTGTGCACTTCTTTGATCCTTTCCACAAAGTCCATTAACCATATGGATCATTGGTTACTGAAGTGTTTTTCACCAAGTTACTTCATCCTCCATGAATAGCTCCCTGAATGGCCTACTTGGAAATGGCAGCCCTAACCAAGTGTCATTAGGCCGGATGAAAGCAAATTGATTTCAGTGGCAGGAGTTCCAGAGGAACAAGTGCCTCCATGAGATTTTCTTAAACACAGAGAGGATGTGATTTCTTTCTCTCTTTTTTCGCAGGGCACAGATGTTGCTCCTTTCCCCTATAGTCCCTGTGAAGCTGTGAAAACGAGGACAGGAAATGAAACAAAAACCAGGTCTCACTTGGAGTAATTGAGCAGGCTTTATCAGGAGCTGCACTGTGATGTTGTAGTCGAGTGATTGTGACCCGTGGGCCAATCATGCTGAGAAAAATGAAGTGGATGGCTGCTTACAGCTTCACCATACACATAGAGCAATAAAGGCTGCTCAATATGTGTTGCCTTTTACATTTGTGACAAAATGAGGAAAATGTATACGTCCTCATAGTATATAAAAATGTGTCAATACATACATGTACATTGCTATGAAACTATGCACAGTACATATTTAGTGATATAGTAAAGACCTCAAATGTCATATAAATCTTACAAATATGATATAAAAGTCAAATACAGCAAGAGCATGCTCACAGCACTGTGTGGCAGAGTGGTGCTTTGAGCTAAATGCAACGTATGCAAGTCAACGTTCTTACAGAGACAATGTAACACTCTGGTGTTTAGCAGGTATAATCTTTATCACGTTCACCAATTAACATGCTAAATGAACTTTAGCAGTAAACACAAAGTAAAGCTGGGGCTGATGGAATAGACATTGGTTTTGCAGGTATTTGGTCAGGAAGAGTCAGATTATTGCTGAAGTTATTATGATTGCATGAATGTCTGTTGAGACATTTCACTCTGAGCCATGCAGTGTAAATATAAATCAGGGGATCATTAGAGTGAGTAGGGTTCATCCTCTGGGCACCAGGAATGTCATGGCTATTCATCTGATAGCTGTAAAGACATTTACAACCACTGCTATATCATAGCTGAAAATGGATATGGAAGTAAGTATAACATCTTAAAGTCAACCTAAAAGTGAGAATCCATGCATCCCAGAGTGCGGAGCTATTTCTAATTTGGAGTTTCTTTCAATCCATTCAATCACTAATTTATGAAGTTATCCAAGAAGATTTCTGAAAACTGTTTATCTCTTCTTTGACTAACTGGCTTTAGACAATCTGAAACATACAAAAGACTTAGAGGATATGTACAGTCTCTAAATAACATGTATTATATACCGACGTGGTTATATGTTGGAGACTCTTGTCTCTATCTGTTGTCTTTGTATCTGACTTATTTAGTCAAAGGTTGAAAACACAACGTGCACCTCCTAGACATTTGCAGAAAAGGAAAAACGGTGTTTTTGAAGGTTGAAATCAATACGAGATTCATCTGAGCGAAAAGTAAGTTGCTGTGAAAAAAACAGAAAAGACAAGAAACATCAAGGGATATCAATAAAAACAGCTTTAGACCGAAGCAGCTTATTTGACAGCATGACTGAGAAGTGTTTGCTTTACGATCGATTACGCTAATTAACAGTTTCATACAGCCGAGCTCTGTAAACATCAGCTGAACAACCGCTCAATAAAGACAAACCATCTTCCATTCTACGCGTTGCATTTGTCTCCCGCACTGCTTTACCAAACTTACATATGCTTCCCGCTCTTATCGATTCGGTCAATGCTATGAGAGAATTTGTCATGTAAGTCATCACCACCGGACTGCGCCGACAGATTTTCGTAATTGCTGGAGCAGGGCCTATTGTGATCTGATGGAGTAATAGTCTCATATTTAATTGCCATTTGACAAAGTGAGGCTGAGTGGGAAAAAGGTGCTGAGTCGGTGTCTACAGCTGAACATAAGCTGCGGAAACGTCTGTTGGAAAGACACTGTGTAAAAATGATTGTCAATTTATTAACAGACAATAAGCCACTTGTATAAATGTCCACTGTAATATAAAAAAGTGAGTATATTCAGAGTAGCCTGGATATTGTCTTTTGGTTAATAATGTTGTGAGGTAGCTCTACGAAAGTCTTTATAATGTGGTTTAATTATACCTATGGACTTCTTAAAGCTGCAATTATCAGTCTTTTCATATTAACAATGGATCAAATGACTACATAATGTGAAAGGAGTTGCTCGCAGTGACAAACCAGTGGGACATTATCACCAGACTGCAGTATCCCCTGACTCTATGCAGCATTTGTCCCATTGTTTTGGTTAAATTGCACACAACTTTACTACTTTGGTTCACTCTCACCGCTCGAATTAACATTTATTCAAGGGAAAAATACCTGACTGTGAGCTACCTGCCCAACATTAAACAGCAGACAGACAACGTTAGCTACTAGGTGGTGAACAAACCAGAGTATTTAGTTGCTAAAAGAGCCACAAGAGGTGGTGGAGACCAAAACAAAGCTTAAAGAAGAGCAAGATTTGGACTTGCATTTCACCAAATAGCCAGAAACACGACTCCAAATGAATGCTGATGTTGCTTCTTGTCTTCTCAGTGGGTAATTTGGAAGATGTTGGCGAAGAGGTTTGACATACATTTAAAAAGGTGATAATGTCAATGTAACGTTTATAGCTTTTTGTGATGAAATATTCAGGTTCAAATATAAAAGTCTAAAATTTTAACTCAGGCCTATTTCTTCTAACATAGTTTCCCTTTCTGTGTATCACAGCAGTTGTTAAACTGGTAAGTACAATTTGATAATAACCTGATAGAGTTTATGGCCGAGACTACAAAAATGAGGCCCAGATTGTAAAAACACATTTCTTATATAAAAGTACCATTTTCCTAGAGCATAACCATTAACACTACAGTACAGTGCAGTCCCACTGACTTCTACAGTATAGAAGAAAATAAATGTCCACAGTAAAGCTCCTTTTACATCAGTGCACATTGAAGGTGTCCTCCTCACATCTCCCCTCCTCTGCTTACGGTATTTCCATGTTTTTCTTTCTCCCCAGCTGGTTGCGTCTCCTAACATCGAAGCCTCGCTGCAGGGCTCTTCATAATCATGTAATCCTTCCATTCACTAGATGGAACCTCCTTAAATCCCCCTTATATTTACCCACATGTTCTACTCAGGGTGTCGAGGCCAACTAATAAGCAATAAGACAGTGGAGCTAATGCTAGAAATCCTGCAATCCTTCATCACTGATAGGGGAAAGTCCAGAGGAAAGCCGTGGGGGAGAGATAGACATGGCTATTAACACTGGACCACCTTAACTGTGTACATTCAAACACATACACACACACACACACACACACACACACACACACACATACATTTACTAAAGGCCCCCATAGAAAACTTATATCTCTCGGGCCCTGCTTCTCTCTGCCTATGTCTGAATCACAGGGCCATACGTCTAAATTGTGTGTCAACACACAATCTAAATGCAAATGGTTAATCGTCTCTTCTGTAGCCCACAGCCTCCCAGGAATCAATACGTACCCCCAGCAGACATTCATACTATCATTAGGTTAGTGGGGAAGCGATCACAGGTATAATCAAATAATTAAACCTGCATTTCTAAAACCCTGTATTGCTTTGCCTTGCCTCCGAATTGCCAAGGGACTCTTTTGCTGCATGTTGGCTCCAACAAGGGATGCTGTTGTGCATGTAGCATTATTTTTCAAAAGCCTGCTGGACTTTATGTTATATACTATGTGGATTTTGTCTTTTTTTGTCCTCTATAACTGCTTATTGAGGAGAAATGGGGTGTGGACTATTATGTATTTAACATGTATGTTCAAAAGGCTATGAATGTTTTTGTATATAATATGCAAAACGTGTTTGTGTTTCTACTTTCATTTCATATTGGGAGAAAAGCTTAATTACATTTAAATTGCGGTGTAGGCATTTAACCTTTTCCAACAGCAATACATTAGCTACTCCTCGTTTAAGCAACAGGGAATAGATCCTCAGAGCCAGACCACCAATAATTTAATGTCTGCACTCACTCCTGCGCTGTGGGAAGAGAAAACTCACACACTGGAACCTATGGTAATTAGGAGGGCAGGTACTACAGCAGGAGCTGCTTCTTGAGGGTCTGGTATGAAGTTACTTGTGATTATTGAAATAGAAGTTTCTTTTTTGTAAACGCAAACAGATTTTACTTGACACTCATTAAAAGTATCTCCCATTACACTGGACAGCAGTGTGATGAACCCAACACTTATTTCATATCCTCAGGAATTGAGACGTGTCCTGACAATGATGGGCCATGAATAATTTAAATCCCTTTTGAGAGGATCTGTGGAAATCACAGCCATCTACTTCAGCAGCGTCTGACTTAGCCTATGAAGTTTCTTGTTAACACATAGCACATCATGCTTATGGTAACCTACTTTTTTTTGGCGAGTATGGGGTGGTGAAATGTTCTGGAGGAGGGGAAATATGATTTAGTGTGTAATTATGCAAAAAAAATCTCGGGAGGAATCCCTGAACTCAAACTAAAGGCTACAGAATCAGATTTATGGCTTGCAGCTTTTTTCTTTTCTTTGAATAATTCCTGAATTCATTATTGCATTCATGGTCTTACTGAAAACAGTCCCACACATACTAAGGGTGGGCTATCATGATGCTGTCGTGTCAAAAAAGTCAAAAAATTCAGTGCTTCAGGCATTTGATGATGGGAAACTGCTTTGGAAGCTGTATGAGGCTGTATCAAAAAGGCATGTGTTTTCTGGCATTTAGGCACGAATCCCTGAGGACTGTGAAAAGTGCTGGCTTAGTTAAGGAGCTACCAGAGGGTAAGAGAGAAGTAAGAGAGAAAGAGTTTTATGTGCTTTAAAGCGCAAGAAAAACAAACCAGATTGCTGCTGAAAATTTGCTGCGACGCCCTGCCATTGAGCTCCCCGTCGCTTTCCTTTAAACATCCCAACGCATCACAAAGATGACTAATTCACCTGCAGGCGCCGAGAGCGCCATCCAGTCACGGCCCCGCCCTTTTTTGTGTATGGTACACGTTCACGTGCTGAGCATCTGTCAAATACATATTCTCCCTCAGGCATTCCCAAACACCTCCATCCAAGGACAAATCAATTAGCAGTGAAAGACAGGCAGATGGTTTTGAAGGACGCCGGCGCCGGTGCCTCAGGTGAGAGGCATCGGATGGCAGCGAGCAACTGTCAAGTAGGATACTCGTCTGAGTGATTCCCCGATGTCATCCGTGTACATCTCCCTGAGAGCCTCTACCAATATCAGACACATGCCGCCACAAAGAGGCAGCTCGCAGCTTACTGTAGGATGCGAAAATCAACGCTGAGAGAAGAGTGAATATTTCATAGACATATTATCAAACTGAATTCTAGATTAGCATTCCTTCCAAACTACCCCAGGTGATGCTAAAGAGGCTCTGTGGAAACTGGGTCTGGGAATGTGTGTACGCCTAGAGAGCAAAAATGGGAGATCAGAATGTGATTAATAAAATAATATATATACTACAGAAATGCAGAGAAAAAAAATCAAAAGCATATTGATAAACCTGGATTCAGCAGCGGGGTAAGCAAGCTAATCTTTTTTGCTGATTGTAGAGACAATGCTTCAAAGTGGCTAATTAGGCGATTTCCCCAGCATCTTTCATTTTTACCTTCTGACTGATGAGATAACAAGCTAACTGAATTAGCCTTTTGCTTATCTGCAGATTACCAGGACGACCGTTTGGTTTGTTAATAATTGTATGGAGGCAGCAGGTCCAAAGGCAGCCATTTTGAGAACCTGTGGCGAGGAATGATAGAGGACCTGGATGCTGAGTGAAGGGACTATCAGTTAAAAGACTCATTGTCTCCTATTCATCCGTAATTTAGGCACACAATGGCAAGAGGACGCAGTACACAGTGGTTAGCATGGAGGGACAAAGCTCTATACACAAAGCAGCAGAGATGGGGAAATCATTAATTATAAGACAAAAAGGAAACAAAACGGCACCAGCTAAGAGCACTTCAACACTGAAGGTGGACTCTGGATTATTTAGTATAAATTCAGTCTGTAGATCTACATTTGCATAAAGCTGGTAGGATACCAACATTTTAGTAACCACTGCAAAACATTTTGTTCAAGGTAAATAGAAATGCCATACTATATCAATATTTCACATCCTAAATTAACATCTCACGGCTCATATATTTTCTCTTTTTGGTATATTTTCATCGACGCAGTATATTAACTCTGGCTGACAAGCAGGCCCAGTCCAATCAGGGAAATGGACTCCGCAGAACTGCCAAAAAAGATCCTAATGCCTGCTAATTGAGATGCATGGCTTCAAATACCAATCAGATAAAGTGATTAAGTCTTAGCTTGTCCAGATCTTTAAATCATAGCTTCCCCTCCCAGCGCATCATCCTCTGATAGTCCATGTCTCATCATTTCATTATTAATCTCTCTTTGTTTTGGAGCAGTGTTCCTCCCTTGAGAGCTCAGACTTACTGCAATTAGAATATGTGATCATTCCTCTTCCACGCTGTAAATCTAAACAATCTATATCCGTCCTCGATCTTCTACAAGCTTGAATCATGCTGTCCAGTGTTCTCAGCATGTATGAGAGCACCATGAAAAGCACACCAGCATTCATACTTACAGCCCATTGCTCATTTTGGAGTGCGGTGCTTCACTATTGTCACACATTTCAGAGGGAAATGGCAATAGAGGCACCAATTACAGCTGGTAAAAGTGAATAAATGCTTCAGAAAATGAAACTAAAAAGACTGTTGTAGCCATTTGTTAAGACTTCACTGAATGCCTTCTGTAATTATGTCTTAATCCAACCCATCCTAATACATTGAATACCCTGCCAGTAGTCTTTTGTCAACATCTGTGCATGCTATACAGTAGGCTACAGGCAATATAATAGAATGACAGGCACAGACTGTAGGCTACATATAGCTGTAACAACTCGTCCAAACAGAAACAATAAAATATTTCAAGCTTTTTTGTTCTTAAAGTACTCTAAATGGAAAATGTAACATCTGCCTATCCATTACAACTGAGCAAACTCCATCTGTTCACGTGCTCCTGCTCATGTGAAATGATTGAAAGCTCCAGAAGAGCTACTAAATTGACCTATTTTAAAAGATAAATAAAAGCAAGGTCTTTTAGTACCAAAATGATATACCTGAAGCAATTTAGCTGCATACGCTTAACAGAGAACACAATTAACACTGTGTCAACATAGCCAGCGGAGCAGTAGCAGCACGCTAGCAGAGCAGCACACTAAGCTAGCCGAGAATCACGCTAGCCGAGCAGCACGCTAGCCGAGCAGCATATAGCTTCAGTCCCGTGTCTATGTTCACGCACAGTATTAATTGTGGTCAGAACCCAACACACAATCACTGTAGTTAAACCGAAGAAACTAGACTTAAAGCGTAAGATGTGCTTTACATTTACACGTGTACACAGTAAGTCCGATGGACTGATTAAAATAGGAGCGTCCGACCAACATTGCCTTCCTTTCATGGCTCTAGCACACGTGGCTAAATACAGTAAGACAAATCTACTTGCACACACTAAGATAAAAGCCAGTGTTTCTTATTGAGTACCCTTATATTTTGATATTACATTCTTGGCATTCCATCTCTCTTTGTTCATAGAGTTGAACAAACGTTGTACAGATTGCAGTGGGACGACATTCAGCAAAGGTTCGGGTCCACATTTGGATTTAATCACACCAGACGACAAACCCGCAAGACCACTGATCCACCAGGAAACCACATTCCTTTTCTCAAATCATTCCCAGTAACAAAGGAAATGCAGCTATAGATGACTCAAAGATGTTGCTCAGTTTGTACATCCAGTGTATTTTATAGATGTTAACTAATGAATGCATTAGAAGTCTTTTTTTCATTTGCTAGTCCAATCACCATTAGATATTGAAAACACGTCGACAGAAGAAAAGCAGTCTGCATCATTACCAGGAAGCGGAAATGACCTTGCCCTGCAGTGACAGCTTAATCACTGTTGACCAATATTGAGCCTGAATTGCCAGTGATCCAAATTTAAAGCTTTAATCAGCATTGGACAATATAACTGACAGTAAGCCTGTAGCCGGCTAGACAACTGAAATAGTGTTCACTTCCACAAAGACTGTGTCTTTTTATTATGGCACTGAATCAAAAAAGAATTAAGCACTTTGCAAATACAACATTACTGTGATGAGCTCGGGGTAAATTATGATCAGAAATTGTCTTCATACTGCATGCGTGGATACTTCTACTTACCATCTGTTTTTATTGCTCCCCAGTGAACAAAGAAATGGAGTTTTTTTTGTTCTTTGGTGGAAGACTTACTTACCGTCAGTGTACTGTTAACTAAAAAGGAGTTTCCACCAGCTGTTGAGTTCATATTATATGTGGCTCAGTCATATGATAAACTAATCTGTATGTCAGAATCTCTGTCCCTTTTCATTTTCAATTCACTATATCCATAAATACATCTCAGGCCAGCTGCTCTATTGAAGATGAGAGTGTCTTTTTGGCTCCAAAAAATTTAATTAAACCATAAATTGAATCCGACCATGAAAAAAGCAACCGCCCATATCTATGATCGGTATAGAAGAAATGGAGTTCACTGAAGAAGGGAGGGGTCCATTCATCTTGACTTTGAAGAACATTAGGCCGATGGCTGAGCACGGTCCATCCCTCACACGCACACACTTGCGGGGAATGTTCCATTGGACGTTAAATTAATTTCCCATTTCGAGTCATTAACCTCTTAATGAATGAGTCCTTAGAAAGTGGAATCATTCCATCGGACGGTATCCCGGGCGTCAATTTCCCTTCTATTTCACCATCAGAGTAGCAGCGCATAAAGATTTGGATGTCATCACGCTGTGCCACGACCTTGACTGCAGTCTGACTGTTGTGTTTGAAATGCCAGAGGCTGCTCCACCATTCCTCTTCAATCAAGACGCTCCATGTTCAAGACCCACATGTGTCAGTGTCTTTTTATTTTTGCTTTGTTACCCCCTGTCTTTCTCCCAGTGTGTCTCCACGCCCGCCCTCTCGAAAGCGTGAGCAGTTTCTTTCCAAGTGCCGGTGATCTGAGCGACAGGCTGGGATCTGCTGCTTGCATAAACTGTCAGCCCTGAGAACTCTGGGTATTCCCAGATCAAAGTGAAGCCTATCTGCGCAGCTGAAGTGCCCTTAATACGTTCGCCCCAGCAGGAGGATCCACAGGCCGGTTCTGCCTGCCTCACTGCTGCTGGTTCGTGACTTGGGGGAAAAAGATGCTTTCTTTATCTCGATAGAAACAGATTAAAGACCTTAAAAAAATGACTTGTATTTCCATGTCTTGTTTATTAAAAAGGTAATCTCTATAAACAGATATCTGCATGTTGTGACTGCAGAAATCTGGAAACAACAGGACACAACTTTGGTACCGGAAGCGTTCTGGTTTTCCGCTTGAAGTACGAGAATTACAGTTGAATGAAAATAAACTGTGATCTGAGTATTAACTGGGTACTTCCAACGCAGTTCTCGGGTCTCAAGCTGCTAATCGGACTGGAGAAACTGACCGGCCCACGGAAAAAGAAGTCTTGGTCTTGATATCAACTGGCTACAACGGAACATGCAAAATATTGTCCCTTGCACCAAAGGTAGTATGTGTGTATATATAGTTTGGGCCATTTAGTTTAACATTGTATGTTTCCATATATCAGGCGGCCGGTCGGGTTTCTGTTGTCTCTCAGTGATTTAATTGAAAGTACATGTGACTGTTAGTTGTCTTTATCTTTCTGAACGCTTCTCCTCTCCGTCTTCCTCCTGCCTTCCTCACGAGTCTCCCCAGACAATATAAATCCATCTTCGCGGTAGATAATCATGAGTTTTCCCAGTTACATCCTTTTCTCCGTGTTCCTTCGTTAGGAGACCTCGTTAGTCCCGTGTGATGCTATCAGTGATTGATCACAACCATCAGCCTCATATCCTGTCTCACATCCTCCGCCCGGAACATCAAGTGCGCTGAGCCTGATAAACATCGCTGATAAACTCTGAATGCATTTGATTACGGCGACTTGGAGCCCTGCCAAGATGCCTAACCATTAGTCGCTCTGCATTTCACTGGTAGATTTGACGGAAAATCATCTTCATGCGTCAGTGCTTTTACCTGGGGAAATAATAGAGCTGTAAACAGATTTAGAAACAATGAAGCATTTAGAGCCCTCCACTTAGTCAAATAACTAAATTATGGTATGTGTGCTTACGTGTGTGTCTTTGTACATGTGTGTGCAAGCCCTAATGGCACACTTTAACCTGTCCATCACACAACACAACGGGGAAGTAGAGGGCTTTAATTAACGGAGTGGATCGTTATCGTCATGGGAACAGATGTGATAGGGTGTTACTGACGTATTTTGCCACCTTGAGAGGTTTGAGAATTACAGTGTGAAACACTGCATGCACAACACACACACAAACACACACACCATCAATGTGTAGCAGGCATTTTGCCTTGTCTTAACAGACCTTTAGAGCCTTGCATGTGTGCTCAAGCAGATCAATAGGTGCCCACTATAAAAAGGACCCAGACGTAAATTAACACACCAGGGAGCTGCCAGAACAAGACACCAGCACAAGACTCACTGGGGTGTCATTTGGAAAAATACACCTCAGCTGCCTGAGAGAACAACAGGAAGTTGGAAGGTGCAATTTGCTGTACTATTTTCATATTTATCACTGAAATATAAATACTGCCTCATCATTATTTACTAGATATACCTCACCTGTGAGTACAGCTACTGCAGACTCTAAAAACTCTTAAAACTTTGCATGTATCTATTATACATACAGGGTAAAATGGAGCGGGAGATCGACAGGCGTATCGGTGCGGCTGCAGCAGTAAAGCAGGCGTTGCACCGGGCCGTCTTGGTGAAGAAGGAGCTGAGCCGAAAGGCAAAGCTCTCAATTTACTGGTCGGTCTACGTCCCAACCCTCACCTATGGTCACGAGCTTTGGATCGTGTCCGAAAGAACGAGGTCGCGGATACAAGCGGCCGAAATGAGTTTCCTCCGTAGAGTGGCCGGGCTCAGCCTTAGAGATAGGGTAAGGAGCTCGGACATCAGGAGGGAGCTTGAAGTCGAGCCGCTACTCCTTCGTGTCGAAAGGAGTCAGCTGAGGTGGTTCGGGCATCTAATTAGGATGCCTCCAGGACGCCTCCCTTTAGAGGTTTTCCAGGCACGTCCAACTGGTAGGAGGCCCCGGGGAAGACCCAGGACACGCTGGAGGGATTATATCTCCCAGCTGGCCTGGGAACGCCTCGGGATCCACCAGAATGAGCTGGGAGATGTTGCGGGTGAGAGAGAAGTCTGGGTCAGCCTGCTTGACCTGCTGCCTCCGCGACCCGACCCCGGATAAGCGGTGGAAATTGGATGGATGGATGGATATTATACATACATAAGTTATTATAGGTTGTCAGAGCATTTAATACATATATATATATTTTCCTTGCACTCCATGCCATTGGCTAAATGTAATCCTGAAGATTGAATGTGTTATCATACACATTTTACTTCCCCATATACTACAGATGAATTGTTCACAGAAGTAACTTGGATTATGCTCAAAACAAAAGTAGCATTATGGAAATTGGTAAGAAACCAAAGAACGACAAAGATAACCCAGGGAGGATGAAATGAAAATGTTTTGTCATTTGCTAAAAGACTCGACTGGGTGAGAGTTCAGAGTCAGTGTCATGTGTTCAGTCTCACTCTGTTCTGAGATGTTGGTTCAGTTAGGGTGTGGGAGTGTGTAGGGAGTGAGAATTAAAAGGGGCCGCTGTGTTAAGTCCAGCACCCTTCAATTTCCTGGGGCTAAGTCAACCCGTTTGCTAGCTTAGAAGCTATGAAGCCTGTCAGTCATTTTAGCTATCAAGCTAGTTAGCTAACCACGATACTGTACATGTGCTATAGCTCAGAGAACTAGCAGCGCTAAAGCCTGCATCATACTTTCCACGTCACAGTGTCTGCTTTGACGTAAACGCCGCCATCCGCCCATGTCCCGCTAGACATGCTTTTTGTGGGAACACTAGAATACATCACAAGATACCCTGTGGAGTTTTCCCCAACATTTCTTTACAAGTTGCACTGCCAAGCAATCGTTTTATGGGTGAATGGGTCCCCGCCACGACTCGAGTGTTTTACAGTTTGATGTTGTTCTTATGAGTTGTTGGCTGAAGTTGATTATTTTTCAATTTTTCCAGGAGTTTTAAAGTTTTTTGTCGAGCACAGCCGTTGTGGCAAGATACACGGTATTAAGGCCCCTCGAAGCATTCTAAAGTTGCTTAAATATTTCTCTTTGCCGCTTTCCACTTCCTCTCTGCTCACGCTGAGAGACCCTCCCCCCTCTTCAATTCGCCCCATATCGGGGCTTAAAACGCTTAACATCACTATGAACGTGCTGCTTGTAGGCGCCGGCGGTGTCTGAGCTGCTCCAGGCTAAATCGCGCAGGTCGGCTCCCACTGCACGCCACCCACATACCCTGAACGCAACACTGGCATTTATCATGCACAATCCACATACTTGCAATTAAAGTTAGGTTGATATTTTTGGGGGGTGAAAATGACCTAAATAAAAGTATACTTTCTAAATGTCCCCTCCATCACTGTCATGGAATATGACTAATAATGAACAATTTCCTCTTGGGTGTCGCCAGCGCTGACACACGCACACACACACACACACACAAACACACAAAAGAGCCCTGTAGAGTCTAAATGAGTGTGCACTCAAACACACTAGCTGAGGATACATACACAGGCTGAGCAGACACATACAGGCAGTCGCTGTTTCACACACACAAATACAGTATATGCACACAGACAATAGCCTGCAACTCCCCTCCAGCCTGGCAGGTAATTGCTGTCTGTGGGGGGACAGGTGCTTCTACAATAGAGCGCCAGTGTCCAGGCAGGCCCTATTCAGAGCTACTGTAATTACCTAATTGAAAAGCTCACAGGGGAAACAGAGTGTGTGAGTGAGCTAGAGCGACTTGAGTGAGTGGGGTAAAAAGAGAGAGGAGAAAGGAAATATAGGCTCTGGGCTTTTGGAATACAATAAAGCTATACATTTCACTGCACACACACACATGACTCACACATTCATAAAACTTGAACAACACACATGAACACACATGAACAAATATTCACATGACTACACACACACACGCACGCACTGAGGTATGTTCTGAAACCGACCACTCCGGGGGTAAATATTGTCGAGCTGTGATTGAGGGATGGAGTGAAGGAGGGAGCAGTAATGGGAAATCTATTGTTGTGCGATGAGGATGCGGCGGAGAGAAGAGGAGGAGGGTCAGGGTATGCTGGGATATAAAAGCACCATGGTCACTCTCATTTCTGATGTCAGCCCCTCTATCTCAGCGCCCCCTCTGCTTCGGCTTTAAGTTTTATATGGGATCTATAGACAGGGGAGAGCAGATTGTGTGTGTGTGTGTGTGTGTGTGTGTGTGTGTGTGTGTGTGAAGGTGTATTGTGCACATGTGCATATAAATGTGCAGCTTTGTGTCCTCATGCTACTGACATAATTTAGAAATAAACCTCTGCCATTCTGCGTTTTATATCAACAGTCCAACACATCTTAATATTTTAAAGGAACAGTTCAACCTTTTAGGAAAATAGTTTATTCACTTCCTTGCAGGGAGTTAGATGAGAAAATTGCTATATAGTTAGCTCTGGCTATATTCAAAGGTCTGTTCAGCGCCTCTAAAGCTCAGCAATAACTGTAAAAATTACAATTAAGTTGCCCGGCTGCTGGTGGTAGCTTCATTATTATATTGCGAACACAAGCGAGGTATTGAGCTTCAATAAAGCTAATAAGCACAATTTTAAACTTTTCCTTTAAATAACGACGTGAGATAATCCCAGAGCTGTGTGCTAGCTTTGCTAGCTTTTATGTTTATATAGCAAATGCAGGTGCTCAAACCACTTCAAAAACCTTCCCGAGCATCCCATTTTGTAGCGAGCAGTAACTCAACAAGCTCAAATGCAAGAAATGACAATAACGGCTCCTTATTGTCCTTGGATGGGTTTGTCTCACGGTAGCAGCCTGGTTTTCGGCTCTTATGTGTGCCTACGGTCTAGTACAAAAGCCAAGGAGCTCGTATCCCCAAGGCTAGCATTTCTAAGACACACACTCACACTGGCGTTCTTGAAATGTTTGGAGGTGAGAACGTCTGCAACACAATCTATCTTTGAAAATACTCTGTTGCCATTTCTCGAAGAATAGAAAAAAAGGAAAGAAATGAGCATCTTTTGATGAGCACATTGGGTATTTTTGTATTTGCAGTGTGGTTTGTCTTTGGAAGTTTGCGTGCCCTCTGATGGGTGCAGGAAAAAAAAGAAATCAGGCATGAGAAACTAGGTCAGACACTGAGGAGGGTTTCAAAGGTAGATTCTTGTAGAAATAATGTGGAAATATATGAACTTAGGAATGCAAGAAGGCAGGCAGGACATGGCAGGTTAAAATGAACGGATGAAACGAGAAAAGGAAGGAACATGCATTCAAAGCAATGAGGACAAAGAACAAGGATCACGTTTGGCAGAGAGACAGATAATAGTTGGACATTCCCGAGTAATGCCCACATTTCGCAGAGAGCTGGACGGAGACATCCTTTGGCGTGGCTGCGTGGCATTGGCCACGTCCAGTCTGACAAATAAACACAGTAAATAAGCTGTGAAGTAAATAAACCAATCTGCCGAAATACCCATCACTCTCTCTGGCTCTCTTTGTGGCGTGTACCCAGTGAATCACTGAAGCAGATTCGGCATCCGTTGGAGCAGAGATGTCATATTCCATCTCACCGGGCATCAAATGTACCCCGGAGTCGCACACATGTAAATAAGACATGACGTTCTGTTTGTGGGGAACGTTCAGGCCTCTATGCCTCTATGCCTCTATGCCTCTCGCTCTCGCTGTCTCTCATCTCCTACAGCAGTGATATGTAGACCCTATTACAACATGTAAATGACCCCCGACTGTGCAATCTAGCAGTACCGTATGACATACATGCTCGAATTTGCGGAGCAGAAGTCACACAGCGAGTGAGTGTGTGTGATGCCTCCCGACCCTAATGCCTCCGCTCGCTGTGTTTGAACATGCGTGCATAATGCATCCATACACTGTGCGATTGGAGCTGTCAGAATTAGACAGATGCCGTCTTGTCTTTCTGTATGGCAAGTCACATGAATAAAAGGAACCTCTAGGTTAGATCAAAGCGTACACTCACTATAAATGACACATACATTCAGGCTTGGTGAACGTTCACAGAGCCCGTATTGAAATAGATATAGCTTTCTAATGAGACCTACTTCTAAAGGTTTTGTGTGTGTTACCTTGGGCTTTATTGATGCTTTATAGATATAGCAATGAGAACCACATTCGGAGCCTGTTTTATTTTGTACTTTTATTTGTGTTCACACTGGATGCATCTGCATTTAGAGTCACATGTGGTAATGTGGCACGTGTTGATGGATTAGCAGCAAAGGTTCCCCCTTGACCAGTTAAAAATTATGATAAACATTACATACATTTATCATGCTGCACTAATCTACCTCTTCAGGTTCGTGTGGCATTTTTTATCGATTTACGATTTTACCTCAGTGGTTGTTCATCCCATTTGATCAATGCATACAGTTCATAATGAACCCTGCTACACGCCCTCCAAATGATGCACATACTGGGAATATGTCCGTGTGCTGTTCCCCTGTCGGCTTTGTTCTTGCGGTACCATTCATAGGTCCACCTCTGTTTTCAAAAGCAATAACCAAAAGATGGAACTCTGAGGCAGTAAAGTGCCCTAATTGCAATATTGGCTATGACAGCCTTGTTCTTTTCTTTCATGGCTAAGACACTCTGTCGGCCTTTTCTCTCTTCCCCCACTATGCACTCAGCTCTCCGCTTCAATATTTTGGCCTGTGACAATAGAGAAAAATAGCCAACCATACCTTGATTAAAAAACAACAACAACAACAAAATATTTATATATATTTATCTTTCTCTCAAGCACACACACACATTTAATTACTCTGTGATGTGCTCATTTCCTCCTCATCTTCCACTCTAACCACTCTGACCCCACTCTAAACGATGGAGGTCACGTATTTATCTTAAATAGTTTCTCCTTCTGCCGCGATGGCACAAAAGGAATAAAATCAGTTATTTATTACGATATAAAACATGTAGTTTCAGGAAAATGAAACCTTCTGAGGACGGACGATATTGAATTTTTCAACGTGGTGCTCAATCCAAGCCATTGTCTCCCTCCCCTCTGGGGACCTGGACTGTTACATGTTGCATTTAAGCACACAGGTCAATAAAGGTAATTGATAAGCTCTCATACAGATAGATATAGTGATGAATGGCGGATGCGTCTGGTGCAATCAATCAAACTACCTCTGGAGCCATAAATGGACAGTTGTATCCCCCACCTAATGGGAATAAGCATGAACTCATTCTACATAGTCAAAGCAATAGTGTCCCAGACAGCACGTATACGGCTGTGTTATTGCTCCATCACTTACAGTTTATGAGCGCCTCGGAGCTGGAGCAGAAATGGTGGAGCACCCCCACCGGTCAAAGATTATTGGAAAGTCCATTGATCTGCCCAAGGAGGCGATAGAATTGTAGCATCAATCTTCTTTGCGCCACATCTTTATAGAATAAACGTACAAAGATGCCATATGTTGGTAAAAAAAGAGAACATTCTGATGAGATGTTTGTATTAAATGATGTAACAGGGCACCTAAGTGTTGAAATGATAGCAATCCTTTTGAAAAAGTCAACCACTAAAGCAGCTTTTTTCCTTATATTATTCCTTTGTCATAAATATTTTATTATTTCAAAAGTACCAAAACAATATCTTTCATCCCTAAGCATTAGTACCAAAATATCCTAAAAAATGCTACCCTCTGGTGGTTAAACAAGACACATTGTTCAGTTCCACAAAAAAGATATTTAATGTAAAACACACACACACAACATATAAACAAGTAAACATGTCACAAAGGATATCCTCACAATACAACCATACCATCATAAGCACTGATAATAACTCTTAGTGTTCAAAATACATTCAACAGTGCGAAACCCATAAGTAAAAAAAAAAAAGAAATGCTTTGGCATAAGGAGAGGAACTTGTAGCTTATTCACATTTTCAATAGTCATTTTTCTGCATTATGTTCGTTGGCTGTACTCTGTATTGTAAACTAACCTGACAATTTATTAAAACAAATCCACACTTCTAGATTGACAACATATGGTTAAAACAAAGAAATAGAAAGAGTTCATAATATTGAATTATTCATAAACTGCCAGTGCCAGAAACATGCGTGTTCAAAGTAACGTAAGGAAATGTATTAACTTAGAAGACTTAGAAACTTGTGTCGAGTCACATGACCAAACATCCCAAAACTGTACACTGACTACACAACATAAACATGACCTTTGAATAAATGTGCTTGTTTTATTTCGGGTCATGGTTATCTGTGTAACAGATAAAAATAACAGAGTAGGACGAACCCGTACTCAGGAGAACCGTATGCTCCATCCCGGCTATTGGAGAACACCACATACGAGGAACTATTCAAAGAATTGTTACAAAATAACTGAATCACAAACTCAGAAATGATTATCATAATTCTGTGCATGTTCTCTGAAACGACTTCTCTTCCACATTGTTGGTTCTGAAATGGTTTCTAAAAGGGCACAAAAGTGGGCCAGTGCATACATCTCTCAAAATGCGCCCTGCAGAAAGCCTTTGTCCAGTTCTGATAGGATTCTTGTCTCTTTTAATAAAAAAATATAAGAGTGTTTCACAAGGTTCAATAAATTCTCCAATATGGAAAGTCAAGAGCTGCTCTTCCAAACTTTTACAGCTCTTTTGCACCGCGAGGATTACTCACCTTTAGTCAGCACCCAAAGGCACTGAAAGGAGACAATTATTGGAAGAAGAGACTGGATGCTGGCTGGTTTTTAAAAATAAAAAATCCCCAGTTGTCAGTAAAATATGAAATGTCATGAAAGTCTGTAATAGAAACATAGAAACACATGGTATAAAAAAAATGTAGTGAATAGTTGTCTCTGCTACGTTCACATAACGTAACACCGAGAGCAGATTTCAGACGTTTACATCACGCTCTTATCCAGAGCAACTTGAATGAGGGGCGCACTAATTAGGCTCAGTTTGAGACAATCACAACTGTTTTATGGAGCAGCTGTTCAACTAAATAATCCAAAAGCTCCACTCATTAGTTGTGCACAAAGTAGTGAATGCATATTTGGACAACATCAATTCTTTGTTATTGAACAGCATGCTGAGTAAAAACATGTTTGCAGTGCTGTAGTGGTTGTGTTTTCTTGTTACCAGTCACACAACCCCGCTGTTCAAATCAGGGATCATTCAGCTCGCCGGGTTAGAAAGAAATGGGAAAGTTTCTTTCCGGGTTTTGTTTCTCGGCCCGTCACAATCAAGTCCTTCGGACCAAGCTCAAGGCGCGGGCGCCCCTTTTGGCCTCCGTCCCGTCATTGTGATCCCGTTTGGTCACCGTCCACGTGGGGCCTTGCTGTTGATGTTCGCCAGGCTGTGTGCCAGTCTCTTGGTGAGAAGCGCGTGGGATTTACCACAGTAAGTGTGTGTCGTCTTCAACAGCTCTTCCTCGAGTGGCTCCAACAACGATGTCACTGGGTCCGCGCCAAAAGAGAACTGGAACGACAAAATCATTCATTGCTTAGGTTTGGTGTGATGTATTGTGCTTACAGTTACTCCTAAAGATCTAAAGATAAATGCCAAAGCACTCTATATGCATTCAGAGACTAAGATCCTCAGTTTAAATGTACTGATCTTACATATGGAGACATCCGGTAGACAAAAAGCATCCTGATTAAACAAAGGAACATTTGAAACAATTGCATATAAAAAGGCAGATTCATACGGCAGGAAGAAGACTTGCCAAGTAAGATGACTACTCTCCTGTTTCTACAGAGAGCTGAAACCCGGGGGTGGTGGTGGTCTGAAGGTTGGAAGCTTGTAAACTTAAAATGAGCTGCTGAAATCCCAAACTACTATCATAACTCCCCCGAGGACAGCTCTCAGCCTCCTACTGTTCCAGTGGAATTGATCAGATTCCCTCAGCAAGTAAGCAAAGTGGTGCTTTGGGCAGCATTTGGGTTCGGAGGATATTTTTTCCACGGATAAATTAAAAAACAAATCCGGAAGGCATGCTGAACTCAGAGGGGACTACACATCCAATCTGATCGGTCAGCCGGGCGAAACATAAAGCAGCCCACGTTGTTGGAGTCAGTTTTATGCTATAGGCTTACCGTCCAGTGATAACCGGGGATTTCAGAAGAAATTTCATGTCTTCCCAATAATGAAGGAGCCTTTACAATGCTCCGAGGAAATCAAAGGGGAATTACCATTTTTTATGCCAGCTCATTTGCTTTCGGTTGGGTTCCTGATATTGGGTCACAAAGAGAATGGCGTTTTTATGAGCACATTCTTTCGCACACACACACACCTGCACAGTCATAAAGTTGCATTTACAGTTGGTGTATTGATTTTGTGTGGCTGATGGGGCACTGTTGGTGTGCAGACTCCAACTTTAAACGTACCATCGGCTGTAAAATTTAACTGCTGCTTCTTGGGCTCATCTTTTTGCAGCGGAGGGAGGGAGGAGATGCTTTATGACGGACAGAGACGGGAGTACAGCGAGGGAGGAGCGCCGCTGGTTGTATTCCCATTTCTTTGTGTGAGGATTCAGGGCATGGCCACTGGTTTGTGCACATTTGTATCCAGTCTATTAAGAAAATAAGCGTTCCACAGTATCATTATTGACTGATTAAAATTAAATTAACAATGCTTTTAATGCCCAATTAATTATTAAAGTTATTCATCAAGCAAAATGCTGCTCCCAGCCTGTCACATGTGAGGAAATGCTGCTTTGAACTGCGGATCGGACCAACCAAGCAATTTGATGATGTCCCATGGGGATCTCAGACGTTTTGGTTTCAAGACTTTGTGATTACTTTGTAGACTTAAAAGATTTACAACAAAACAAATCATTAGTTGTAGCCCAACATAAATGCCATGTTTATCAGTCTTGCTTGATATAAATATATAAATAAAAGGTCAGAGTCTGATGTCACCCCATGCAGAGAACAATGTTATGTCAAGTGATGAATCTAACCCGAACATAATATTGTTTAATCAACAGAGGTTTTTCTCAGTTGCTTTTGACTGAACAACAAATACTTTTATAGAGATATTTGTGAAGCAAAACCCCCATGACCTTTCCAAAACGTTGTGGGTTTATTTATTCTTCCAAAAATCATCCAGGCTTGGAAATGTCTATTGACCCCCCCGGTTTTCTATGACTGTATGAACCCTGTACGGTGCATTTGAGTCCTCTGTCTTGTGCCAGTTTTCTGAAACCTCACACGTCTACTGAGCTGTTACTGTAGACTGTCCAGTTTGTCATTGACTCCATAACAACACTCAGATTGCCTGACGTTCTGCTGCATGCAAGCGAGAAATGGATGAAATTGTCTTTCCAGTGAGACGAAACACACAGAAGATCAATCCTGACTCCTGGCCAACCAGACTTAATTACAGATCTATGAAAGTATCAATACCTACATAGACTATTGGAAAGAAAACGTGTCAGTGCAGGCTATGGGCCCTGGGGTTGCGGCTCGCTTATAGCCGCAGAGGTACATGTGTGTCTACTGCTGTAATTGATCTTGTCCTATAAAGCTGCAGTTTAAACCGCAGGTCATGGATAAGGTTTATATCAGCCATCGCTTTGATCTATGTTCGATGCTTTGTTAATAGGAAAGCAATGAGACTCCCAACGTTGATGGCTTCATTAAGTAAATGTCACTGGTGTCGTCAACATCATTACACTGTTGGTAGACAACCCATAAACATCCTCATGGGGGAAATTAGCTTTCACTCCAACCTTCTGGAAATGGTGGACGTTTGTTTTCCAATGCAGACAATCTGATGTCACGAACACTTACGGTCTTTAGGGTCAGCGGCAATCCCAAATCTCATCTAGAAGGGTGAAGGAACAGGGCAGTGGTGGAGAGCAGGTGTGTCACTGAGGTCATAAAAGGGCTCCTCCCATCAGACGTTGCACTAAATTACACCAGCAACACTTTGAAAAGGCTCAGCAGCCTCTTTTTTTCCCTTTTAACTTTAATATACCCAAGAGACTTATAACAGGGTGCCAGTTTCCATGACACTTTATTTCCCAAAATGCCTTTTGCCAAGTGTTCAGCAATCAGTATGTGTGGAAATAAAAACATAGAAATGCGTTAAACGTGATGTGTGAATGTATAAAAAACGGTGATCATAAGAAGAAAGCAAGTGTTTCCAGTCAAAAAGGAGTGAGGTGCATCCCCTCTAATGATGGACTGTAGTATGAGGATGCATTTGCTGCTCCTCTGACACCATCAATATCTGCCTGTATGTCTGTGGGCCTCAGGGGCTTCTGTTAATATTTACGTTTATTGACATGTTTCTGTAATTAAATGTAATCGTAGACAAACTGCACTCCTCTTGTTATCTACTTTTGGTCGTCAATAATTATTAGTGAAATAGATAGATCTGAAACATTGTTTTTGTGTTTGATAAAGATGTCTAAAGTGAACAATATTAAGATATTACAAGATACACAGAAATGCAGTTCATTTTATGCACCGAGGGGCAAGTCTTTCAGGTCTCAACAGTACATAAATCCCATCATGTCCTGGCTGATCATGTGACATAACTGAATTCATAAAGCCTAAAGATGGAAAAGTGTATTCAAGCATCTCACATACTCCAACACAAACACAGCAATGCGTGGCTGCCGCTCACCTTTCTTATGGCCTCGTAAACAGCCCTGAACGCGGGTTGTTTGTGGTCGTGGTAAACCCCTCTGTTTCCATGCAGTATGTTAATGCCATCGTCTTCCGCTGACGCACAGTTACTGCCATAGATACAATGATCTGGACGATAATTCCACTGGCACGGAAACTCCAGCAAGCACTCTGTGAATGGAAGTGTACAAACACAGTCAACAAATCAGGGCTGCAAAGTGCCATCCTTTAGACTTTGACGAGTACGATAAGCTAATGTTTAGCAGGTAATAACAACTAATCCCTCCTCAGTTTGTCTGTGGAGGCTGAAAAGCATCATTTTTAAAAGTGTACAGTCTTGTGCTATGTGTGCTGCACTAGTGTGGGCAGCCTTACCAGGGTTGTGGTGGAAAATGATATTGAGAAGGTCTTGGTCTCCCCAGGTGATGTTGAGTTTGTATTTCTGAAGAAGAGGCATCAGCAGCTCCTCCCAACGCAGCCCCACAGACGTCATGTCATTCTGTCAACACAGACAGACACAAAAAAAGATGCCTTGATTGTGTTACAATATCATCTTCACATGGCCAACACTGTGCACAACAAGCGCAGCAGAAGGAGGACATCTTGTGGCCAATAAAGGTTGTACACCAATGCAGTAAACAGAGCTAAAGAAATAGCTCCTGTCATCCGAATTCAGCCCTACCTGAAAGTACATGCTCCTCATCCGTGTCATGTTCATGAGCATGACCCCTGAGTTGATGCCCGTCCTGCCGTAGAAGGGGTGGCGGGCGAAGCGGTTGTACCAGGCAATACGGGGCTCCTCGTGCTCCGGGGCCATGGCGGCCAGCTGGGAGGAATTAAACTGGGACAGGAACGCCCACAGGCGGTCTACAGGCTGCAGGAAGAGGATGTCGGAGTCAACGTACACAACCGAGTCGACGTCCTTCAGGATCAGCTGCATGGATTGAAAAAGACACACAGAGATAGATGTCACTGGGAATATCAATAATGTGGATGTTCTGCAGTGGCCTGACAAAGAGGATTTTACTCAGGGGAACAGAATAAAATCATCTTCTATCTTATACAAAGATGTACTGCAATGAACATTTGAAACATTAGGTTTTGCTGCAGTGCTCCTGAATACACAAAACAGTTAAATGAATTGTACATTTTATTCTTCATATATACATAATATCTAAGGTGTCAAATTTAACAAATATATTTGATATTGTACACCTGCCACTTTCCATTCTATTGAAGGATTCAGATATATTTTCCAAGTCAGAGCTCCAAGTTTTTCATCCATTATCTGTAATTGCTTCACCAATTCAGGGTTTCAGGGGGAAGGGACATAAGGCGAAGGCTCCAAGTTTTCCAGACCTTGATTTTATAACTTTTTTTCCACAGTGCTTCTCGTGCTTAAGAGTCCTCTCTCTATAAGAAACTCACGGGTAAGAAGAGCCTCTGAGAAGCGCAGGGTTTGAAGAGTTTCTTCCACTCTGCTGCGTTCTCACTGGGGAAGCTGATGGAGTAGACGGTGTAGTTGAACCTGGAGCGAACAAAACTAGGCCACGACTCCAACTGGAACACATATAACACATTATATTACTCATAGGGATTTATTATACAGGATATGATCAACACAAACTCGGTCACTAACAATCAACAGCAAGCAACCTTGCAGTTTTCAGACACAAATTCTCCACGTATTTACTACTCACGGCCTCCATGAAGCTGGTGTGGAGCTGATCTTCGGCGAAGATGTGCAGTTGGAGATGCTTAATGCTGAAAAGCACAGCGGACTTGATCATGGTGAGAGTCTCTTCCAGCCTCTCCCCACAGGCCACCACGGCCAGATGCATGGGGGGTTCAGGTCTGCTCTGAACGCTGCCACCACCTGGCTCCGTCTGTCCCCGCTGACGCATGATGTACCTGAGTGAGAGGAAGGAGAGTCGGAGTGAAGATTATGAATCTCAGAGTCCTGGGTATAACAATAAGGCTTCATCAGGGTGGTGCAGATGTCAGCCATGTTTTCTTCTTAATGTTTGTTACTAATCTTGACGTCAAAGGCACTTGATTCAACAGTGACTTTTACAAAATTACTGAGTTATTATCCAGAAACACAGTTTCTTTTTCACATAAATGTTAAGTGCCAGAGGATGTTTTTAACATCAACATTATGCTATTTTATTCTCTGCATTTCACTGCGTGTGACAAACACATCCTTGATTCTTGAATAAATCCTCGAAGGATGAATCAGTGAAGTTCTGAAATAACATCACTCAGATTACAGTTTTTGTAAATCATCAATAGCTCTGTGTGTTGGTACAAACTAAATAACAATCACTCTCTGGTTCGAGCTGCTCAAATGTGTTTTACTTTGTCTGATGTCGGATAAAACAAGCAATCTGAAGAGATCATCATCTTTCAATCTATTGTCTAACGTTAAACAGACCAAACAATAGACGGAGAGCCTGATAATATGTTTATTAAGTAGTAGAACCAGAAAACTTTTAACTTCATTAGCTACTTCACCCATTTATCCTAGTCCTCAAACTTTAACATCTGGCAGACACATAAACACTCAGGGATGTGAACAAGCTGAACTTTCAGTAACCACTTGATATGTTGGAATATGCATTTTTCCCATGCCTTCAATAGATTTTCTTTGTCATATTAAGTATTATTATTATTATTACAACAACTGTTAGGCTAGTTTGGTCTGTGGGAGTCTATATGTGTAGCCTGTGTATGACAACTGTGGTGGTTCACGTGAGGTCCCACACCTGACCAAGTCTCGCGTGACCACCATAGAAAGATGAAGCTAACTGCAGTGGACTTTGTCTGCATTCAGCGTTACATTCCTATACATCACGTGTGATACCATGTAACTTTAGATACATATATGCTCGTGCTTATCGGAATAAATAGTATTTTGTACCCCGTTAAAGCAGGAGAAACATAAACGTTCAGTCCTACCTATTGTACCAGTGTGGGCTTTTGGGCCCAGTTTTGTCCGCGGTACCTCGCCTGCCTCCGGGGACTCTCGGTGGGATGAAACCCCTCTTCGGTCCGTTTCCACCGAGCGACACGTCCGAGTTATACAGTTTACTGTAGACATACAAGCCCGAAAACACGGCGAACACCGTGCACAGCATTAGTGCACGAATGTAACGCCGCATTTTTTAGTTTGAAAACTCGTAGCTACAGTCATGACATAGAAACTAAGCTTATAGTATGAACTGCGAAGCTAGTCGAAGTAGTAACGCACTTCCGGTTAACGGATACAAGAATAAAGGTATTATCAGGCGTGTCAATTGCACCCTCTAGCGGTCATTTTAAAGACCTGCAGTTCTTATACAGTTTTAGCTTTAATTACTTTCCTTTTCTTTTTTGGTCTGATGGAATGAGTTAATATGTTGTCTATTGAGACGGATTTGGAAGACTGTAAATGTCAGACACAAGTTGCTTCGTATGCCACTAGATGATAATAATATGTCCCAATGTATACTGTGTGACAATGTAGGTGTGGTAAACAATGTAACAAAACACAATGCTCCTCTGCTGTCATAATCACATCGGGCTGTCATAATCACATCGGATTGTCATTGTTTTTGACTACATATTTTATTATGCCAATGTCGTTGTGCTCATTGTATTTTTGGTTCTTTATTTACATAATCTATACATCTTACCCACACCTTGAAATATTTCACAGATCTGTCCTTTGTAGAAGGTTTCCTTTCTAAGAAAAAAAACATATTTAAGCGTTGTAAGAGTGGATATTTCTGGTTGAGTAAATTGGTAAATATGATTATTTGGTTATTTTTATGACATTTAAGACACATTTATGCAATTATGAACTGTAACATTTTGTCTGTAACATGGTAATGCTTGAAAGCAAAGCTCAGATACTGTTAGTGTGTTACACTTGTGTTCTTGAAGACACTTTTGTGAGGTAAGGAGGAAATATTTGCTATATCTTTAGCCCATCTTTTAAAGGCTTGGAGAGATATACCCTCATACAAATAATATGCCAGTGACCTTCATCGTATATTTTTTTACAGATTTATTATCTTTATTACTTCCGAGGTTCTGTTGATGGTTAAAATTGATGGTTAAAATGGTTATGGAGGCCAACTGGCCATACATTTTAAGGACTACATTTAGGCTTTTATTCTGAAGGACACAACACTTTTCCGGGTTTGTCTATTCCCGGAGTTTCACTTGACGCTCTCTTCGTTGCAACAGAAGCAGGAGGTCGGGACCTTAAATGGGGGAAGGGTGGGAGCAGAGTTGAATCCTCCCCCCTCAGGCTGCAGCAACCTTCAATGGTTTTCACCTCTGAAAAGACCCATTCATGGCTTTAAGTGACTAGTCGTCTTTATTGATGTGGCTCCACTAGACAACAGACCTGCACGTCAACTGCATTTTCATTCAGTCTGGGGAAATAAGGTTACCGACTGATAAGTAGTGGTTGATTAATTCGAGTGTAAACCACACCGGATGCTCATGACCTTATGCTTACTACTGTAAGCCTGTATGATTAAGTCATGGAGGTTTTTGACTTAACTACTGCATGGATAAACAGCATTCTCAGTCACACTGTGGGCCTGATCTGTAAAATGTGAACCCAAATATATACTGTGTTGAGGAGAAGTAACAGTGATCAAGTCGTTCACCAGATGGAGCTGAAACAACAAGTGCTCTGCTTAGAGGGAGGGCAAGATTAGCAAACCTGTGACAACAAACGTAAGCATGCACCTGTATGAACGTGACTTATGACAATAAGTGAAATGATGCTTATGTTTGCATTTTCTTATTCAGACATGTAATAAACAAGTTTACACATTTTAAATCAACTGAGCAAAAGAAACAAAAACAAAAAGAGTAACAAGTGACAGCCAACATATTTTTAAGTCTTTCCATTTTTGCCACAACCAAATAACAAACGTCTGTCCGAACAGTTCTCACGAGCCCACGCGGCTAGTCCCAGCTAGCGAGGTGGACCAGTGAGATCTCTGATACACTGAACGATGCTAACAAACTAAGAGACATAGCCTGTCCCACAATATACCGAGACCATAATATTATCATGCCATTACAGTTCTCAGGATCTGTGCTAAAATGTAAAAGTAAAATTCTTGACAATAACATTGCTATGATGGATAATACAACCACATCAAAACATTGTAGTACAATATTTTAGAAATATCCATTTGTATCTTGTGTAGTATTCTACAGGTTTCATAAGTTAGTGTTAGGTGGATCCATAGTTGTTCTGCTGAGGGTTTAGTATATTCTAAAGCTCCCCCACTTCGCTACGTCAAAGTGGAGGAATTTAAACAGTTTCTGAAGTCCATCACGCGGCAGACAATCAGCTTTTGCATGTCCAGAAGTCAAAGCTCCTTTTATGTTTTTAAAAGCACCGTGCTGTGTCCAAACTGGGTCCACAGAGGGAGGGAGGGAGGGGGGTGGGGGGGTGGGGGGGGCAAATCAGCAAAGGCAGCCTCTGGTTCTCCGCTGTGATGCTGAGCAGGTGCAGCCCTGTTTGTGCAGCAGAGATTAAAAGGAGAATACCGGTGTCACATCCAGCTACAGTCCCTCAGCCTAATCCGTCCATATTTAGTTGACAATTCCTCATATTGAAACAACTATTCCTGTATTCTTTCCCCCCCCCCCCGTCACTGAGACAAACTTTGCTGTGATAAACCTGGCTTTTTTTGAAAGTTAGCTGTTGATGGAGAAAATAAAAGTGCCAATAAAGTAAAAGCAGAAATATGCCGACGCATGAAGAACCGTTGTCTCTGCGTAGATGCATCTTATTCTGTGGGAGCCGTGTGATTGACAGTCATGGAGGACGCCAGTGATCAGTGACACATTTTGTCAGCATCATGTACTTACAGTGTGACAGATAAAGTAGGGCCGCCATTTTTTGGAGAGGACTGTAATTAAATACAAAGCTGCATTAAGTGTATTTGTTTTAATCGGTTCAACTCAAAGAAACAAAGCCCTGAGAGACAGATTTGAGCCGTCATGGCTCATATGCCAGCAATGAATTGCCTATATGACATATACTGACATATACCAGCATAAATATCTATTTGGATTAGTGTTTCTGGTTTCTGGTGTTTACCCAACATTTGGCTCTTTAAAGGATTTCTTAACCAGAAACATCAGTGTTCTGTGATTCCATGCTGGACAGGAGCTGGTTAGCTGCATATAGCCAGAGAGTTGCTCATCATCTACATGCTCAGCTTTTCACATTACTCAGATATGTATGTGAGTTGATGTTCATACCAATAATATCACTTAATGCAGGTTTGTGGTTTTTAATACGAACAAAATGAATGGCTGCTAGGATAGAAGAACAAAATCCTGATTGTACCTGAAACGTGGCTGACTGTAAGCAAACCAAAAGGAGGAGGAGGAGGGGAGATTATTGGCACAAACTGAAAACAGACAAAAGCACCGGTATTATCCTTTAATATCATATACTATACCTTCCTGCACCATTTAAAAGAGGGCTTTCATCAAAACCTGCCAGATGCCCTTGTACGTACATAACAAGCATTACCTGAAGGAATCAACCCGCTCCGAACATTACCCAAAAGCACCACGCGGTGCCAGTAGGAGTACAGCCGCTATGCTGTGTCCAAAACAAACAGAAAAGTCACTCCACAGCAGAGGCAGTCCACGAGTGAAAGCTTGGAGTAATTGAGAGCGGGAGCAAAGGTCGCCTGTGAGGCTGGCGGTTCAGTGTCGGGACACCGAGAGTGCGTAATGGATGGTTGGGGGTTATACCGAGAAGGTAAAGGCTGAAGACTCCACGTGGGGGAAGAATAGGTCACTCTGGCGGCCACTGGAGGTGATGTCATGGTTGGGGGCTGCACATTGGGTTGAACGAAAATATACAAAAAGAAGAAGAAAAAAAAGAGAAAAGCAGGTGCATCTGAAGGAAACCCCACAGCACCATAAAGATTCTCCAAACGTTTATTCAGACATGTCTCAGGTCAGTTCTGAGGAAGTTCTTCGTCAGAATAAAATGGCAGTCTTCTACATATTCTAGGAGCGAGGTTTTGGAAAGCGTGTGGGATCCTTTTCAAATGACACCAAAATGTCCAAGTGAAGCAAAAGGGTCTTTCATACTGCTTTCTAAACGCAGAATTCCAGCGCTGCGGAGAATGTTTAAACCTATTGAACTCGCTAAATGTGATGTTTGGTCACGACCCCTTTCGAAATTGTAATATCCGGCGGAAGAAAAAAGAAAAAAAAAAGAAAGCTTTTTTTGTTGTTGTTGTCATTAATGTGCAGCTCTGAAGTGGAGGCAGGATGCTCCACCAGTGACCTGTGGGCCTGCGGGTGAGACGTGGGTGGAGGCCGCGGGAGGACCGGAGGGGGCGAGTCAGTGGGACTCTCCGTTGACGGAGCTGCCCTCCCCTCTGGGCGAGGAGGAGCGGGACAGCCCCTTCTCAGTGTTCTCTGAGCTGGAGCCGTTCTGGCTGTGGAGGTCGGCCGTGGACGCGGTGCTGGACGACGTCGCCGGGGCGGACGAGGGCTTGGCCTTCTCCTTAAAGTCCGTTATGATGACTGTCAGGTCCCCAACCGTCACCTCCAGGTGCTGGGCGCTGCTCCGGTCGATGTTTTTTAACCTCGGCCTGCGGAGACGGTCGGGAGAGAGTGAGAAACAGCAGGAGGAGCTCAAACGTTCCTTTCAGGATATGCATTTAAAATCCTGCTGGAGGTTCTGTGCAAAATACTATCCCTGATTTACCCGTGAGTGAAAGCGCCTTCATCTTTTTGCTACAATGTCACTGAAAACTCCAAAGAGCACCTTCCAGACACCGCTTTGAAATTCAGTTTGGGTGTTTCCCACCCTCCTCGCCTCGATCTTTTGAAGTGCCTCATGAAATATGACAACACATCAAGCTCACTTCATGAGGCAACACAAACACCATCTATGGTTTCTCATGTGTATTCATGCATCCCTCTATATATATATATATATATCGGTTTCCTGTTGATCCCCACCCCCCCGACCCCGTGTCAGCTTGTTTACCTCATCTTCTTGTGACTGTTCTTCTTGAGCGCCGGCTCTCTGTCGCTCTTCTCCCTCTCGACTCTCTCCTTCTTTTCCTTTTTGGGCTGCAAGGGCAACACAAACTGCTGCGTTACCTGCTGCTGCGAGACGAGCTGGGAGACGGGACGAGGCTTCCTGATCCGGGGGAGAGGAAGTGGAGGGGGGGGGGGGGGGGTAAAGAGGGAGAGACAGAGTGTGGCAGATTAATGAGAGGGAAAATCACAGTGAGCACATGGCTTCATGCTAGCGTACCACCATAATCAAGAGCCAATAATCGCTGCCAGCGCTGGTTAAGGTGGCGCATGCTGAAGTGTTCTTAACGCTGGCAGCCACACACACACACACACACACACACACACACACCGAGAGCATTCAGAACGAAACCCAGGATTCAGCCATCTGTGAGATATGTGGTATACCTGCACCGGCTTGTTTTAGGGCTCAGAGGGTAAACATTGACAAGCTGAGATCTGCTTTGGCAAACACACAGATGTGATTCACTCCGAATCTGCAGAATTCTGAGGCTTCATGCTGTATGCGGAGGAGAGAAGTGGCCTTAGCTCTGACTTCGCTGTGGCACATTTATTATGAAAAGGTCACACCCTAGAATGTCTTCCTCTATCTTCCCAAATGTGGAATGTCCAATTGCCACTGGAGTCTTTGTCTCTTATTACTCCAGGCGAGGGTGTCGCCGGCCGCTTCTCTTTCCGACCGGCGGCTGCCACTGCAGCGCCACGTGCTTGATCCTTCACCGGCTCCGCCATCCGCGACCCGCTGTCAGTTGTGTTCTGTCAGATATTACGATTTTGATTCATAGATCACACATAAAAAAACCCGGCTTAATGTTTTTACTGCCCTGAGTCATGGTCCCAGCTCTGTTATTGATCAATGGCGATGCTTGTCTGATAAGTGAGGATGATGCACCTTCTGCACAGAGTGTTTAAAGGTGACTCCAATATCAAATGAAATGTGGAACACTAGTGGTTAACTAAATGTTCCTCCTTGCAGTCACATTTGCTTCCTCCATGAGTGCCTGCTGTCTCAAAAATGATACATTATGCAATTGCTTTGGCAACAGTTTGCATGCATGAAGGCTGCGATCGTATTTCTGTGCAAGAGAGAGAGAGAGAGTGTGTGTGTGTGTGTGTGTGTCTGTGTGTCTTGGGGCTGGCAAGAGCCCTAGCCGAGAGGCGAGTGTGTTGAAAAGGCCATCTGTTGAGAGAGCCTCCACATCTAGTGGCTGATTTTGCATGCACAGACACACAAACACACAGTTATATGTATGAATGCACCTATGCACATCACAGCATGCACACACACACACACACATACACACACAGCGCACCAAAAGCCAAAGTGGTGGATACAAAAAATACAATGGGTGCACATGAGAACACATGCATGCTTTGTGAATGCGATCGTACAAACATAGAGGCATATTGAGGCCCATGTGCACACACACACACACACACACACACACACACACACACACACACACACACACACACACAGAGTGAGCAGCTGAAGCATGAGGGCATGATGAGAACAGCAGAAGAGCACAGTGTGTTTCCTGAGCCCTGTTGAGCACTCCTGTTTGTAATTCGAGAGAAAAATTAACACTGGAAACAAATTCATCCGCCGGTTTCTGTGAAGTGTGAGCTTTAAACTACCGCTCATGAAATATTTCTCCGAGGGAGTGAGCTCGGTATCGTATCGATTAAGTCTCTGCAGGTAACGCGGCACAGCGGCTTCACTCGAGTGTACTAACCTGTGTGTGAACCCTTCCAAAAGTACTGCAATTACAAAACACTGAGCCCCCAGGCGCTTCAGTCAAAAAAAAGAAGTCCTTTTGCACATGCCTAATGCAAATACAGTAGGAGGGTGAAACACAGTGCGGTGTGTACAAATGCACAGGACTCGACAAAATCCATCTACGGAATTAGTTCGAGCACACGGCCAAGCGTGGTTGTGCAATGCGCCTCGTTTTTGCCAAAAGAGCCTTGGCGGCCTATTTAGCTTAATTTAGAAGCTGCTACTTTCTAAAGGGGGATATACATAACCGGGGCTGCTGGTCTGCTGTCTTGTTCTAAGGGCAAAGCTGTTGTTTAACCATTCTGGGATGACCTAAATTGGGGCCCAGCTTCAAAGAGCCTCTCCCAGAGTCAGTTTCTTCTCTCTCTTTCTTTCCGGAGTTATCACTGCCTTCACAGAACACGCAGTGATGCTAGCAAGGCTAGAGCGAAATGCAAATGGGCCTCTTGGCCTACATAACCGTCTGATAGGGAGGAGATGTCGAGATCCTCTAATATGTCTGTCTTGTCAGCGCGGCGCTGCAGAGCTGCTGACACTTTTATTTTTTATTTTTTTTAAATAAAAGCAGAGGCCTTCTCAAAAGCCCTCTGTTCCCGGCGCGAGGCATTTGCGGCACTCCCTTTGGCGTCCTTGCAACCGACGCCACGAAGAAATGTCGGCTCCGCTGATGCTCGCGCACAAAACAGCAACTGTCACAACAGACCGCTCCGTCCGGCCCCGGGGGCCGAATGGTAGCAGATAAAATAAAAAAAAATAAAAAAAAGACGACCGGCTGCCTCGTTTCACGACCTCCTTTGATTTAGGATCTCTGTTCAGGTTGTCGTCGCGCGTCCTGTGATTTACTGTATCCGTCTCTCGTTAATGCAGCAGATGAGCTGCTGTATGTTTTGGCTTGATGTGCCATCAAGAACAGGAAGAAGAAAAAAAGAAGAAAAAAAGCCAACTGAGGCTAATTATGCTGTTTTCTATTTAAAACCGAAAGAGTGGCTGTGCCTGAGAGCGATGGGGGCCAAGTATAAACATATTTTGTACACCCTATCTTCTTCATGTATAACAATGAAGTAGATTCTCACTAATCGAGCCAGCTCAATAACCTGGAGGTGAAAGAGGAGACGAGCTAATATCGCTCTGCGAGGCAAAGCAGCAGGCCTGAACAGAACTGCCTCTGTTAACCCAATCAAATGGTTATTATCTTAGCACTTAGGCCTTCGCTACTGGCCTCCATCTGGAAGCTGAGTGTGTGTCTGTGTGTTTTTCTGTCTATTGATTCCAACAGGAATTTCTGTGCCTAATGTAACGGCCTATTCTTTCTGACATTAATACTGCGTGTTGGAACTGTTGTTCCAATCGATATTTGCTCCACTCGAGCCGTCTATTCCACGGCAGCTAATGGAGTCCCACACTGGGAAAGAATTCCATTTCCTTTTCAAGGAATTCGCTGGTGTTTCAATTTCCTCTCCTTTAATGTAGTCAAGAAAACATATACTGTAACTATACGTGTTTGTTGGTCCATAGCTTCAGCTCAGGTTTCATTACTAAGTGCTCTTACTTTCGATTAAACAAGACAAATAATAATTAAGAAGGGTTTTGCTGAAGACAAGCTCTTCCTGTGCTGCAGGCTGGAGGAGCTGGAAAGTACAAATGCTGCCACTAATCTCACACACATTTCACTGACAGGGAAACTCTGGCTGACCCCTTTGCAAATATGTCATAGAAGCACACAGTCTATCTCTATCTCTCCCTCGCTCCCTCCTTCTGATGCACCCACTGACCTCACACTCCTCCACCGGCAACAAGAACCAACGCAGGGGAAGAACCGACGCGGAGAGAAAAATGTCTCCCCTGGTCCTGATTTGGTCACATAACACATTCAGTGCGTGTGTGTGTGTGAATAAACCAAACCATCCTGAATTATGACTCAGGATGGTTTGACAGTCAAGTTACTGCCACAGAGGACAAACGGGTCATGAACACCACAGCTCACAGAGGCCGGGCGGTTAACTCTGATGCTGTGGTGTGAGCCAGGATCCGTTTATAGAGACGAGGCTAAATAAATAAGCTTTGTGAAAAGACGCCTGAGAAACACAGCGGTCTAGTAGTGGACTCATGCTAACGTACCAACTTTATATTAATAAAACACATCCTGTTTTCGGTTCGGTGATGAAGTATTCAGGTTATTGAGCTGAAGACAACCCCTGAAGCAAAGCATACGCCTTCAGTTTATCCATTAAAAATACCCACATTTTGAGATTTTCACCGAGAAAGCAACAATTGGTCTTGCGGCCTCTTCGGTGGAAAACAAACTACTTTAAAATCTAACCTGCGTCATCTTTTTCCAAATACACCTACAAGCTTATTCACAATTCTCTGGTTGAGCAATACTTCCTACCAAAGCACGCAGAACAAATGTCAAACCACATGAGTTTTCTCGGAGACGGGTCCAAATAAAACGGAGCACAAACCCTGCCGGTCCCTCTGGCCATTATTCCAGTCATTTACTTCTAATTAAAATGTTAACGGCTAACGTGTTGCACCCAAAAGGCGCCAGTGCAGAATTCTGCTGATGTTTGGACTGCTCCAAACTGCAAATAAGCGCGCCGCTATAAACACGTCTCATCTCACTGTTCCGTGATGATCGGAAGATCGCTGTGAAATAGCGTATTTTATGCCCTGTTGAACACTCTCAATCTAGGTGGAGGTGTGTGTGTGTCAGGTTTTCTATCAGCAGGTCGTAGGCTGCTCCTTGGAGCCCCTCCAACCCGATGATTAATGCCTCTCCCTGCCTGTACATGCTACCACCATGCGTGTGTGTGTGTGCGCGTGTGTGTGCGTGTGCGTGTGTGTGTGTGTGTGTGCGTGTGTGGAAGAAAGAGACAGATGGCTCGCTCCGTCCTGTGGTTTGACACCTTCTACAGCCACACTCTCCTCTCTCACACCAGCCACCCTGCACACACATGGGCACACACACACGCGCACACACACACACACACACACACACACACACACACACACACACACACACACACACACACACACACACACACACACACACACACACACACACACACACACACACACACACACACACACACACACACACACACACACACACACACACACACACACACACACACACACACACACACACACACACACACACACACACACACACACACACACACACACACACACACACACACACACACACACACACACACACACGGAGCAGTATGTCATGCATCAGTGTCACCGCAGTAATTACAGGCTTATCACGTAGCCTTAATCTTGAGCCACAGTGACGTGATAACAGCCAGCTTCATTGTCCCCGGTGTGCACTCAGTGTTTGTATGCCGTGTGAGTGCTGCAACCAGGAGCCCACATGACTGAGCCGCAGTTATTCAGACATGAAAAGGTGCGACTCAAAAGACCCGGTTATGTCTTATGAATCCCTCTGCTCTCCCGTGGGATGTGTGGGACTCAACATTTAGCACCAGAGGTGTTGCAGGACAAACTGCTAGGTGCACGTAATCAGATTGGAGGAATGAGTGTTGGCGTGGGTTTTGATTGTGTGTGGTAGATGAGCGTTCTCCCACACATGTTGCCGGCTAAACAACTAGATTACTTTACGGTTTTTAAATCATTTGGATTCTTGACCCTTCACAGCGCGAAGGTGGGAAGCTAATGTGCATGACGGAGATGTGGAAGTACAGCTAATTCCCACTTTATTCTATGCATTTCAAAACAGATGTATTTTTTCTTCAGGCAGCATTTTAATGTATGTATATAATGTATATTAGTATTCAATGGCAGCTGCACACATTTCTTTTTTTACCAAGGCAGCTACTTTTAGAGAATAGACAGATAGGAACGAGAGATAATTAATCCTTTTCTCAAAAGAAGTGTTGTATTGCATTCTGATCCCAAATTTAGAACCCCCTCTCATCCACTTTGAAGATAAACTTAGTCTATGCAACTCGGGTCACGGTTTCACATAATCAGAAGGCTCCGGCAGCTGATCCGTATCTCTCAGATGTATAATGGATATATATATCTGCAACAACTGATCACTGGCTTGATTACAAAAGTTCAAGCAAAACCTTTCGAAATGGCAACTATCACATTTTATTTTCCCCACTGTACTGCTTCATGATTTTGGTGATAGCATTTTATTCCTTTTATCTTGTTTATACGCGATTAATCTGCTTTTTGGTATCATGCCTAAAATGTTGCTGGCTACACGTTCCAGAAAATTAAGATTTTCAACTTCTCTCAGTTTTTTGTGCTTGTAAACTCAATCTCTTAGGGGGTTTGTAGGTCATTGTTTGGATTAAACGGTAGAGCAAGAAAATAATCGTCAGATTAATCAATAACAAAAATAACTATTGGTTACTTTTACGTATTGGTTTAATACCTTTAACACAAATGTCCTGCCTCTGTTTTTTTTATTTTATAAGTCTGGAATCCTGCACCAGATGCTCTGAACTACCTTATATTGAAAGCTACGTCTATTTAAAGGGTAGATCAACAACATTTAAGCCACTAGATCAATTACAGCCTCATTTTGTGTGTGTGTGTGTGCGTGCACTGAACATGAACTGTGAGGGCGAGCTTGTGCGGAGGATGATAAAACAACATCTAAAACAGCCGGATGCTGACAGGTTGCAAGTCAGCCAGAATGGCTTGTGCTTGCTTAGGTGGAGCTGACAGAACTCGCACATCAGTCAATCTGTCACCGAGAGACGCCTTAGGTTAAGTTCAACTCCTGGAGAGAGAGAGAGAGAGAGAGAGAGAGAGAGAGAGAGAGAGAGAGAGAGAGAGAGAGAGAGAGAGAGAGAGAGAGAGAGAGAGAGGGCGGGATGCAGATAGAGAACAAACAGGAATAGCTGAGAGAGAAATGTGAACACAAACAAGCGAGCCCGAGCCCGAGGCAGAGAGAGAGAGAGAGAGAGAGAGAGAGAGAGAGAGAGAGAGAGAGAGAGAGAGAGAGAGCTAATCAGAACATGATCAAGCTCACTGTCCTGACCTGCAGAAACATAATGCCGCTGTACAGGCTCCTGAAACGCGGAGCATGCACACACAGTGTTTCCCTGGCGGGCCTGGCTTGTCAGAGCTCAGCTCGCTGAACAGCAGATGCAGGTGGTGGAGGCGAGACACAGGAGAAGGTCACGCGCACGCCACTCTATTACACTCAGCTGTTAAACCCCAACCTAAACACCGTCCTCTGACCGTCTGTCGGCGCCGCTTCACAGGACCTCCTCGGCGTATTCGAGCTGCACACCACACACACACACCCCGCCTTCCATCTTTAAACAGTGTTGTTGTTGTGTTTAAAGAGGACACTCCAATCCAGGACACGTCATAATGGGTGCACGGAGAGGCCTTCCTTCTCTTCTTCCAGGAAGCGCCTCCGCCTGGGGGTATTTCAGCTGATGTCGGAATCAAACCTGTGACCTTGCACTTAGCAAACAGCCTCCTTTTCAGCACCACGCCACCGCTCTGCGACTTTCATCTGTCACGCTGCAGCTTTTTCAAAGGCTGGGGGCTGAGCCCAAAGAGTCGCGGCTGGGAAGATGAAACGTCCATCCCACTTTCTTGGCAACGTTTGAAAGGTAATGAGGCTGCATGATATGTCGCGATCAAAAAAGCTCCTCTAAAGACGGCCCTAATGAGATAGCGTGAGTTAGCAGCATGCCGCAGGAAAACAACACACATTACGCCGTAATTATCTGCACAAATGCATCACGTTTTGCAGCCGGCGCGCATTGCCTTTGCAAACTGTAGGTGCAGAGAGAATAGTTTAACAAGTCCCGCTCGTGCTACCTCAAATTTGACTCCCTAGCTGCACAAGTTTCCGAGCCGCTGACAGAATTAGCGGAACGTCAGCCGCTTCCCTCTTTTGTCTCTCTCTCTCTCTCGCTCTCTCTCCTCCATTTCGCTTCACCTCCTCCGATAAGCCAGTCCAATTCTGCTGATGTATCCCCGTCTTCAGTCAAACTCGCAGCCCCGACGACGTGCATTCAATCAGCCGCCAGCTTCGGGTCCCTGCAGTAGATCATCTCTGCACATCAGAGAGATCTGGACGGCGAGATCTGCTAAACCCCACCTTCATAAAACATTCATCTCTCGGCAGCTATCTACATGCAAACTAAAATAGTTCTCTACTTTTCCCCCTGAAATGTTACTTCATTTTTTTTTTGCCATCCATCATCTCTAGTACTGGCGGATCCTGTCAGGGAAAAGTGTGTTTGCACCCTGTGACTGGTGCTGGGTGGGTTTAGGCCACTTCCACAGAGCCCACACTGTGACCTTCAGGCTACGGGACACCTCTCCTAACCCGTGGACACTCGTCGCCTGTGTTGAGCATTAATTCATTACTCCGCAGTAATAGCTCAGTCATGCTTGTTTGGTTAGCAGCGAGGGGATTTGTCGTGTCCTACATTTATATTCTGCATGTCGTGCGCCCTTTACCACCTTTGGCTTGCTCACTGAGAACTCCACTCGTCTGTTGTGTTTCGGTCGTTAACAGCTGCAACCACCTGTGTGGCCATTTTGCTGCAGTATTAGCCTGCGTGTGGCGGTTTGTGTACATGGCCTTCTGGAGAAGAAGAAAAGAGCATAACAAACACTACTACTACATTTCTGCAGCACTGCAATTGGGAAGACAGCGGGGGGGTTTGAAACATTAAATAAGACCTTCTCGTGGGTGTTTCCTACATTTGTCAGGGTTGTAGCGAGGAACTCTGGGTCGTGGCCAACTTCCCCAAAAATACCCAGATGGGGAAGACAAAGAATGTCACTGCTTTTGGTGACGTGAGGATTCAGACAGGTTCTTGGCAAAGGTTCTTGTGTGTTTGTGTACGAATATGAATGCAGTCATGTGTAAAATTTGCATGTTGAGTGCATCTGTACGCGAGTGTGTGTGTGTGTGTGTGTCTCTGATGACAGCGGGCTGATTAAGCTGTTGCATAGTAATGAGCTATGGCTGTCTGTCTGGCAGCTGCTCTGACAACCTCTTTTCACAACTAGCCCTCCTCCCACACTCACACACTCAAGTGCACACACAGGCAAATAAGTGCACAAAAAACATCACGATTATGAAAAGGCATCAAAGCCGACGACTGCGCTGACGTGTTATTGTTGTAGTTAAATCATGTGGCAAGTTGTACTAATGCACGAGAGGATACATTAAAGAGGAAGATCATGTTACAACACACACACACACACACACTGTTTCCCATGACCAGAGCTAACGGCTACACTTCCTCTCCTTCACCCTTTGTTGTGTTTTCATCCTGATAATGACTGCCATTCAGGAATAACAGTCATTTCCTGCCTCAAATCACCAACGTCATGACAAAGTACCCACCAGTGTGTGTGTGTACCTACATGCTGTGTATTTGTATGTTAGAGCACCTAAGTGTGTGAGTTCATGTGCATGCGTATTGTAAGCAACCCCCCACCCCCTCCAACCCCCCGTCGTCTGTTACAAATATCTCCGGGGCAACAAGATGGATGTGTGTGTGTGTGCTTAAAGAGCGAGCCATCCCTCTCCCTCATTTTACGGAGGTCAGTGTGAACATGAACAAGAACATGGAGACTAATGCGTTGCTCGGATGGAAACATTTGAACAGAGAATGAACATGTTGAGCTCGATCAAAGCTCGGATAAAGTAACAGATTTTCCTTTGCACAAAATCATACGACATAAATACAGGAAGCCCTACAAGACAAGAACTAGGGCACACCGTGTTTGTTTATGGAAACTGTCTGTCTTCTACATAGAATGGTAACAGAGGGAAGGTTTAAACATCTGAAAACACACAGTTATTTTAATCCATTGTCTCATGGTACAAATGCACAAATTGCTTAGAGGGAGGGAGGGGAGGGGGGATTAAACTGTTCCTCATTTTGTTCTGGGGTGTGTGTGTGTGTGTGGGGGGGGGGGGCTGCTGAGTCCCCCGAGGAACCCCCTTGGGGACCCACTATTGCAGAAAAGACCAAAGGTGGTGTATATCCATCGCCTTACCTTGTTGACGTCCCCTTCCTGACATCACACATCATGCACTTAAAAGCCTCTGCCGTGTTCTTGTACGTGCACACGCTGCAGTCCCAAAACCCCTCGTCGGAGGAGGGCTTCGGTTGACGCTTCGGCCTTTAAAACAATAAATGTACAAACAAAAAGGTAAAAACAGAAAATTAAAAAAAAAAAACGTAAAGAGGTGGTGGGAGAGAAGAGGAAGGGGGGCGAGAGGAGACAACAGTGAGTTCAGCTCGCATCCACGAAGGCTATCGATAGCAAACATCTGGGTAAGCCTATAGGATTTAGGAAATCATCTGCAAGCGCGCTGTGATCCGACACTGTAATTGGCGATGAGGTTTTAACACCCGCGCGCACACACACCCGCACGCGAACACAGACACATGCAGTGAGAGAGAGCGAGAGAGAGAGAGAGCGAAGGGGGAGCGAGAGTGAGAGAGAGAGAGCGAGAGAGAGAGAGACCGTGGAGAAAACCCATTTTTTCCGTGCGCTTGTCGATGTCCTCTCCCCTCTCCTAGCTTGAATATCTAGGACGCAATGACCCGGTCGTTACCTTGTGGGACTCCTCTTGTCGCCCATGCCAGACCAGGGTATATCTGGAGGTGCTGAGACGAGCAGAAGTCCGCTTATTTCCAATAATTTTAGCAAAGAAGCGATGCGCCTGTGCCGCTCGGCTTCCAGCTGTCGTGGAAACTCCGCTTGGGAAAGGGTCACGTGACTCGCTTTGGCCAATCAGAGGCTGGGTTACTTCCGAGGCTGACATTCCTCTTGATGAATATATGCCGCGTTCTGGTACCCGTCGTAAGCTCGTACTTCTGTACACTCAGGGTGTTGAATATTAATTATATTATACGAATTGGTTATTTTTGACAAACGTGACCCGTTAACAAGCTGACTAGCCGTACTTGCCCATGTTTGCACACCGTCAATCGGGAAACAATACTGAAAAACACGTTATTATACTCTGTTTGATTTAAAAGCCCTTGCCACAAGCTTGATTCACTGCGGATACGAATTTGGTTCATGCAAAAAAAAAGCAAAAGCAAAAAGAAAGCACGGAATATAAAATTAAAATTAGGATTATTAACGTGCTGTAATCATTGCAGCCTACATTAACGTGTTACGTTTATGATTGTACGAGCATGTAATGCATACTATGACGACTAGTGTTCGCATCTAAGATACGTATATAATTATTTGCAGCTATTACCTCGGTTTCATAGACTGTAAATCAAGTATCCATATAATGGGAGCAATAGCTAGTTAAATTCCGAAAGCACTTAAATGCAACAAAAGCTTTAGAAGATATTGTTGCGTCTTCAGAAATGTATTAACCGCTCTTATCGGCTCACTATACGGGGAAGCGTCTCATAACCCTGCATCTTTGGATTTGACTCGCAGACTGCAGAATTGCCGCAGCAGTTTAGATCACAAGCGAGCACATTAAACATCGGGGAATCCCTCGCTTTATTTGCATGCTGACGCAAGAGAGCACATCAAAAAACACATTTTCAAGCGAACCACTACCGTGCCTGTCATATATCATGCTGCTTTTTATTATTATTGTATAAATGTCAGGCTAAGATTAGCCGCTCAAACCTTTTCATATCAAATGGATCTTCATTTTGTTCCGATGACAAGACTTCAATGATGCATTATGGGGATTTGGGATTTACACACACTGTCTGCAAGAAATTCAGAATTGGTCATCCCAGTGTTGCCAACAGCTTAATCCATGTTGATAATGTATCAAGTAGAAAAATGGTCTTATGAAATACACAACCTTATGTTCAACCACAGGCTAAATACACCACTTTTGACATTTTATGGACAACATTAGTTATATGTAAAAAATAATACTAATAATCCAACCACTACATATTTCAACAATTAATACAAATTTATATTTCAGGCATTAGTTTCCAATATACAATTATTTAATTGAACTAAGACACGTAGTATATAACCTTTTTTCTTCATCATTCTTTATTCTACATTTAATTCTCAAACAACCAACAATTGTTTTGGTTTGTCAGAGAGAAACAAGGTTTTATTGACTGACAAAGAAAAAGACCAAATACATTCAATTAACCCAAGACTAAAAAAAAGTATTTGTTTTATGTACAAGAAGAAATAAAAAAATCATAGTTTATCAGTATAAATGGAAGCATCCCAACTATAACACAATGCAATACAAAAAAAATAAAACACTATTTGACAACAACGTATGTCCAAACTGTGTATTATTATTATGTTTAGTCACTAAGCTCCTCCTCGTCACTGAAGTATGCACTCTTTTTGATCCTTGGTTTCTTAGAGTCTGAGGACGTTGAAGCGTGAGCACCTTCCTCTTGAGACATACGTGTTTTCTTCCTCTGCGTGTCCTCTTCCTCGATGCGGGCTTGCTGGGGGGGGACAAAAGACAGAAGAAATATGACATCATAGTATAGTATGTCATAAAATATCAAAGTATAGTGTGTTATACAAATGTTATAGTATAGTATGCCATAAGAAAATCGTAACACATTCATAATATAGCATGTTATTTGGGGGAGTGAGTATGCTGCATTTTTTATAAGATAATCTGTCCTTTAGTGGGGAAATTGCCGGATAAAGGTGTCTATTTTGGATTTCTCTATCTACACACTTACCTGAAAAGCTATGGCTTGACTTAGACTATCTAAGGTTGGGTCCTCTCCCTCTTCTTCACTTTCTTCTTCTTCTTCACTATAAAAAGGGAAAAGATGTAGGAATTATGAAAACGGAACAGTCTCATATGGAATATCTCACAATATCAGTGATTTAAGACTTACACAGGTTCAGGTTGTTCATCCTTTTTCTTTTTTTTCTTTTCTTTCTTCTTCGGAGGTTCCCTCTCTCCCAGAATGTTTTTGGGGCATGCATAGCTCAGATGACCTGTATCCTGTCATGTTTCATTTAAAAACACACAAAATCAGACAACTCTCTGGGATAATCTTTTCCCCCATTCAGGGCAGAAAAAAAAGATTAAACTTGCAACTGAAATTCAGTAACAATTTAATAATCTCACTGGATAAAATGTTATATATGCACTGACCCCACATTCGTAACATTTAGTCTTGTCTGTGTAGTTCCGCCTTTTTATAAACTCAGTTGCTCGGCCATTGTCGACGGCAATGCTCGCTTTCACTGTTCTGCCAAACAACTGGAAGACAAACACATTTTAAACTCAGACAAGTGAATATTGTTGTGAACATTAGTGGTATTAATGTGAGACTCACCTGTTTATTGTTCACTGCTCTTGCACAGTTATGAGCCGACTCTCTGTCCAGGAAGAGAACAAACGCTACCCCTTTGCTCTGGCGAGTATCTTTATCCTTAACAATTGTAACCCTGCAAGAACGTGACAGTTATTAATACCTACTTTAAAACATGTATAACTATTACAAGTCATCAGAGCCTTAACCAGAATGTTGTGGCTTATTCATTCACTACTTTGGTTGGCTTACACATTGCCGTAAGATATAAATAATATATCTCATAAACTATGAGAAAGCCATTACTTACTTTACAACTTTTCCATATTTGGTGAATAGCTGAAATGAGACAAAGTTATCTGTTTCAGTAAGGACGTTGCCTGGATTCAGAGACCACAGTGTAATTTGACTCTCACTTGTGTTTTTGCCAAATAAAAGCATTATTAACATTTCATAACACTGGCCACAACATTGATGAAGGAACTAACCTTGTGCAGGTCATTGTTGGTAAGAGAGAATGGCAGGTTGGACACGTACACAGTGCTTTTGCTCGGTGCCAAACCCCCGCTCATACTGGACGCATACGACTCACTGTAAGTCAAAAAAAAGAAGCCTGATGATCATAAAAATAGGTTAATACACAACAAGCTACTTCGTTAGTTTGGCAAGTCCAACATGTACGTCGCGTTACACACTTTTTACGCAGCTGCAAGCAGCAGCACACGTCAACCAAATGACTTACCAACACAGCCTCCACCGTTTGAATACACCTTAATGTGTTTAAAATAGTAGATGTGAGTGCATTCGTATGAAATTAACGTTTAGCAGAAAGAAACAAACGCCATGTCCGTACGTCGCATCTTTATGACGCTTGCTCATTCTCGTCCAATAAAACAGATGCTCTCCATGTAGCTACCGGGCAAGGCTAAGCTAGTGGAAGGTGAGCTTGTTGTCTCAATTTGCGTGAAATAAAGGACCTTTTCGTGTGAGTTATTCAACACGCATTGATCTCGGAAGTGCGACAGCATGCCGTATATAGTTGTTTGTGGTGTTGTATGCTGGCATAGGTTAGTTAACGTGCTCTTAGATGAGATAAAACGTGCGGATGTTTGCAGAATACATGGAGGCTAGCTAATTAGCGATGCTAGCTGTCCGTCCTACGTGGAGCTACAGTAGTTAGTAGTTGATTCACCATCAGAGAACACATTGCAGTGTTTTGTTTAACTCATCCGCCGGGTGTTATCAAGCTAGTGTTGTGTTTAATGTGGCGTTTGTGTTCAAACGTACATCCACTCATCTGTCTGGCTGTTCTGCAGAAGGAAACGTCAGCTGATGGATCACATATCCTGCTCCAGCAGTCCTCCCCGTTAGTTTTTGGGATAACTGATAAAAGATTATAGGCTGGATTGTGTATAGCCTTGACATTGTCATATTTGTTTTTTTACAGATTTGGTAGAATATTGTATTTTCTCTATCACCCCGATTCACAGAGGTCCTTGAACCCAAAAGTAAGTTGTTGATTGACCTTTGCCTTCACAGTACTTTCATTTAACACTGTTTTGATTTACGCTAGGACGATAAATAACGCTAGGACGATAAATAACACTTCTAACAATGTGTGTGTGTGTGTGTGTGGGTGTGGGTGTGGGTGTGGGTGTTCTTGTATATCTAGTAATAACGTGTTTTAATGAATAACTGCTGTCTGAAGAAACTAGACACTTCTTTGCATTATTTATGTTGTGGTGCAAAATAAATAATACAAACCAGTTTCATGTACAAACATGATCTCTTATTACAAGCATATCTCATTGTCGGCCTTTTGCAGTGACGTACAGGAGAGACAGGAGTATACGAGAGGTGTATGATGATCGCTTTTTGGCAGAGAGACCGGTGAGTGTGTACATAGTGATGGCACATAAATACACAAGGAGGTAGAGTTGTTTGTCTTCCAAGCAGCCTGTATACGTTATTTGGTGAAGGAGGGCTAAAATATTGCTTACCACTGCACACTTCTCTCAGTTACATATTTCTGTGATGATGGTTATGAATATATTTAATTTCTCCTGACATTTCATTTAGCTGACGCTTTTATCCAAAGCGATTTACATGATATAAAGTAGACCGTAGACACAGCAACGGTGAGCAATTAGGATTAAGTGTCTTGCTCACGGACACAACAACATGGACTGGCTGAGCCGGGGTTTGAACCACCGAGCCTCTGATTGGAAGGCAGACCTGCTAACCACTGATCCACGGTCACCCCACATCATACAAACTACATCTCAAGTATACCACGGCTTTTCACATCTGATTTATTTCAGATTTTTTTTTTTTTTTTTTAGATTTATTTCCCCATAAATTGAAGAGGTCTTAAGTTGTGTGTAGTTTTAGCTGATTGACACCTTTTTAAGCAAACATTTACATAATATAATTTCCCCCAACAACAATTTCGGTAAAGGTTTATATGGAAACATGAAATCAATAAATGTACCCATCCTGGCAGGGTCCTTACCCACGGGCAGCTGGGGCAGCGGAGAGAAGGGGCCCCTTTGGCAGGCCGGAGGACGACTATGGCCGCGGCGGGTACGAATACGAAGGAGGTCCGCGTTTTTTTCCAAATGGCGGAGGCCCACGAAATTATCATGAAGATCAGAGGGGCTACCATGGGGACAATGTTCACTTCTCTGGTGACCGCAGAGCTGTTCCACCTGCAAGGAGGGTGAGCACATACATATCATAACATTTACAATACTATTAATACTATTACATGCATCTGACTTACTAACTGTACTTACATTTACACCATAGGGTCTTAAACATGCTGCAGACATATTACAACTGCCTATAATGTTAATATTGTTGGTTTGATATCTTTTCTCATAATTGGCCAGCTGAGGGCGCCATGGCTTAATAAGGTTCAAGTTCAAATGTTTTTTTTGTTAATCTTTATAGCTGATTAACTAACATAGTGACATTTCCCTGTTCTAAAGTTCACAAAACATTATGTATTGGCATCCATATTTATCATATTTTTCAGTTTGATGTTCATGAGATACTATTACATGAGCTTTTCAGGTTACACAAACATTTTAAAATCAAAACTTGCATCGTTGTCGGAGTTTTAGACTAGATTATTCTAGATTATTTAAAACCAAATTCGTTAACGTCTATATTTTAGGACATAATCAAATCTTTTGATTTCCATTTCTTTGTGAAGGAGGACTACCCGTACAGAGGGCCCAGGGAGGACCCGCACGCAGGACGGCCTTTGGAGTTTGGGTAAACTGCAGCTAATATTTCTTCCAGAAAATACCACACCGATCTACCAAACCATTTTTCAAATGTAAAACCACTCATAAGAATTGGGTGTTATCACTGTGGATAGCTGGGCACTATTTCTACGCACTTGAGTAGTCCTCCGTGTTTTACTTCTTTTAATTAGGCTAAGAAGGGGGGTGCTGCAGGAGCAGGCTTCTATTTTCAGTATGCATGTTACATCTTTGTTTAAATAGCAGCAATTATAAATCCTGGGCTGCCTCGACTCATATTGGCCTGTCTCACCCTATTCACAATCCTGCCTGTCTAGGTGCTCACCTCGCTCCACACTTTCATTGTAGACCCACCTCTGCTTACCTATTGTAGCTGAACAGTGTCTCTAGTTAGGCTATAGACTGGATTGCAAAATGTATCCCTTCCCATAGAAATACAAATTTCTCCTATCCAGTGTTTACTGGTTGTTCTGATGGTTCACATTATTCACTCAATTCACCCTTGGCCAGGCTTCCTCGCAGGATTTTCGGGAAAAGTATGTCACAGTTTGTTAATAGTCAAAGCCACAGCCATGACATCATCAAACCGATGACATCATCAAATGCATTCAGCAATTGTCTGCTAGGCATATAAATACATAAATGCCAATAATATTGAGGGCCATTTGTGAATGAAAGGTGTTACCAAAGTGAGGAAAATCAATTCTGGAAAAATAAACATTCAACCATTGGTTTGCATAATATATATATATATATATACACATATTAACTCAAATATATATATATATATATATTTGAGTTAATATGTGTCAACAAAGAGGTAAAATAAGATAACCCTAACCTACCACCATACTAGATACTCTGCAGCCTTTTCATCTCGTCCAGTGTCGAGTGACACGTTGAATTATTCCATCTGACATCCCCTCAGTAGTAACAACACTGAAAGTTGGTCAGGGGCCAATCTTAATCATACAGTTGCAGAACAGGACAGAAAGTCACACGACAGTCACCACTTAGCAGGCAGACAGAGTAATGAAGGCCTTCCTTCCAAACAAACATTGAGAGTTGTGAAAGGGCACCGAGGTCAGTGCCGGCCTGTTGATTGGTGCGTTTGGTGTGGGTCAAGGTCAGAGGTCGCTTGAGAATGAGACGTGGTGGGGAGGTAAGAAAAGTTGTGCCGGAGTTACAAGGCATACTATAGGGAGTGTTTTTTTTTTTCCATTCAAGAATGTTTTGTTATTGTGAAGCACAAACTAAATGCTCCACACGGGTGATTATTATATTACCTTGTGACCACCAACACACACTAAACATTGATATAACAAATCATCTAAAACCTGTAGCTTCACGTTATATTTAGACCCTCTAGAAGAGCTGTTGGTCCGTTAGCAATCACAATATGTCACCTTTCTTTTTTTTAATCTCTCTCTTTTTTGTTCTCATGCATTAGCATTAATCATATTTTAGAAGAAGATCCTCTATATGTAAGCCAGACTGGCGTCAGGTGAGGATCCTGACTGCGACTGAAGTGGTTTAGTCAACTTTTTTAGATATCATCTGGCTATTGGATGAGTTCCACCGCGTATGTGGTAATGTGTTATGTGATAAGTCATAACCATACTTGGCTAGTGTGAGGTGCTTGCCTCTCAATATTATTTTCAAAATTACTTTTTTTGTTAAAGAAAAGAAGAACAGGCTCATAAATTGTCACTAGGGATATGGGTCCACATACCAGGGAGGCAACCCATACCCTGAATACAGTATTGGTTGCCATGTTGTACAGTATGTATCCGACCCTGACCACAACATTTGTGTGTATTTATTCCCTTAGCGCCCGGGCGGCGCCGCCGCCGCCGCCTCCTCACAACGTGCGAAACCAGGGCGTCTACCCAGCGGCCCGATCACTCCCAGAGAGTGGGGAAGACACACTAGTGCAAGCCATCCTCAACCTGGACAGAGGGTACTAATGAATGCATGCTTAATCACTGCGTAGGGCATTCATGTGCAACCATTGCCCAATTCTATACAACTTAGTCATTGTAGCCTGTAATGCTGCAGACAGAGAGGAAGTGTATAATTAGTGAAATCTCATAGGGTGCATGTGTTTAGTCCCCAATGCTAGATGGCAGTGTTGTGCCATGTTTGCAAAAAAGAGGAAAGGGACTTGTGTTCACCGCAACATCTGGTCCCTGACTCGTTTTGTCAGATGGGGAATACCGGCTAATTTGTCATGCTTTTCCAGGGAGGACAGAGACCCCTTCAGGAGAAAGGCGGCACCCTTCCCTCCACTCAGAGAGCGCTCTCCTGTGCGGCGCGAGGTGGTCCATTCCCCCCACAGTCGCTCCGGCTCCAGCGTCAGCAGCAGAAGCTACTCGCCAGACCGAGCCAAGAGCCTGCCGTTTCCCTCCCAGCAGGACAAGAGTATGTAGAATCAATACAACTGGAAGATGAAGCCAAACATCTATAGTCAGAGCCTGCTGTTGCAACTTCAGCCATTATTCATTTATTGCTCGAGGCCATTTGAAAAAGATGATTTAGCTCCTTATAGATCAGGTGTTCAGTTCTGGACAGTCACCCCCAAAAATGTACATGATTGTCAAGACCTCTTTTATTTCACTGTCTTATCCATGACTGATAATCTGGCTGGCTGGCTTTTCAGATGTGGACGGTCCAGAGGGGGTTTCTGAGCCCCTTTGGGGGGCGCTCTTTCCTCAACAGAGTGGACATGAAACGTTGGGTCTGTACATTGAGCCATGTGAACAAGCTTGGACCTGAGTGACCGTAGGCAGATGTGGTGTTCCTCAAACATCTCCTTGCATCCTTGTCATGTCAGAGAAATGTTAGAAGGAAATGGTGTGGCTTCATATACTAGAAAGATGTCTGCACCTCTTAAGTCATGAGAAGGATGCAAGGATGGAGGACAGGGTTTATTGATTTTTAAATCAAGTTTAAATCTACAGAATATAATTAAGTATAATTTGCCATAAGAATTCGGACCACAATAAACATTAACGTCCTATTTGGCACTGAAATTGTTTCACTCAGGTCTGAAGTAAGTTGCATCATGAAATCTTAAGTTTCTTTATTAGTACCTCATAGTGGCTTTGCTGTAGTGGATTCCTTCCTTCCTAAACCATTTCTTCTATCTGTTGTGGACCTTCGTTGGCACTTTCCATGGTTCCTACACTGATCTGTAAATGTACGCCATTTAAATGTCTAGGCTTCAAGATGAAGTTTTAAAAGTAATTATCCAGACCAACTGAGCAAGTTAAATTATATTATTATTATTATTCTCCCTTCAGTTATGAGTCATAAGGCACCCCACTGTCTGCTCTGGGAATAACAGTCGATAAGGGTAGTGTGAAGGAACCGTAGACTTTACAGTCCATGTCAAAGCTGTATTTATATGTAAGTATAAAGTACTTATGTGCAGGCGTTGGGACATGCCGCGACAAGGCTAATTAAGACGGCCTCTTTTAGTGCCTGTTTGCATCTCAGGTTTATTTTTCATTTCAATTATTTATGTGACTGACATTGGACATTTACTGTGCCACGTTTACATAACTAATTTCCAAGCATGTCAGCAATACAGCTTTGATTAACTGGACTGTGAAATGCATGACTGCTAGTAACCTTTGTTTTCTGCATGTTTTATACATCTCGGCCTCCTCAGTAGCACAGTGTTGTTTAGGTCTGCTACCCTCTTCAGGGCCAGCCTTGCTTTCTTTTTACATTTTCATTTGATTGATGCTTTTTACTCGTGAAAGTAGCTCAGTGGGCCTTAGAATTACAAGTGGTCGTCGTGTGACAAAATCGTATTGCTGCTTATGTTAAAAAGGTTTGATCCCAACTTCTTGAAAGGAGAACATGACGTTGATCATGTTTTATTAGGGCAGTGAGTGTTCTTGCTAGATTGCTATACAATAAGAAAGCCTAGTTATAATGTACACAGCCAGTGACCTTACAGTTTGGTCTTCCTATGAAGAAACCTATTCTCGGAGCAAGATGACTTGTAAGTTTAGTTCAGTATAGTTGTGGAAGTTGTTGGAAGGCTTGGCCGTGGTTTTACCATTACATTTAAGCACTACTCCTACATGGTGCAGTCTCTGTGCCATTTCTTTCAATTGATACGTTTTTCAATGCAAATCAAGGAGGGCGAGATGGAATTACATGCAGTGGGTTTGTTTCTGAAATATACAAAGGTTACACTCGTTAAACTTAACCTATTCCCAGTCTGGGTAACCCGAGAGACGCAGAGTGGTTCGTAATGTGTCCAGCAGCCAGCCTTCCTCCCCGCTCTGTCTGCCACTTTGTCAGGCCTCATAAAGATGCCACCAGGACGTGTGTGGACGAAGAGGGAACGGGTATAGGATGTCTGATGGATATTCCTGAAGCCAAAACTTCCACTTCGCAGTGTTTTTCTTTGTTTCACAGCGGGGCGCTCAGAGTTAGTGGTTGTTAATCGACTTGATTGGTCAGCTACAAAGCCTCGGATGGACTGCAAGAGAAAAGTTGGAGAACAAAGAACAGTGAGAGGAGGTTGTGTCCGGTAGATCTGGAGTTCTGAGCGCAATTGCGAGCCATCTGTCTTGATTTTTCCAGATGTTCTAGCCTCGATACCGATCCGGGCTCCAAACATCAACACCTTTACAGAGCCTTGATTACCATAAACACACACTCTCTTACTTTTGAGACCTACTAATTGTCCTTTTTCTATTGTCCTTCCTCTCGTTCATAATTTTCCCATTACAAATCTTCTCTCATGTTACTTTGCAACTCACTCAAGTCTCACTTTGTCGATTTTTTTTTTTCTTTTCTTATTTCTCCAGACAAAATTCCCGGCCTGTCAAGAGAAGGCTCCCCACACAGCGCAACCTCGAACAAGGTACCAAAATGCAACACTGGAAGTTTTTTTTTTTGTGATTAGATTTGACATTAACGAACAAGAACACAACACAAGCCTTTGTTTCTTTTTGAAAAAGAAGTGTTTCTCTCTTATATTATAAATGCAGCAATTCAGTCCCAAAATTACTGTTCTATTTTATTATATATATTGTGGGCTCCGCCTTTGTCACTGTACAGCAGGATGCATCTGGAACTTCTTAAATTCCATCCTTCTAATAAGTGTTTAGTCCCATTGAAGTATGTTAATGGGTTTTAAAGTGGCCCTCACGCAGAGCATAAAAGCCATCAGGCCTGCTTTGTTTACCTGTGCTGTAAGCAGACTTCAATCACAAGAACTTGTAGCGATGGAGGGAAAAGGGCTCAAGTGTCGACGAAAGTATGAGCCGTGCTTCCTTAAAGTGCTCTTTTAAAAAACACCACAAAAAAACCACCAATACTTTACTGTTTTGAGTAAGTATTGAATGTAGATCCTGCCAGCCTGTTTTGCAAATAATAACTTGTTTTGCTGATATCATCCATCTCCAACTATGCAGAGGAGTGTAAATGGAATCAGATGTGATTAGGCGCAATGCGTCTGGCTACGGCCACCCAGAAGGGAGGAGGCTAACTCGGTAGCCGAAGTCACAGTTTTATCATGGGATCTGAGTCCCTGAGTAGCCTCCCTGTGGAACTCATTGGGGTGTGTTTACACCGTTTACAATGAACAATCATTTCCTTTTTTCTGTTGAAGGGTATGGCTGACTGTGTTTGGTAGCTGTGACTGTCTGCTAGATGAAGCAGGTCAGTGGGAATCGATGTGTAATGCGGGCGTCGCAGGAACAGCTTTGATGACCTTTCAGCAACCAGCGTGTCCTAGTTCAAGTCGTATGGGACGGATGATTGTGATTGGGTAGATCAAATTAAGGCATGCAGTCTGCCAGCCAGTCTGAAAACATTAACTGTGACTATTTATTTTTATGCAAAAAGCTTTACAATTTCATGATGGGGGGGGAAAAAAAAAATTCACTTTGATCAAAAAAATCTATAAAACTTTAACTTTAAATGCTGCTTTAATGTGCAATACGGTTTATGTATCATTAGCAGCCCTCAAATATTTTTCAGAACACACTGGAGGTCATTTTAGTGTTTTCATAGTTCTTATTTTTTCACTGACGCATCCTGTTGATTGGCATAGTGGGCGCTTTGATGTCTTTGTAAATCCATGCACTTGCTTTATTCTCTGGAAAATTACAAGATACAGAATAGAAACGTTTTTTTTTTATGTGCATTTTTGTAACAACCACCCACCACCACCCAATCAACTGCTGTGATGAAAGTTTTACCAAGCGCCCCACCCCTCCACACACACTGATGCACACTGCTGCTTTTGGCTGTTTGATCTAGCCTGTGGTGCATTGTTTCTTTCGGTTCTGGGGGCACAAACCCGTAACCTTGGCCAAGATGAGAGGCCTGTGCCCCCAGTAAAGCTTGCACTTAAGGCCCCGGCCACCGCCTGCTGTGGGGATTCAACAAACACGCACGCAGGCTCCATGGAGCCATCCCAGACGGAGGAGGGGGTCTAAAGAGCACCTCCGGTCGTGGCTTCGAGCTACGGTGGAGTAGTGGGTGGAGAGCAGAACCTGTAACTGCAAAGGTCGCCAGGAGGTTTCATCCCTACGCGGGGCATCCAGTCCCTGTCATCATAGTATTTTACCAACCAGGAGAGTTGCTGAGATTTGGCGATACGAACAGGGCAAAGGACCACGAGCTCTTCTCTTATAGCGCCATCATAACGTAGCAGTCATTGTTCAAAGTGAAATGTCTCGACAACTGTCCGATAATTGGTATTGAATTTGGTACAGAGATTGTTTTTTCCATGAAGATACAGGCGTATGATTATGGCGAGATGGTCAGAAAGCTCCGATGACAACTATTATGTTTTCTCTGTATGTATGTATGTATGTTGGCCAGAGGCTTTATGTTTTCGGGTTGATATCTAAGGAACGCCTTGGCACTAATGTCCACTGGACTGATTTATGATTTGGTGGTCAAGGGTCACTGTGACCTCACAAAACATGTTTTTGGCTCCAGAATGTACGTATATGCTAATTATGACAATTTCACACAGATGTTTTTAATGGGATGACATGAGGTAATAACTGCAGCGTGAACAGCATTGCAAGAGGATGAGCCTTAAAAAAAGATTTGATCCTGAGGCTGTGACTCCAAAACGATTATCTTTCCACGAATGGGCAGGGCAGGTTACCAGTGGGAGTAAAAGAAAAATACACCAGCAAACGACAATGATCATTTGATAAAACAAACCAATTCAGAATCTACAGCAGTCATAACTTGAACGGTCCAATTATAGTTCACCAGACCAAGCTCAAGCACTTTAGGTCTAATAACCTTTTTATTTATTTTTTTATGTTTGTGCATTGAAAAGAGATTACCTGTCCCCCCCCCCCGGCTGAGGACATTTCATTTTTGTCCAGTTTGCACATATATATCCATCTGCCAAGCTTTCTAACAGCCCTTCCAGGTGGGGCTGTGCCCAGTGAGTTGAAGTGAAAGACTCGGACTGGGATATTTTCTTCACTGAGGCTGAACTCTGACGAACGCACATTTCCAAGCGTACACACTGGATTCCTCCCGAGCATAGCTTCAGGGAGAGCATTGGACGGAGGAATAATTGGATGATGCTTTATGAGTTGTGCCTTTTTTATATTTCAGACCACACTCGGCTTTGTGATGTCCCATCCCCTGTGACTTCTTTCCTCAGTCATCAGGAGATTTAATATCATGACTTCGTCCGTGGCCTGTTTCCCAGTAATGTATGAGTGGACTTTAGTCATGGCTGGGCAGTTTTGCTCCCTGGCCTTCAAACTCTAATAGTATCAGGAAATGAGCAAAAGAAATTGAGCGGTGATCCAAGTTGGCCTCGTTTCTCCCCTTTGCTTTTTCTTTTGGCTTTCACATTTATACTTATAGGCACTAGAGTTTCCAATCTATCCATTAGGTGGCTCATCATGGCTTGCCGGGCCAGATTTCCTTTTAAGATATAAAAGCAGCCAAAGTATCAGATTCTACAATTTACATTGAAAAATAAGTGCAACGCTAAGCCGGGAGGTTTTAGTCATAATACGCTAAGTAATGATAACAGTGTACGATATGAAGATCCACATCTGTTGGGATGAATATGGCACACTTCTTAGTGCTGTAGTTCCTATGAATCCCGTATTCTTTGACTAGTAACGACGTAACTCAGCGCACACTCCGACTTTTCAGCTTTGGAAGCTGAGCTTCATCCTTTGGTACGCCTCATCAACCACATCGTTCCTGTAAAGTTAAACAGTCAGTGGGTCAGGTCATAGCGCTGCGCAGGCTTTGAGTTGCTGACCTACATCCTCTCGCATTCCTTCCCGTTCTCTCCATCGCGTTATTGCTGGCCGTGGTCATTTCTGTCAACTTGGCAGTAGAAGTACGCTTTTTAAAAGTCTTTGTAATCATCACTTCTGTAGTTATCTGTCGTACAGTTCATGATTCATGCTGTGAAATCTTTGCTCACTTTTCTGCATCCTGCTTTGAACAGTGACTCAGACTGCTCTCTCTCTCTCTTTCTCCTCTACATTTCTAGGAGGAGAACCATCCTCCAGAAGGAGAAAAAGAGGAGCCTCCGGCGGCTCCAGTTGTCGAGGAGAGCCAAAAGTCGTCTCCAGACAACCTTCAGGAGCGACGAGCCCTCGCCATCGCATCCAAAGCTCAGGAGATAGAGAAGGTACCGGTCCAACTCCAATTTACATTCAGCTGATCTTGTGACGGGAAGCGGTTGAGATGATTCGGCAGGTGGTTCAGTGTTACAACGGCAGCAGCTTTTCAAATGAACCTTTTTTCATTTTTTTCATCATTTGACTTCATCAAAAGCACTGCAAATATTTTCCACACATTTCTCAGCATGATAAAAGATGATAACCTCACAGTTTAGGTTTGATGCCCATCTAGAATTCTTAATGGGTATTCAATTGTCAAGGATAATTTATATATGTGAACATTTTGTGCCAGTGGCTCTTAGTGGCCCCTTTTTCTTTGGAAAATTACTGCATTTACAATCCTCTCGTTACAAAGTTTTTAATTTGTAGGACTTTTCTATAAACGTCAACCTGGTGCTCGCATAGTACGCACTGTAGGCTTGGCAAACGACTCCATACATATGGTGGCCTGGACTTCTCTGACTCACACCTGGCTTATTTTACTGGATCTGCATTACTGGAACAGCCAGCTATTATGTTCCCCAAACAAGGCAGGAAATTAACTTTTCTGTCCACCAGGCACAGTGGTGGGCACATCCTGAAGTCCACCAGCCATTTGACAGCCAGCCGTCAGTTTTAGAGCAGAATGATGGTTAATTATCTGCCAAAGTAGCTGGTTGCCAAATGTATCACCGTTTTCCTGGTGGCTCTTGCCAATCTCCCATTCTGACTGGCATAACTGCAACAATAGCTCATTAGACCCTCCACTAGCTTAATATCCCATATGGCTCAAACATCATAACCCTCTCCCTCATCTTTACACATGAACACGCATATAATAAATATGTGTATATATAAAAGCCCGCACACCGCGATTTAGAACACTAGGGTAATGTGCATTACACAGGAACACATAAACCAAAGCAGAAACACGAGTAAAGCATAGGCATGGTATAGATTTGTGCATACAATAAATCGAGAGCTTAGCCGAGCTAAAACCACCCTAGGCTAGAGGTCCCAGCTCTGCTCATCTAATGAAGGCCATTCCTGCACCAGTGAGCGCTACCGCTGCTTTACTGGGACCATTAAACCCGAGCCAGCTCTGCCCTGGAGCTCTCACATTGAGCTGCGCCACAGCGCCGATAGGCGGTTCGGACGCTGTTGCTGACGCTGCAGCTTCTGGCCTGTTTTATAGCCTCTTTCTGCCCCGTCTGTGTCGCCTCACGTTCCCGAGCGCTATTGTGTGCGCTTTATTTCATGTTTTCGGGTCATTTCATACAGTGGGCATTTTGGAAAATGACCACCATGACCCATGTCAAGAATGATTCGTCATGCTTCCATTGTCAGTATAACTCATGGCCCCTTGTTTTTAATCTTCAGATATAGTCGTGGTATTAAGGTCTGGAAAGAGTAGATTAGAATGGAAACCCGGAGGGAACGGTGTATTGCATTTTCACAGGGATATGAAGTTTCAGTTTGTCTTTCCAGGATTTCTGATTCTTTGGAATTGTCAGTAGAAACTGATGATTATCAGCGTTTTTCCTCCTCCTGTCCCTTTCTTTGGCTTTTGTGATATTCAGACCCCGTGCATGAAGGTTGCCTCTGTCATGAAAGGCCGGCTTGTTTAGTCATGATTGGGAGTTAATTCAGCCTCGTTTCTGTCACACACAACCAGGTCAGAAATAAAAGTTTATTCGCATTTTGCCCGTCCTTGTTTTTTGGTCGAGACTTGAACCTTATTAAAAACACTAATCAAAACCCGAGAGAACAGCTGGTTACCTGCCAACCGGCAGACAAAACCCAACCAGCCCCTGAAAAAACGTATACAGTAAGCACTTGTCTGCTGGCTGGTATTAATTTCCCACCGTGCCCAGAACACACAGCTAAATGCATTTAAATCAGACAAGGTCGCAGTAGGCACTCCTGTTTAGCCTCTTGACAAGTGTAGGCCAGATGTTTGGCTTTCTGCTCTCAATCTCGTCTAGCCATCTCTTCGGTACACCTGGACACAAACACACTCCAGTCCAGTAGCTCCTCACTAACTGTCTCTACACTTTTCACCGATCAGAAGCTGAACTTTCCGTCGTCGGCCAGACATCGTGCTGGGCTGCATTATGCCCGTGCCTCACAGTGTGTTTGTGTAGCTAAGTGAAATTGGTCTGCTGAAATTCAACCTGAAACCGCTCTCATTGTCAGAGTTGACTTTGGCTGCAGTACAGACTAACAGGTTATAGTGAGTGACAAGGCATGCGAGGCAATAAAGGGTATTATGTTTTACTCCTCATGGGCCACGCTGTGATACAAAGGGAGTTTTATTTCATTTGGTGACGAATATAACTATATTTAGACAAAAAGCCAGACTATTCCAGTTTTGTTTTTTCTTCGGGACAAAGATGGCAGAACTGGACTGAGGCCTCAACTCTTTCACTCTCGTCCTTTCCTGAAGCCAGGTCGGCCCACCCTTAAGCCCTGCTTTAACTTGCCATTGAAAAGGAAGGTGAAAGAAGTTTTTAGAAGCGGAGACTCCACCCAAAGTCAAGTACTGGCATTTTTATTTCCTGATTGGATAACAAGGGAGGGATCTCAGGACGTGTGTTTGAATACAGGAAGTACATTTTCAGCACATTGTTATCTAGGAACGACTTTCCCTGTTTTTAGAGAAGTTGTTGTCGGCATACTTGATTGGATACTTCCTCCGAAAAGCTGGTGAATACATTCTCTGTCATCAAGTTATCAGCCGTTGAAAGAGACCATAGGACTTTGATAAGAAATTGAAAGAAGAGGGTAATGTACTAAATTCAGCGCAGGGCTATCAGCGGTTTGCTGTTAGTCTAACTTCTTCCACTATATTATTTATTGTATCCTCATGTTCACCACGCATTTCCTGTAAATACATGTATCCAATTGTTAGATTCAGGTCCCCCTGTGATGGAGAACGGACCAAATACTGTTCGTTTGTTGCTGTAGGACAAGAGGGAGGCGGCTAAGGAGTCCTCATCATGGTTGCATAAAGAGACGCTGGTCCAATTCCCTCAGCAGGGAATTAGACTTCAGTGTTACTTCAGTAAAGTCTCATCGTAGTTGATAATATTATAGAACATATTTTTTTGGAGATGTTTGAAGCTTCACACCATAGCTTTTATACAGTGGACACATTTTATTTTGTATGCAGGTTCTGGAAAGTTGCCAACTGTTGTTGCAAGTACATAAACCCAGTTTGACAGCAGAGCTTCATTTGCAATCTGTCCTCGACTCCAACATGCTTCATTCCAGGAACATTGTGAAAAAGCTATAAATAAGCCAGTGAGGTCAGACGCCCCGCAGCACAGAAGCCAGCGTTGGTATCCGGTGAATGACTGAAACTCACCCTGCCTGGCCTAATTTTACCCACACAGGCATACGTGTAAACGCACAGATCCGCACACAACCCACGCCATTGGAAGGGCCCTTGTGTCCGCCTGCGACACCAATTAATACGTTGCTGTATTGGTGGGTTAATTCACTTTTACTTAGTCAGGGAAAGGAATTGACTAAGATGAAACAAGGCACAGAGAGACTTACTAGAGAAAAGAAATTCAGTCATGAAATAGTGTAAGGATGGAAGAAAACCGAGAGGAGAGGGCAGCATTCCACAGAGAAGTTGAGATGCGTTTCGGAAGTCTTTGCCATTTTTGCATAGAAACAGAGGGTTAGAAAAGGTCCTTGAATGTGAAAACAAACATGGCAATAAATGGTTCTGATTCTGATTCTCCGCTCCAGAGTTGGAAACCAGTCTCTGTTTTTGGTATTTTGCAAATCGAGCCACTTTATGTGGAAGCCGAGGGCTCCCTCTTGGGTTTTATGAGACATTTGAGTCTGTGTGAAATGGCAGCTCCCAAACAAGATTCCGGCACATCTTCCTCATTGTCCCTCCAACACCTGTTATAAGCCTGTGAGATGCCACTAAAGTGTGGTTTTATTGCTTCTTGTGCCACCGTGTCCTATAGAAAGGGCCCTTATTAAACTTGAGAAGAGAAGTGTTTATCTTTTGACACTACATAACGTGTGTTGACACCCGAATGATCAGCTCAGGCTCATTGACACTGGAATATTTACACCTAGGCGCCAGATTAAGCAGGAAGGAAACAACGTTTTGTCTCGTCATTTAAGAGGTTTTCTCTTTTAGGTTTTGACCCCTGGCTGTTGACACTTTTAAGTTCTAAAATCTGCCTACAAATGGATGTAAATCTGTTTTACTGCGTCGAACCCTATATACTTGTTTTAAACTCATTTTCCTGTCCACTCCCAGGTGTACCAGCAAGACTGCGAGACATTTGGCATGGTGGTGAAGATGCTGGTGGCTAAAGACCCCAACTTGGAGAAGCAGCTGCAGGTTCCCCTCAGAGAGAATCTCGGGGAGATCCGCGACCGTTGCCTGGAGGACCTCAAACACTTCATCAGCGAGCTGGACGAGGTTGTCCGGCAGTCAGAACCTTCTGTTTGTGACTCGACCACCCCATCAACGGCCCTGACTGGTCATAAACTTTCAAAGACGGGAGTCAATCGCAACTCGTCGAATGAGCGTGGAAGGATTGACTTCTGAACATCATGGATATTTCGAAATACATTTTTGCTGGACTTGGAAAGGATTCGACAGCACAGCAACCTGAAGAAAATTATTGGATCAGGATTTATGCAGTTTTGCATCGTCTGTGGGGATGAACATTGTTAGTTTTGAACAGATCATTTTTTACCATGCTTTGCTCTTTTGAAAGATGGAGATTATATATTGACAGTTGTTCCACTGTCAAATGTTGTCAAAAAACAGTCTCACATCACATGGAGATGATTGACATGGGTTTTTGTTATTTAAACAAGTTTGATGAAAATATGTTGTTGAGAATAGACGGTCAGTCCTGCAGCATGAACACACTTTTCTAAAGGAAAAGCCAGATAAGACTGTTTTGTTTGTAATTTGTTCAGTTATGTACATTTTGTAGCAGTCAGATGTATGACTTGGTGCTGCTATATTTACAGTTCTACATTCTTGTATAAATTTGTACTGTCTGGAAATGCCAGTTTGGTTACTTTTTGTGTTGTCTCATTTCATTTTCAAACTTTAATTTCCTCCCTAGAAAAAACCTGCACAAGACTTGATTATTTTGACATTACATCGAGACAAAGTTAACTTTAAGGTTTGGTTTATTGTGATCTAATAACAAAAGTTATATAAATACCCAACTGACATCAATCGAAGACATTTCAAAGTTCAGTTTACTGGTATTATAAAGCTCCATTTTAGTGTCAGATTTTTGGTATTTTAGTATGGTACAGTCTCTACAACAATGAAGCAACTGATGCCTCATTTTAAAATAAATGCTCTCATTTAAGATGTTAAATGCAAGCTAGCAAATCATTTTCAACGTCCAGCAGGGATTTTATAAACCTAGACAAAATGTACAACAAAATGTAATTTCAAAATGAACATTGTCAAATATGAGAAAAAAAGGACACCCGTTCCTGAAACTGAGGAGAAAAGTATTTATTACAAGCGTCTTTACATCATAAAGCATTTAGCTGGTTATGTCAGAGCAAGAGTAGCAAACAGTTCAGCTGAATTTGGATAATGCAGGTGTGACTGCCATAGTTTGTACACCAATAGCGTTGCCAAATATGTTATAGACTTTGTTACGGAGTAACATTGCACTTTACTGTGAAGAGCACAGTTTATGAAGTGGCACCTTCTTGGTTTCTCATGAAATATTAACGAGGTCTGTTTGTTTACCAATACAACTAATTTTTATACAACATACACTTCAACAGAAACAATTCTTAAAACTACAGATATAAAAATACCAGTATTAAAATCTTAACTTAGTATATACATTATCATTTGTACTATTATGCATTAAATAATGTTTTGGTTTGCCTCTATTTTCTACGTTATTAACCTGTGTTCAATATGTATCCACTTGAATGCACACAAAGATATTGCTGCAAAACCTTTAACTGAACATTAAACATAAAAAAAACATGAAAGAAATTTGCCACTCTGCCAACTCTGCATAATTCTGGTCTGCACTGTCTTAACAAAGGCTTCCAAATGTACCAGTACTTACATCATGTTCGTGCTAAAATTCAATAAGACCCAGTATATGGGGTACATTTGCACATACATTACAAAGGTTTTCTGACTATATGTTGCACAGATCTTTCTTAGTTTGAGTTCTTCTTTCAGTAGATTCGGGCCTGAAATATGATATGCAACTCTGTTCGGGCATAATATGCAGTCTGTGCACATGGTTTGCTTTAAACTGCCTTTCTAAACCCAAATTTGATCCATCATATAATCATTAAATCTGACTTTATTGCTTCGTGTAGGTCAGGTTAAAATGTAAATGCACTTGGCGCTGTTAAGAAATGATACAGTTTTTGGAGCGGTGACCTTTTCTGCGACCAGTCTTTGGGCCATGGCTCTGGGGGGAGAGGGCTGTAACCCTTGTAGGGTAGTCCTCAGCGTAGTAACACCCAGCTGCTCGAGGTTGAGGGATCGGCTGGCCCAGGAAATAGCCCTCCTCCTCAGAGTCTGATGATGAGGAAGAGCAAGTGGAACAACAGTCGTCCTCATCTCTGTAGAGACCCATGAAATGCTCAACGCTTGGGTCTCCTTGAGCCGAGCCCTGAAGCCTATAGTCAGATCGGGCTTGGGAGTAGGCCAAGGGTAATCTGTTTGCAGGATGCTGGAGGAGCATGGCACCACATGGAGGGTTTACCAGACCCTGCTGCTGAAGCTCATACGGCCTCTGTGCTTTCTCCAAAGGCATCATGTGGAGGTTGTTATCCGAGCGGGTTTTGCGGCTCTTGTGGTGGCGGCCTTGCCGGTGCTGCCTGCTGCGCCCATGGTGGCTCGTTGGACGGCTTCTCTCTCTGCTCGTCTCTTCTGGGCAGTACGTCCTCCGTTGTGGCTTCTCACTCATGGGATGCTTTCTAATATTGACATCAAATCCATCATTATATCCATTGTCCACAGTGTCCTCTGAGAACTTGACCATCTGAGGCGGCCTGGAGTGGGACTTGCTCCTCCTCAGAGCTGGGGCATGGATAAAGGAGGGTGGGAGGCCTTCCAAATTTGGGGACAATGAGAGGTGTCCTCCTGGTGTGCCTCCCCTCTTTGACAATGCTACCTCCTCATCTCCCTTCTCCATGTTTAGGTTGAGAGAGTTGGCACTGTGGTGAAGATGAGATGAATTAAAGGTCCCCATGTTGCTCATATTCTCGCAGTCATCTGCCACTGAAGGATCCTGTATGGCGAGTGTGTAGACCATCGGTCTATCCCTGCCATCTCCATCCACTGATGCACCTAAGAAGAGCAAGCAGGAGATGTGTTAACAGTCAAGTTTTGAACTGATTTTCAATAGAGAAAGAACGCAAGTTTTTCTACTGAACTCATGCAACTAGCAGTATCCTTACCAGTGATGTTTGAGAGCGCCAAGGAGTCCATGGAGTCTCCAGCACCCTGCTCGACTTTCCTAAGCTCATCAGCGATGCACTCGAGGGAATCTTCATACCACTGCCTGTTGTCTGGCCAGAAGGCCTGTCTCCCTGTCCCAGATTGGTCCTGATCCTGGTCCAACTCCAGCTCTTGGATCTTTCTGGCACTGGCAGGACCTGGATGACTCCCATAGGCTGAGTCCCCCAACCCATCCTGGGACTGGGCCCAGTACATTTCAGGCAGGTGCTTCTTGCTCATCAATCCAGGGCTAAGGCTGTTGGCTCGGGATTGATTGGAAGTCTGGCTCTGAGTGGGACTAGCAGGGGTGGGAGAGGAGGCGCTAACCCCTATAGATGCAGAATCGGGCTTGAGCCAGGGGTCAGAGACACTCATGAGCCTGTTTCTGTCACTGCTAGGGCTGGGAGATTTTAGTGATGGCTGCTGAAGTTGGTTTAACATCCCACGGTCACCAAACTTGAGAAGGAGCTGAGTCATATAGTCCTCATGCTGGGCCCACTCCTCTGGATCCTCTTCTCCACCAGCATCCTGCTCCTCCCGCTCCCTCCAGAACCTCTCTTCCTCTAGGCCTAGATGGGCCATCTTGTGCCCTACGATACCAATGTCGCACTCAGCATCTCCATCTCTATCGCCATCACCCTCTCCATTTCCAAACTTATAATCAAACGAAGGCACAGCGGCAGGGGGGTTAAACAGCTGTGACTGTCTCCACTGTTCGGCAGGCCTGCTGCTCTTCCCCATGCGCACACTGCGCCGTGATTCACGTGATCGGGCGGACTGGAAAGCGGAATCAGACGAGTCAGAGGCCTGAATATCTTCCCCCTGGCTGCAGGCCTTTGAGCAATAGATGCGACCTTGCTTTGGCAGGAAGGGACAGCCCAGCAAGGATGTCTTGCATTGGGCACAACAGAAGCACTGGTCCGCAGCATGCCAGTGTACACCTTCATAGGTCATCTGGGCATGGTCAACACCTAAAGGATTGTAGGATGATTAGAAAATGAGCATACTTTTAGGTATTATACTTTTACACAGGTAGTCAAAGAAATACATCAGCAGGATCTTGTGCTCCCAGGAGGAACAAATAAAACCAGCACCAGTTATGAATAACTCACCAATGTTTTCACCACAGGCCTCGCAGTACTCTGCATACAGAGATTCAAAACAGCCAGTACAGTAGGGACGGCCATCTTTCATGATGTAGCGCTGCCCTCCGAGCATTGTCTCGCACTCGAAACAGGCAAAGTGCTTCATGTGCCAGTGACGACCCTCTGCTTCAGTGCACTCATCCGAAAAGATGATCTAAAGGGAAACCCACATGCCGCTGTTAGTTCTGTGCAACTCTCTGGACTTGGTGCTAGTATTGCCATGGTTCATTGTAAGACTTTGAGTGGGCAGTGCTGCTACTACGACTGTGCCTTACCTCGTCACAAGAAGAGCATCGTGGTTTGAGAAGCTCAGCATGGTGTCGCCCGCAGAGGATCTTGCCATTTTGGTAGAAATATATCAGATCCACCAGCAGCTCTTGACACGTGGTGCACACAAAGCATGCTGGGTGCCAGCAGGGGCCCAGCCCTGCTCTGGAGGCAAATATTGCCATCTCCCCTCCATTGATTCCTCCGCCACACTGACAATCAAACACAAAGAACAGCTGATTCATTAGATTTATATTTCGAGCATCTTGATTCTTTTATTCAAAGGGGCTTACAACGCTTAGGGGTTCATCATTGAGTCTATGACCGTGCTTAATATTCATTCATAATAAATAAGTCGATAAGTTTGCTATGCTGAGAGTGAAACCGTAGAGATATACAGAGACAATCACATATCAAAATAGATGTGAGGTACAGTTGATCCTTGTGACACATTTGGAATGCAACATAAACAAAAAAAGATTATGGAGACAACTATTCAAAATATATCACATATCCGCTGATATTTCAATCGCAGTGATGCTAAAACAAAGAAGGCCAAGCAACAGGTGATCACACTGCAAGAGCCAAAGGAATGTGATCCATTCAAAACACATCGGTGAATCCTACAGTGATGACAATCATTCTACAAATACATCAACGGCTGTTAACATGTAAACTGTAATTCATTCTTTAAAAAAGCTTTGACAACCCAACCGGATGTCTTTCTGAATATAATTAGTTGTGTTAACATGAGGGCAGATGCAAAATTACAATTCAAAAGTGAATGGGTTGACTTCGGAGCAATAAAACCAGCACGCCTATCACAACTACTTTACCAACAGAGGTTGTGGGACAAATGGAAACTCAAATTAACTCATTTATTTTTCCCTTTGGCATAAAGTAATCAAATATTCATGGGGTGTTGCTGAGGAATTGGACAGCATTTTAGTCCCATAAGCTTAAACAGAATACACTGGCCTTGGTCCGGAGTGAAAAGATCGTATGACTCCACAGAGATCGTAAGAGCATGTCTGAACGAGCAATCACAAGTCTTTATATAACCCAGCAGAGCTATGAGACACCCATAGGCCACTATGGGATAGCATGCCCAGCTGTTAACCATTATTATAAGGGTGGACACACAGGGGCCTCGGATACGGTGTGGTGTTGTGTGTCCCCACCAAGAAACCGGAGCCTGACAAAGTATGAATGTACACATCTTCGTGATATATCCTTAAATATATGAGCATGTGCACTTCGTGTTTGCAGAGCATATATGGACACGCATGCATGTCCAGTATGCCTGAGAATGTGTGCATCCGTTTGGGTTCCTATGTATCATTACAGTGTGTGTGACCTTGCATCACTGTGGTAGCATCTGTGTTTGAGTGATGACAGACTTCATCTGCCTGTCCAGGGGGAATTAACATGCTCTTCCTGGATGCCTGGCAGAGGATGTGGTTTACTCACTGGTCATGGCTCAATTTCCCGGAAGCCACATAACACTAATATTTATGTTGGTTGCATCGAAAGGGAAGGTTTTCTGGGATATGATAAAGGGCAGCTGGAATGACACTTGGTGTTTTGTTTAAGTCATAAAACCAAAAGTAGGAAACAGAGGTCCAGTTTTAGGATTGTTTCCCGTTCAACCAGCATGTATAAAGCAAGACGTCTCTTTCTCCCTGAAAGCCAAGATCCCCTTTAACAAGCTGACTGAAGAATAGCTTGGATTCCTAAAAACTTTGGACCTTCCACACAAAGGATAAACGGGATGTTTTGCTTTAACAGTACATGCTTACATAATACTGTGTACGCATGTATTTAATAGACTAAACAATTTCAGTTGTACTAATGAATACATCTTAAACTTTATTTAATCCACTTTGTTCAAGAGTCTTTAGAGACAGATGCAGAAACATGCTGACTCTTTTCCAGAAAACGTCTTAAAACCAGCTGCATGCACTGAGCCTGGATGGTATTATACCAGTTGGTGTGGAATAATGTGCTACATACTGTGACTTGTTTGGGAAAAAAGGTAGGATTTTTAAGACTCTATACGAGAATTACTCGTTAACCTGTAAATTCTTTCGCGGTCCGTCATGCTGAGATATAGATGGGCGGCAGGAAATTTGTCAAATTCCTCATGAGGAACTGGCTTCTCCGCTCGGCTTGAGCGTGAGCCTCCCAATTTCCCCTCTTCCCCTCTCGCCCTAATGAGGAGGTTTATGTCCATGATTAAAACCCTCGCTTTAGCCAATCAGGACTGTGCCTCGGGCTGCGACGCGTTGGGATGGTGGGTGTTAGCTGCTCGTGATATAAATAACTTAAGACCCACAAGTTGGTTTCCTCCTAGCTTACCTTATGGCTACATGAGCTCTAAACGGGTTAAACGTTCACGTGTGCATGTGTGTGTCTTCTCATGGGTGTCCACGAGTGGCACTTACATGTTCACAGCGGGTGTGGTGCAGAGCTCGGGGCAGGATCTTGGGTGTTCCTCTCCCAAGTGCCTCCCTCTTCCTCTGGGCACTGAACATGTGGATCTCCCTCTTTTCCTCCTCTGTCAGAGAGTGGCAGTAACGCACCTGCAAGAAAGAAAGAAAGAAAGAAAGAGAGGGAAAACAGAGATGAGTGGAGCTGACGATGTAAAAGCACAGAGAGGTTGATTTAGCACTTTGACCTATTACTGATGGTGGTTCGGCTTTCATCTTTGCTCGCAGCTTTGGGGAAGTATATGACATGCAGCCCGTATATGGCTGGAAAAAGGGTTTAATTAAAGCTAATTCCCCTGAAGGCTGCGTTGAAAGGATGGCGTGAGCAATACTCAAACCCGTCCTCTGTGTTTAGAGACGGTGATGATGGCCAAGATAAAAGACCAAGCCTATCCTAACAACTGGCTTGGTTGTTCTCCAAACAACAGTAAACGATACCGGTGTGTAAGCGCCACACACTCACTGTCTCTCCCTTTTACGCACGCACACACACACACACACACACACACACACACACACACACACACACACACACACACACACACACACACACACACACACACACACACACACACACACACACACACACACACACACACACACACACACACACACACACACACACACACACACACACACACACACACACACACACACACACACACACACACACACTTCTCCCTTTGAACCGCAGTTACGCGAGGAATCTTCCACCAGTTTGCTCCCTCAACCACCAGGTCTGCCCGACAAACACCATAAAACCGCACAGTCAAACACTGTGTGTTGAGTGTTACTATTGTGTACCTTCCACGTGTGTGTACAGAGACCACCTCCGTCAGACAGTAGCCCCCCAAGCCTCCCCTCTGGTGATAACCCCTCCACCATATCTCCTAATGTAAACTCTATTAACACAGATGTGAAAGGAGTGCTGGTTTACGCGCCATAAAGCTATTATAGAGAGGAGGCCGGCATGTGCTTTACTGTCAGAAGAGGGGGTTTTCAAACAGTCGAGGGAATGCAGCCATTGTTTTAGTTCAAGAAAAGACCAGCAAGACTGTGGAGACTCTACTCAGCTGCCGCTTTATGGTTTAGTTAGGGCTGGGTATAGTTTGACATTTCTTATTGCTACCAAATCTATAAAATGTGTATATATTATTTTTTGTGTTGAGGTTAAACAGAAAAAGCCAAACTTCTAAAATTCATCAACATTTCTTTAGAATTTCGGCAACAAGCCCAGAAAAAGTCTGCTAAATCTTCAGAAAATGTTGCATTTTGTAGAAATTTAGGCTTTGTAAGCAGATGAATTGCCCATTTGTATTTTAGCCCGAAAGGTAGTCAAAGAGTAAGCTGAAGAATAAGAAATGAAAGCAGTTGAACTGTCAATTGAAGTTAGTTGAGTTAGAGATCTATGAAAGCTTTAACTGATGAAATATGGCATTTCAGTTTAAATAGGTGCCAGAAACATTTCAGACTGCGGCAAAAGTTTAGCGAAGTTCTAGTTCAGGAAATTAACTTTACTCCTTCCTCTCATTCACCCATCCCTTAGCTGCAATATCTCTGACGCATTGATCAGATTTTGATAAACGTTATAAGAAGAGCTCTAAGACTCCGAGGGCCCAATAGGAGCTGTTATAAGTCATAACCAGGTGACATATTTCTCTCTCTCTTTCTATCTCTACCTCGTTGTCATGCGGCGGCAGCTGGTAGAGGAGCTGTCGGATCCTGAGCTTCTCTCCGGGGCTGTTGACGTACGGCACCTTTTCCTCCGGTAGACAGGAGAAATACATCTGGACCTGCGGATGAGGACAGATGAATGAAGTCTAGAGCACAGAGAGAATTTACATCATGGCAGGTGATTGGCAGCTTTGTTTTGTGCACCAGGAGTATCATACTCTCATCATTTTAGACTTTGAAGGAGCTTATATTGTCATTTTCTTTCCATTACACGATCAGTGAATAGTACACATAAATGAGAGAGAGAACTGCTGCAGCAGGATGCAAGCAGTGTTATCAGTATCAGTGCTGCTATATGTGTCCTTTTAATCAGCGATACTGGTGGGCAAACATGTCCATCTCAATTTAGTTACTGGCGTCTGACTGTGACATCTTTCCACAAGAGGTCGCGAAGGACCTCTTGTGGAAAGATGTCACAAGAGGTCGCGAAGGACTGGAATTGTTACGGGCTAATTCCTGCTGACAGGGGAAAAGGAAACATTGACTAAATTCTGTAGGAAATATGGAAATATATTGGGGACAGCAGACATTTTCTGACTGAGATGTGCCGAACATGTGTATCCTGAATACAATGAATGTTGTGCTTCAGCATGCGACACTAGTCTGCTAATATGGCATAGAGAACAGAATTTCTTCTCACATTACTTGAACTAAAACCAAATGCTGTTGATGTAGAAAAAAAGATGTAACGGGGTCCTACCTGCTCAGGCCTGAGTCCCGGTGGCACCCACGCGTACTCCTCCAACGCACACCCGGAGTCATCATCCGAGGTGGAGCTCCTCTGGAAGCCCATGGATATTTTCCCAATCTTTCCCCCAGCCCGAGGCTCCATGTCCAGGACCCGAGGAGAAGGGCGCTCCCCTCTTTCTCTGCGCTCCAGGTTCATCACACACGGGCTCTGTGGAAAAAAAATAAAAGGGAGGATTTAGGAATCACATAGAGAACATACTTTTAATTTGTAGGAATTCCTTTGTTTATACCTCCTCTGTTTAAATATACCCAAAGCTCTGGCTTTTACATTGCCTCTTCTAATCACTGGCTGGGATACTGCTAATTTATTATTTTTTGCACTTATTGTAAATTCCTCTGCATTTTGTATATGCACACAATCCGTCAATAGCAGTATTTTAGGGGTTGAGAAAGGACAAAGTGTATCTGTAAAGTATCAGGCCACCCTTTCACAATTCAACCTCTTGAGTCACACTCGAGAATAACTAATCTGTTATTTTCCATCCCATTAGTGTAGTATGTCATACTTCCTTTGTTTATCCGTTACACAATCATGTTTGATAAAGTACCCAAAAAACCATTTGTCCAACTTCAAAGGGAACTTAAGATGATCGATGATATGAAAAGGAAAATCCTTGTAGACTTTTTCCAGTGTGGTGCATGTATTCAACAACCAAACCCCGCAGCCTCACAGGACTTACAATGGGACATAGGCACATTCTGTTTCAACTACAATTATAATGCTTTGACATGATACAGCAGAAATTTCCAGCTGTTATCCACCAAACATCTGTTTCTCTTATCCACTGTGCAACAACGTACTGAAGGTTGAAGAAGCAGCTTCTATGATCAGGAAAATGAAGGAAAAAAAAGTACTGTGGCAATAATAATAATCTTCAAAAAGACAAACGATCAACCTTGAAAATAATCGGCATGTGTCCACTGAGACTACTGGAGCATGAATCCACTTTCAGCAGCTTTTTGTCTTCCTCTTTACGAGCTGATAACAGTGGGACTCTTACATGAATAGGGATTAATCAGTCTCGTCTCTGTGTCTCCCGCCTTCAGCAGTAGCTTTCTTATCTTAGCAGCCGGGGCTTCAGAGCCCCCTCAGCCTGACAACAGCACTTTGGTCTCAAGGTGTTGAAAAAGCCACTTGGTGTGCCCTCCTCTGCCTCTTTGACATGCAAATATGAACCAGAATAGAACCTGTTTGGGTAAAAACTGTTGGAAACTTCACACAGGCCCTCAAAATTGCATGTAGGTCGGGTCTTTTAAACAACCGCAGCACCATGAGGGACATTAGGATCTTGATGGCTTCTATTGAGAAAAACAGTATGCCTGTTAGCTGTGACTTTAGAGCAGTCATTAAAATGAATTTGTCAGGTGATAGTTAGGGACTGTGTGAAAACTATTGGGATGGGGGAAGGGCTGCACCTTATGTTTGACTTTTTGAAAAGGCCCTCCCCATAGTTCAATTCTCAATTCAACTTAATTACATTTCAAGCTAAATATATGAATGGAGCAATATCTTTTACTTTGCTCAAATCACACGTTCTAAATGGAATTAGCAATTGCCAAAGTTAGGATAAACATGGCAAATGGTGTGCTCCGTCTAATGATTTTGAACGACGACCTACTAAATAAACGGTTGTTTCCGCTGTCAATGAAAAAGCAAAAGGCACACATGCACGTTTTATATGTAATAATGTTCATGTCAGGGTTTATTTTACAGTAAATCAAGAAAAGAAATAAATTCAAGATAAATCTATAGTAAAAAGTTATAGACCCTCCCCTGCCCTCCCCCGAACAATTTGCAAAAATTAAAAATACATAGCCTTTCCCTTTTTCTGACATTTACCACCCAATACTTTTTGTTGAGTCCTTCATCAGATAGAAAATATATAAATATAAAATTGAAATCCCTTTTTTAAGATTATTCTGAGACATCTTTATATCAAAAATAGGTGTCATAGTTCACTCGCCATTCCTTCTTTTCTTGTTAAAAATGTATGATAAAGTATTGATCGTGTAAATAATTATTATCTTGCTTGTGCCCCCTCCAAAGGTCAAAGGTCAGCTGCAACTAAACTCACAAGCCAAACGCTTTGTTGTGCAGTCCCGTCTGTCCTCTCAGGTCACCCTCAAGGCCTCCAACGCCAAGCCGTTGAGTCAAAAGCAACAAGACTGGGGAAATATTAGCATTGCCTCGATTAGCATACAGTTGAATGAAGCCCAGGGCCTCTAAACACTGAATTTACAGATTAGAAATGCTGAGAAAAGTCAAACCAAAGCTCTTATCACAGAACAAAAGGGTATTTGACTGTTGCTTTGTTCTTCAGTGACTAATCTATCAGGTTTTATGGTAGGATAGATAATGTTATCACCCAGAAGCTTTTCTTGACCTGTTCTGCTTTATCTCGGCGAACCCCAAGTTCTACAATGAGATGGAGGACATGTTTTCACCAATATCTCAGTGGCACAATCGTTTGTGGGACCTATTTGTGAAAGAATATGGGTGCCATTGACCATTCTGTGGTTTTTCTTGGTTGACAACATGGATGCAAGTTTGATTTGCAGCAAAAATTTAGACATGACTTTTGTTAATAGACACATGCGGGTTGTTCCAACATGTGACACCCAAAGGCCACCCAGCATCACCACAGACTTAAACAACATGACAGCCATCACATTTTACAAACTGGCTTTGACTAGAGTGCACATATAGTGTTCACATTAGCATGATATTGCATGATCCCATTTGACATGTTTGGAAAGGAATATACCAAAGAACATCAACATGTATCCTTATGCATGAAGGAAAAAGTTAACTTTTTCTTTGGTACTCGATTATTATAAAAGAATCAAGAATCTCCATTATCATCTTAAAAAGGTGGCATCTTCCTTGTTATGTCAAGCAGATCAAAATGATTAGGATATTCATTTTACTATCACATATGACAAAATGAAGCAACAAATCCTCCCTTTTGAGCAGCTAACCAGAGAATCTGATCTTTTCGGCTCTGGTTTGGTGCCCTGGTATCTGCTCTCTGCTGCCCTTCAGCTCTCCTGCATCTCATCCCACATGGGGAAAAAGGTGACTGCGGATTCCTGAGCCAATGCACATTGCAACTCACATTACACCATGTCACCCGCTGGCAATAACACAATGGCTGTCTTTGTCGAAAAACAAAAACAAAATGTCCAACCATTCCTCCTCTAACCCGGGCCACGGCGGAGACGTGACAGGAGAAGGTTAAAGGGGTTAAAAAGGGAAACTCTTTGAAAAAGGCATTTAAAGAGTCACAACACTGAGTCTGTGTAAACACGGGCCAGATGTAGCCGGCTCACGGTGAATCGTGTGCGCCTCCCCCGCTTAACTGACACTTTTAGAAGGGGCCCTCCTTCACAGAGGAATTAGTTAGTCAAACACGTGCAATTTTCATATGAACACAACCCCGGGCAAACTAAAGGAATACATCCTAATTTACTGGCTTTTACAGATGTGTATCACATTCTCTCGGTGAGGAGATACATATCAAGTCGGTAGAGCAGTTACAGCTTTAGTTATGTGCCGTTAATTCAACTGACAGACACGGAGATGTTGAGCACTTGCTGAGACCAGCACAGTGAAAACAAAGTGAGGTCTATTTTTCGAAACGTCATAGGATTTACTTTAGGAAAACCATTAAATTGTGGAGTTCAAAGGCCGAGGTCATCGCTCTTTGACTGGCAAAGAGTGTTATTTTAGGGCCAAATGGGTGTCAGGGGGTACCCAGGAGACTTAACACAGTTTGAGTGAGACCACCTGCACAGACACATGATGAGTGTGTATGTGTGTATACACACCACACATACATCCACGCACTATAACCCAAATAGAGCATTACACACATGCAAGAGCTCTCTCACGTATAGAGCATTTTAAATTCTGATCAAAGCTTAAGCTCCTAACATTTCAAGCGATGCTGTCAACCAAGGAAATCTCCCACAACCCATTGCATGCCTCCTCATCAACAGATCATACATATGTTATGGTAGAACTTGGGTGCATGCATTTTTCCACAGCAGAGCTGCAAAAGTGCTCTTCATTCATCAAAATCCTTCTGCATTTGCATTTCCTCTCACCTCCAGGAAAAGCATCTCTCTTTCCACCTTCGCATAAAGGCCTCATTCACTTGCACAATCCCCCTGGTCACACAGTTGCTCCAACTATGGCTACATGTCTGCAGCATCAAGCTCTAATCAGATACAGATCCCACTCAGCCAGGAAGTATTTCCCCAGCGGCTCAGGCTTTTTTTGAAAGTCAACGTTGGCTGTGAGGAGAAGTCTTAAAAGACGCAACTTTCACTCACTCACTCCGCAGCTGGGTAGCAGCTCCTTGAGCTATCCAAAATGTTGAGGTCCAAAGAGCAAAGGAGGAGGGTAGAGAGGTGACGTCTCTATCTGCAGTGTCTCTGATCCCTGTGAGTGTGTGGGAGTGAGTGGATGTGTGTGTTTGTGTGCGTGTGTGCTCTTAGGGCAGCCAAGCCTTGTCGGCCCCTCCCTCATCCCCCCCCCCTCCTCCTCCAAAGCAAATCGCCTGCCACTGCACTTCAATCACACACACACCCCACCTATCCCCACACCCCCTTCCTCCACCAGAGTGACATCAAGCCCTCCACCCAGCCCCCCATGTCGGCTGCAGAATTCCGGAGAGCCAGATGACATGTCCGCTCTACTCTCACACTCTAACTCTTTGACTTTTTTTGCCGTCTTATTCTTTCTAAACATTTTTGTTCTACAAGCCAGACTACTCTCTGCCTTATAAGACACTATTGAAGGTGAATGATACCGGAGTCAATTTCAAACTCATCTTTTTACTTTGAGAATAAAAAAAAGGGGCTTCCTTGAATCAAGTGATTGCATCGATTCTCGGTGTCATTACTTAAATGCTTTCAAGGGTCATCTGGTTTCATGCATCTCGTGTAATTTGCTCCAATAATGTCACATTCATTTCTACTCTGCTGTTGATTAGATCATGTTGCAATGCATGTGTTCTGGGCCCAGCTGCTCCATTATCTCAACAACAAAACAGAATATGTTTGCAATAATCTGGGCTAAATCATAGATTGTAAAGGGCTGTACCATATGCTATTTGATGACAATCGAGCCTTGTTTTAGAAAATGCCTAACAGCACAAAGATAAGGCAAATTATGGTACTTTTATATTAGTTAACACACCTTTTTAGCCCCTTGGGGAAAGCAGAAACAGTTAAGTTAATATTAGTAACTTTTAACACTTGCCTAACTTGTCTATGTGCTGTTTAGTGGTGGACTGGTAGCAAACACTGTTTGTTTGAATATGTTTGCCAACATCAATGACAGACGGCTCGCCCTGATTTAGACGTACTGAATTTAAAAGGAGCTGATCATTTTTCTTTCCAAAATTAAACTGCTCATGTTTTCTTGAGGTTTTCATAGTTAAATATTGACTGTGTTTCCTCCAAAGTCAGCCTCATCTATCTCCGGAAATTCTCACGCTGGGGATCTGTCTGCTCAGCCCGTCGCTGATACCACCGACCCCTTCCTATTTTGGAGATTTGAATGAGTGAGAGGAGAGGGGTCCCCTGTCCTCATCTCTCACTTCAGCCAATTACAATGACGTTATTGGCAAAGAGCTCTTCTCGTGAGGATATCCTTACAATCCGGCAGACCTACATGTGAAGCATTTTTTTCTTAAATAAGATATCACCATTATCAATTTTAAGATGTGAAAAGTTGCAGTGCAGTGGACAAAATACACACAACTGACCCGATACGCCTGGGGAAGTTTGTTGTAATTTATTTGAACGAGCTCTGCACCATCCGTCATTGTGGAAGGCTGAAAAGCAGCAATGGCTTCATTTAAAGAGCCTAAAATGACAAATGATTTTACTCAATTGTCCAGCAGACAAAGATGCCCTGTCCCTTGACAACCCCACAAAGTGACTTGCAGAGAGGGCAACAGTGCTGTTTGTTACAAGCCAAAATACCTGCTACAAATGAGAAACAGCTCCGTTAGATAGCTAGCTTAGCAGAGAGATTCTCTGTGTGCGTAGAGACGGGATTGCCTATGTGCTTCAACAACACATATTTTAAATGATGTGAGTGGATGGAGAGAAGCTTGGCAGTCCAGTCAGCGGGTAAACCTTTCATAAAAGCTCTCAAGTTTTCCAGGGGTCTTGGCAACGCTTTGCGAAAGCCATTTCTCGTTTAACCCTCTGAAAGATGTGCATTGAGTCTCCTGATATTTATCGGGATATGCATTGCGAAAAGCTCTCGAAATCATATTTCAAGCGAACGGGTGGAGTGGAAAAAAATACTCTATTTCTGTGACAGACAAGTACTTAATTTGGGTAAAAAAAAACAGACAATGAGTGGGTGAGGAATTCTCTGGCATGAATAGGACAGGTCAGAGGATGAGTGGCTTTATCCCAGACAATAGGCAGATATCAGCCCTTCAGACTGGTCCTGGGCTTGTGGCCAGAGACCGGTTGTCCTTTAGAAAACCAGAGGACAGTTGACCTTACCGTCTCCTCTACTTCCTCTCTGAAGAGAGGGTGCAGAAAATCTGAAGTTATTCAAAATGGAGTCTTATTATTATTAGTTTTGAAGATGTCTTTTTATAGCCAAGGAACATAAAGGAAAGAGGACTTTAGCGTTATTCTTTATATTTGGATTCATTGCCTTTTATATTTGCAGGATTAAGACTTAGCTTAAAAGTAGACCTCTGTCTTATGCCCCTCCCTATATCATAAACTGGGGGTTTTTAATGGTTTTTTGTCATTATAAGGCAAAGGCACCATGTATCAGCACTCTGGACATGTGCTGAATGGATGACACTCTGGTCTCATTGACATGCCTGAGCTGATGAGCGGGACCTAACAAATGGAGGGTTTATGCAGTGACCTTTGACCCAAGGCAATAGCTTACAAATATAAATGTATGATGCAGGCATGGTGAATGTGCACAAATGCAACGTTTCGCCATAGCTATAACTGCTTTAAATGGGACCTTTTTTTAATAAAAAAAAATGGCAAGTGCTCTGAGTTATTTTAAATGATATCACTTGACTGACAGCTTCACATTTCACCAGCGGCTATTGAAGCCACATAGATCCAACCACAACGATTCTAGGACGGGGAGAAACGCTGACATTGATAGAAAATGTATCTATTTAAGGGAGGAACCTTTGGCTGATATTCAGCATTATTCAGTCTCACGCTGAGCCCAGTAAAGTCAGACAGAGTTTGGGGCAGAAACCTTTCCATCTTTTCAAAAAACCTTCAGAGTGGTGTCTTCTTTCTTTGGCAAACGCTTTGGACTGTGGTTCAGACAAGATCTAGTGGCTTTCTACTTGAAATCCAAGACCAAGTCTAGACTACACATACCCGGCACGCTTACTCACTCCTTCTGGCTGCACATCAGAACAGAACTCACCTGGTAATCTGGCCCCTTCTTAACCTTTATTGTGCTAAGCAGACGTGCTCTCTTCTGCATTTCATTTACAGCGGTCATTCACACCTGGACTCTACCACCACTACACTATTTCATCCCCAGGAGGCAGGAGGGGGTTTAACTAGAACGCAAATATCAGTGGTGATGCTTGTTCAAAACAGACAGCAACAAGGACAGTGACATGTCTCAACTTGTTGCAGGACAGGTTGTCATAAAACACAGAGACCATTCCTTATGTTAAGTAGCGTGAAGTGCAAATACCAGATGAAATGTATAAGATTGTGCAAAAAGCTCTCCTACGCAGGATTAAAACCAATTTAGGCTTTTAGTGTTGCAAAGGTTTTCAGCACGGTTAATACGTTCAACATCAAGTTTCAGGGCTATGCCATGTTCATATAATTCTGTTAAATGTGAGGGTGTGGAGGTTATGGTGGAGTTATAAATGATGAGCAATTAAATATAATTTGTAGGGAACAACATTTATGTTCCCTGTCCCACCACCTTGAAAAGGCTAGCGCATGCTTGAAATGAACTGGTTTGTAACATGTGTTGTCCCAGCAAGTCAAAAGGCAGAAATGTTTATAGCAAAGAGGGAAGAGACCCAATGAACTGGAAAAACGGTGTACACTTTTGTGTCTTCATACTCATTATGTTAGCTGCAAGAGAAATCTTGAAAAGGTCCAAACACAGCAAGTAACCCTGCTGAACCGAAGCTGACAAGCCCAGACAAAAACAAATCTTTGAAAGTGGAACTTATTTTGAACGAAGACTGTCTTTGTGTCATAATGGTCTTTTTTGTTGTTCGATATATATCTACACCAACTCCCTCCAGACAAATCTTTCTACAAGTATACTTTTCCAGATGAAGACACCGGTATCCGGACTATCTATTTCGGATTTGAAACAGCAATGTCCCGCTTTCAAAGGTCATATGCAGAACAACTGGCAGAGCAGCTCACATACTTCTCTGCTTCAGAAAAAGACCTCTGATCCGCGTCTCAATTCACATCCATTATGATGCCATTCAGCCCCATTGACGCTGACAGACGCCTCTCAGCAGCCTTTCACACCAGGAAATAGATCTTTAGACCCCGCTAACAAGGCCCACCAGCTTAACTCGCTGCTGCATATCTGGTCCGTCAAAGTGCTGCTAAGTGGTCTCACCAGTTTGGTGTTAATATTCCCTGACACTCCGGGCCCGAGTGAGATGTAAGTTACTGTCATAAAACCCTCTGCTGAGATTTGTTAACCACTGCAGGGTGGGACAATAGGAGCAGCAATAAAAGGGCTGTAAAATGCAGGAAATTGTCAAGTAACGGGAGCTTATAGAGATTGGTTTGGGAAGCTTCTGTTAAGATTCTGCTTGTTCAGAACTTGACTTAAACCATTTATGAGAATCAGTCCCTGATTGACGCTGATCTACTATTGGGGATGGCAATGTTGGTTTGGCCCACATTAAAACATGTCAACAACTATTGCCTGGAAGCCCAGTGAATGAATAATAATGACTTTGGTGATCCCTGACTCTTCCTCTATTGCCACCATGGGATATCATGTGACATGATATCTCAACTATCGGATGTATTGCCGAATGTATTGCCACAAAAAAAAATAGGTCCTGAAATTCCTGCCACCATTTATGAAAAGCAATGCCCTCAGTCAGCTTTCAACTTTCATTCTAGAAACACTATCAGGTTTTGAAGTTTTGGGCCAAATAACTGCAAAACTGATGACATTCCCATGAGACTTAATTGGACTTTTTGTTAATTCATGCTAATTAGCTAATGCTAGCAAGGCACATTGCCATTGTGCGCGTGTTAGCATGCTGGCATTGGCCTTAGGAGTGAACTCCTTGACTAGACAGGAAGCCTTTGTGGAGCAGTGTTTGTGATCTCTCACAAGATCCTTAAATCTATCTGCTTTGGGGCATCTGAAACAAGAGCTGACTTCAATCACCAGCGTGCATCCAACAGATGCGATTAAATGTTCTATTCATTGGCTTCCAAAATAGTAGGCATCAGATTTGAGATAAATCGTTCCACAATGAAAATAATGGCTGCTTCAATGCAGCTTCTGTTCAGCCCGACATGTGTAACTGTCAATCTTTATTGTGCCTTTGGTTCTGCCTATGTCCCTGCATATGTAGCCCATTATTCTAACTTTGAGGGGATTTTCTATAAATCCCTTCACTACTCACAGGCTGATTAGACTATGTTGAAGAATTACGCTATTTCAGGGCTAAATAAGGTTGTCAAAAACAGTACAGAGGCTTCTCCCGTTCATGTCTAGAGGTAAGTTATTCATTATTGTCATTTGTTTCCAAATGGTCTGCCATCACTTAAACGGCTGGGCCTGCCTCACTTAAACGGCTTAATACGAGTCATTACCTGAATCTGACAGCATGCAAGTCCTAGATGGTCCCTGTAGGCAAAAATATCTTTCCAACCCGACGTATCCTCTTGAATACAAAGTGTTTCATCAGGCAACTGGGTTATACAATGTATCCATTGTGGAAAAACAATTGAGAATAGAATATAATCTGCATTTCAATATAATGGTAACTAAGGTCTTAGAGTAGCTGGTCATCTTTTTCAAAGCTATGCAAATATTCATTGTACTGGCATACATTTTCACCTGTGAAATGTAATGTAGTCTTGTTTTTTGCATATAATTTTGCATACAGGTGAGACTCGGAGGTGTGTGCGTATGTGTGTCTGTGGAAATATATGCGAATCACTTCAACTTACAAAATACAAAATACTCAACGATACTTTGAACAAAGAATGATGCAGCATTGTTATTGCAATCCTTCTATTAATCTAAGGATCCATCTGTCTGACAACAGTGTGTCACATGTCACATTCAGCCAAAAGAAACAGATAAGTCAGGGCTTTTCATGAGCTGTCACTCAATGGATGGAAGCATTGCTTATTAAAAAACAAATCCATTAAAAAAAGCGAGGGATGCAAATGCCAAAACTGTGACACATGATGACATATCATGCAAGAGAAGCAGCAGTATTGCATCACATTTACTAAGGCAAAGCTGTTTTTTGTGTGTGCGTGTGTGTGTGTGTGTGTGTGTGTGTGTGTGTGTGTGTGTGTGTGTGTGTGTGTGTGTGTGTGTGTGTGTGTGTGTGCGAGAATCCCACATGAGTTTTGCATAAGAGATAGATGTGGGCCAGGGATTGGGGTTGTGTACACAGAGGCTTAATGACAGAACCCTGAAGGGATGGCGCATCAGTCAAGCGGAACAGACACACACACACACCCACACACACACAAACCCACACATAAACCGGCTGTGTATTACACAACCAGTGCCCTCGCTTTCCCATAATTAAGCATTGGAAACACAACAAGAGCTGGGAACGGCAGGTTTGACCCAAGTTCCCCGCCCCGGACACTTTGTCAGACTCGCGCTGCAGTTTGGCCCGCGTGGGTTGGCACCGTTCTCAAGGCAGCACAGTGTCGGAGAAGGGTGTGTGTGTGAAACCATATAGCCTTTAGCTCCAATAGCCGATTCCCAAGGCGCTTTTTGTCTTGCTGTATATGGGTTACTGAGCCATAGAAAAGGGGACGGCTAACGAAAACAGCTGAGCGATATCAGCTTAGCTCAGCACGGTAACATTTTGGTGGCGGGCTTGGAACGCCACGAGGGCGACAGATATCGAGGCTACGTGTCATGTGAAGGCTCCTTTGAGCTCCGTGCTTAAATAAACTCAATATCACAGGGAAAGTGGTGTGACTGGTCATTGTGCGGGCTGTTTGTCCCTCCCCCTCCTCTCCCTGTGAGTGTGGTTGAATTTGGCCAGCATGCCGCTGTTGGCATTCCACACTCACCCTCGAGTAGCGGGCCTGAGGTTCATGGGTAAACAGACAAACCGTTTGGTGGGCTCGCTGTGTAATTTTGGAGGCCGTCTTACCCTTTCGCTGTCTCTCTCTCTCCTTGGACCTCCCCCCTTGTTTTTCCTCTCAGCCAGCCATATCCTCAGTTGGCCTCTCTGTTAATTCAGACCTACCTGACAGTTCTGACTAAAACCTTCTGGGTTTACTATCTGTCCCGCTCTGCAACGGGCTCAGCTCTCTAAACACACTCTGAAGACTAATCTGCAACAGATGGGAGACGGACCGGAGGAAGTAGTATAAAAGGATATACAGCATATTTGTACCCCTCTAAACCAAACGATAGGTTTTCAGCGAAGTTCCAAGCGAAGCCGGAGGAGGGCTGTAATGATGTGCACAGCGGCGGCTCCCAGGGGCTTAACTGGACATATTACTTGGAGATATAAGCTGTCCATCCGCAACCAGATGTCTGAAAGGCCCTGGGTGGGGGATTCATGAGAGCTTCTTCTGACGGGAACATGCAGACACACTCATTCACACACTAACAGATATGTGTAAAGTACTGAAGGATAAAAAAAAATGTATCGAAACAAGCAAAACATACATACATAAACAAGCCCACACATGTGGGATTTCACGGGTGGCTGGTTAGAGATAATAAACGCCATAGCCCCCAATTTACTGTCTGGTTTTCGAGGTCATTAGTGCAAAAACGAAAGCCATTTATTTACTCCCTCATTAATGCAAGTGGCAATTTAAGCTCCCGTTCTCAGGCAGACAAAAAGAAACGGATGCATCTTACAGCGCCGAAACCCAGAAAGCTGTCAAATAACTGTTTGTATTGGTTTTGCGACAAAGCACTTGGAAAGCCCCGAGCTTCCATTAGCAAACCACTACTGGTGAATATCTGTTACATTCTCCCTTTCTTGGAGATTAAAGTGTTTTAGCTGAAGGATACATTGCTGTTTGATTACTTCCCATAGAACACAAAGGCAGTTGGGGACGTGTTAATGGGAGGAGAGGCTATAGTAGAAGACAGAGTTCCTCTTAAAAGGAAGTGCAGGCTTTGCCTTTGAGGAGTAAGTACCATCTAGAAATGCCTGGCATGATTTATGCATTAACAAATGCAAATTCGACTTGAAATCACTTGATCTTCTTTCCAGAAGAAGCTGTGAACACTGACATATCACCTTTTAAGTTGACATGTTCAACATGTTGGTATTCCGTTGTCTATTTACACATCCAGTATTTACAGAGCAACTTCGGCATTCACTTGGAGTTGTGTTTTAGCCACAGTTAGACAAATGGAAGTTCAATATTCACTCTTCTTATAACTCTATTTTTAGTCTCCACCTACTTCTGAGAAAAAAATATTAGCTTGTCAGCTGATTAATGTTCCACTATGGTGCTTACAGTGAGTTTTTATAGCCTTTTGTTGCCCCTTTGACACTATGTCCTTTCATTACTTGTTATTAGAAATAATATTATTCACAGCAGCTTTAATGAGCGTTTCTTTCTGAAAGAAGGACTCACGTGAGTGCTGAAGAAAATGGGCAGCTATCGGCGAATTTGGTGAGAGTCCCGTAATTTTCCCCACCCTCATTTACACAGCATTTATCACAAAAAGGCCATTTCCTGACTCTGAGTGGCATCCGATTGGATGGAGACATTTCCCCTTTGGGTGAATAAACTGGCTGGTTTTCCTTTGGAATGGTGTACGGCCAGATGGAGATAAAATGACAGAAAGGACGTGTCCGCAGAGACTTCTGCAGACAGGCGGCCCCCCAACAGCAGTTTACAGACATGTGGACGTCGTCCTAGACTTGCGCAACTTAACATTTGTCACAAAACTTTAAAACTGTTCTCTACCTCATCTGCCTCTGTTTATTGAAGCAGACTGACAATGATTAGTCAGTGGAAAGAAACAGAGTTAGATTCATGGTAACATCCTGTGCCATCTGATGCTTCATGCATATTGGAGGAGAGGTGATGTGGGAAGAGGAAGAGAGGAGCAGGCTGTCCCTGATTAGAATCGAGTTCAGACATTCTGCTCAGGAGCTCGTCTTGGCCTCGGGAACAAACTGTCCAACACATGAGACCAATTTAAAGAGGGACGGCAGGAGCGTAGCCATGTTTTCCTGTTACGCGCATCGAAATGTTGATCTCAGAATCACATATAATGAGTTTCCCTGTATATCCATTTTGGAATATTTATGAACAATTATAATTACCTTGTTTTTGACCTAGTTCTGTCCGTTCAATTCAGCTATGTTTAGCCAACAATTGCTTAATAATGTCTTTCTGCATCTTTTACCAACAATAGACTTTATTTCATGCAATATACAGTGGGTGTCACTTACTTTTGAGGACATTTTTTCAAAATATATTCTTTGCATGCTGCAAACAGTTTCAAGTTTGCATCACTGTTACACATTTATAAAACATTTATCTCCAAAATGTAAGCTTTTTACTAACATCACTGGGATTGTTTTGGTTCTGTGGCGACGGATTTAAAAAGAGTGGCCCTTCATCTGAGCTGAAAACATGAAACCACCAGACATCAGACTGTGAGGAGTCATCCTGAAAATTGGAATTAGGAGGTTTTCACATCACAACAGCAATAGTGTACGAGTGATGTATCACCCAACAAACCAGAATCTGTTATGGAGACCTTTAATGTTTTCCACAATCAAAAACAAAACTGGAAGCTATCATTTGTGTTCCGCCTCAAGGTGGTCATTTGATGAGGAATAATTACGTGGTTGTTGCGCAGCAATCTTGTCTTTCTATACGAGACTTCGTGCTTCTATCTAAAAATGTTTTCCTTCACTTGGGCTTTAAAGCCTTTTAATTATTATCATCTAATAATCATCACCTTTAATGTCTCCCTAACTGCTGCGACTGGCGACTGGCAAGGTGTGTCTGGGCAGGTGTGTGTATCTGTATGTGGTAGTGGCTTTAATCATCATCAAATAGAGCTGTGTGTATAGGTAATTAAGTTGGTGCCAAATCGACTCTCACTCGCAGGCACGAGTCAGGAACTCTCAACAACTCCTCACTGTTGCATCACTTAGCAAGTGCTGCGGGCCACTTTATTTCATGCAAGTTTTAACACAGTGCAGAGTCCATTACTCAGTGTCGGATATTCTTCTAAACCCTGGTTTACTTTTGCTCCCCACAAGCTGACCATAATACCAGGCTTGTGGAGCCAATGCGGCCGACAGGGTTTGGTCTGTAACCACTCAATGAGCACAGGGATCAGGATTGGTGTTCGCACATCAAGGCCTGCCGTCCTAACCCCCCCACACACACACACACACACACACACACACACATTCACACACTGCACCCTTCACGTCCCTCGGCATAGCCTTGGTTTATGGCTACTGTCGGCCAATATACATACTCGGTAATAGCCCTTCTTTCAACATGTACAGTGTAATATTTCCTTTGACATGAACATCTGACAGACACTGAAAGTGAACTGATATTATCATCACATGTGAAAATGAACGTTGGGCTGCAATAATCTTTTTTGTGTGTTTTTCAACTGCTATCTTCATTAATTGCTTAGTCTATCAAATGTGAAGAAAGAAAAACCACAGCTGTGACCAGGGAATGTTTTGCTTGGTCAAGGTTGGTTCCAGACGTGTATGCAATCTCCCATTGCACCAGTGATAATGCTGCTGATAACTGGTATAACTGCGTGGTTCCCATAATTCACAATATCACTTTGAGACTTGTTTAATCTTGGTGCTTCCAAGAAAGTTTGTCTGTTTTCCATTGTTCACTGTTCTGCTTCTCCCGTTCAGTGATTGGTCCTTCAGTCCTTGGCCCTTCACGCACATCTACAGGGGATAGCTGCTTGGCAGGCATCTGTGTGTGTGTGTGTGTGTGTGCGTGAGTGTGTGTTTTCTGAGGTTTGGAATGATTTACACAACCCCACACTCGATTAATTCCAGTATGACAGCACAAACTTGCCTGTGTGTACACACGTTGGCCTGAGGTATTAAGGTTGACAGAGACAGCACAGACAGGACACTGTTGACTTACTCATAGCTGGAGATTTCTACTTTTTTTTTTTTTTTTTTACAGACAAACACACTTAACATACATATGTGTATTTCTTCAATTCATGCAGTCTGATGCCAATCAATGCTGAAATCCCTTGGACAAAATAAATAAATCTCTGTATGTACTATGAGTGCATGTTTTTAATATTGTGCTCTAAAACACTATATTCATCATTGAGGGGGAGAAATGCATTATGCTAAGGTAACCAGGGCTTTAGATTCCCTGCTATCCATTAAAAATTAGCAGGATTTATCTCCATGTCGTTTTTAAATGGTGAAAATCTCCTTTTGGATTGAGCCCCTTCAGCTTCAAACCCCCCCCCCCCCCCCCCCAAAAAAAAAGTAAAACACGGCACATCTCAAGCTCTTCAAACAGCTTCACTGCTGCGATCAGATGAGGTGTTTCCGCCGAGCAGCCAATGGCTCTAAATCGAGAACACCCTTGGTCGCTGAGCAAAGAGGTTTTCCAAGAGAGTATCCAACAATATCAAAACAATCTCCAGGCTGGATTTCCTCTCTGGCACTCAAACCCCACTGGAGAATGAGGATCTGGGTTGCATGTGAGAAAATGAAGAACTGTAGGATGAAGACACTGCTCTGAAAAATGAGTCTGTCTGTTTAGAGAATTGTCCATAAACAAAAAGTCAGCGGGGGCGGGCCTTAAAAAAAAAAGCTATGCAGCAAAAAAGTCAAGGATGCATTCATGATGTGTCCACCTCTGCTGCCAATGTTTGGCTCATAACTGTGTGACGGTACACGTCCAGTCATTTTATGTAAAACCTGAAAGGTCCTCTTCTCGAGAACTGCTTCACATCCTCCCCTCTGAATCACATCCTCCTCGGCCACAACATTTTCCTCCTTTCGCTCTGACATGTTTTAACTAAATCAACTTTTTCACACTGGGTCTCATTTGTTAAGCTATAGCAAACGTTTTACACCACACTTCACCATGAACACAAGCGCCTGTATCGCTCTTGTTTCTTCCGGTAAATATGAAGCTACAGCCCAATGTAAACTTAATCTCCCACCCAGCACCTCCATCTTGCTTAATAACTTATATCTTGTTTGTTTAGTTGGTACTACAACCAAATTATGTAATCGATAGAGAGACAAAAGACCCCTTTCAGCATCCACTGAAAGCTTAGAATCAATCTTATGTCCTATAACGGGCAGTTGTCGAGCCGAGCATACCGATCATCTCAGCTACTGCCTGACTTGACTCTCCCATGTGCTTCAAATGGCTGACCAATTAACAGCAGCTTAACTCCTGGGTCCAAACACCCTTTTCTTTCTCTTGCTCTCTCTCTTCCTCAAACACACACACACACACACGCGCATGAACATAAGCAGGGACATGCAGACATACTGAAAAACACACATGTATGCGTGCACACAGGCATACAAAGTAATAGACACACAGATCCTGTGCACCCGGTAGGCCTGCCACACACAGACATGGACACACACACACACAGATACATACTCATTAACAAAGGCTTAGCATTGCAGTGTGTATACCCCCTGCAACGAGTAGCATAGTCTGGCGGACTGGCCTCCCACAGAGGGGGAATACACCTCAGTCACCTGATCCGCGGCTGCTCTCTCATCCTGGATCAGCTAAACACACAGCAGCTTGTCATTCAATTACAGGACCAAGACTGCACGGCATGGAAACTCTACAGGACAGAGAGCACTGCTACGGACTACATCTAAATATAGAGATTTTAAATTCAAGGTAGATTTGAGTGATTTTTAACAAGCTTCCTTCAAGTTTCAAACTCTGGAGATCCCAAAGCTTCTTGTTATAACTGCAGCATCTTCACACATATGTACCACCACTAGGTGCCACCACTGGCTTCATAACAGATCACCCCGCACTGAGAAGAAAGTCCATCAAAGGACTCATATTTGCCATTTAAACAGTTTTCTTTGTGATCTTTAAATACATCTCTATGCATTCTGAGACAAAGGTCAGTGTCTCAGAACAAGGAAGGTGACTGAAACAAAATGGAGAGAATTACTCTCTCACAATCTCACGACCTTGATTACAAACACTTAAAACAGTTTGACACCTGCACTAAAAGTACATTTCTCTGAAGTCTCTGACACAGGATTGTATCTGAGAAAATGCCCTTCTCGGTCAATTGTTCTGATATGCTGAAGTGATGTGGCTTCCCTGTGTATTGTTTGTGAGGATTTGCTCTGTGGTCTATCATCAACACTGATGAAAAGACTGAGTGAGCGCGTGAAGACAGGACAAAAAGTAGACAGACAGAGAGAGACCACCTGAGTGACAAGCAACAGCTGAGTCCACACATCTGGAAACCAAAATGCAACCCTCCATTATGTGCGTCTTTACGCACACAAACTTTCCAAGACCCCCCCCCCCCCCCCCGATCCCCCTCACCGTTTCACTTTTTATTTTCCTCCTTCACCGAAAACATGTCACAGAGCCTCAACTAACGATTTTCTTAACGCTTTGAAGCGTCTAGCCATGTAATGAAGGGACAAATTATCCCCATCCTTTAATCTCGTTGGAACATGGTGATTTCCAAGCTTCTCTATAGCCTTGAACTGCACTTTTTATTTTGTATGATCGCAAAACTATTGAAAACTCCTACATCCACACACGAAAAAAGCACTCAAAAAACAGCAATGTGGCAACATTTAGAATATCCTAAATTATTGTAAAAATAGTTCTGAGCCCCCAAAAAACAAACTTCGCACTCACCTCAGAAGCAACAACTGGGTCCGGGATCGGGTTTGGATATTCCGTTTATCAGAATAAAATCACGACTCTGGAGGCATCCGGGCTGACTGCAACCAGCAAACACACGTCAGTGCCGTTTGGAGTCCTGAATCAGCTCGATGGAGGCAGTCTTTCAGTGCATGGTCGTGGAAAGAGAAGCAGAGGGAAGGACGCTCACCGAGGTTTGAGCGCTGCGCAGCTCTGGCACCAAGTTTAAGCGTCGAGAAATTACACGAGCCCTGCTCTGCGCCGATTGGCTGAAACACAACCCCCCACCCCCTCCTCCTCCTCCCCCTCCTCCTCCTCCTCCTCCTCCTCTCTTCCTCATCATCACACACACGCCTCCCTCTCACTTACAGGCACACTGTGCACATACATACTGTGTACATCCACGCCACGACTTTATGGGTATGTTTTGGAAGCATATTCAAAGTCCTCGTGATCTATTTTCCTGAAAGATATTCAGGTTCCCATTTCAATCTATGTGTCTAAAAATACCATTCAAAGTATTATAAGGTCATTGTAAACTCATTAGTTGCTCCCATAGAGACACTGAAAGTGCCCATAGGAATACAGCCGCAATTATGTAACAAAATGTCCTCTGGGTTCACTTCTTCCCCATAAATGATTCAGTTTTACAAGAAACACTTGATTGAGCATGAGTAAAAAAAACATAAAAAACAGTCCTAGATTGATCAGATATAACCAGCATATGGCATATGCTCACATGCTCCATGCAAGCACCACACCATAGTCTCCTTGAAACTGACACTTGGGCATGACGTGTGGAGGTGTTATGTATCGTATCTTGCATATGTTTCCAGTATTTTAATAATCCAGAAGTGGCTTCCTTTACCTTAAGTCTGCTGCTTTCTTGGAACAAGAGTGACAAACGGTGTTATCCCCATTAGTGCTGTTGAGTCCTCGAGGATGCTAAATCTCCTACTGCTCCACCGGTCAGTGTATACGTAAGGAATGGTAGCACTAGGCAGTAGTGTGTAGCTGTATGAAAGTGTTCTGTAAAACCATGACTCAGCAGATACAGGTTAAAAAATAGACAATTATATCGTACATTAAAAACATTACTGGTGATTCTGCAAGCAAAAGACAGTCTGTCTTGCTTTTGTGTTCACTGTCAATAACCGGAAGGCTTTGTGTGTCTAAAAGAAAATGAAGTAAGGACGCCCCCACAATGTTAAACTTGCCTCATAGCAATGTTATTTGTTGCTGATTTCCACAGTGTTGGTAATGGATGACGCAGATCCAAAAGCAGGACATGACAGGAAGAGGTTGCTCACCACTGATTTAGATCAGTAATATATCCACCATGTTAGCTATAATTATATTAGATTAGAATGGATTAGATATTTCTTTATTATCTTATAATGGGGACATTTACAGGATTACAGCAGCAAACGGGTAAAATGCACACAAGAGACAAAAAGAATAAAAAAGAATAAAAACAAGTAATATAAATAAACAGGCCCTGTGATAGAGTGGCGACTTGTCCAGGGTGAACCCTGCCTTCGCCCAGCTGGGATCGGCTCCAGCGCCCCGCGACCCTAAAACAGGATAAGGGGTTCAGATAATGGATGGATGGATAAATAAACAGTAATAAAAAACAGTAAAGAGTCCACAATAATCATGATCATCACCCCTCCTTGAGGCTGTCCTTAGCAAGCTTGTGATTCAGACGGGAGGACCGTCAGCTTGATGCCGTTCACCTTGGCCTTCTAGGCTATAAAAGGCTCCCCCTTGAATCACCGTCTTTTGCAGCTTCAACACCTCGACAGCACAACTGCCACACAACAATGCACTGCTTCCACTGTTTGTTTGAAAGGAATCTCTTGTGTGGATTCCTTGAAACATTCCCTGACCCAGTCAACAACCCTGGAGAAATGCTATCTTTACTAAAATGTGATAAACAGTGGTACAATAACATGTTTCTTTTTTTTTTTAAAGTGACCATGGAGCAAACACAAGACCGATCGTGATGCCATACTTACTCATGACACTATTTAAGGTCACGGTTGTCAAAAGGGTGACTCTTGAGGTCACAGAGATGGATAAACATCTAGTAATGAAGAGTATCAAAAGGCAGCCGATCCGGATTTGTGAAGCATTGCGTTGGGATTGAATTTTCCCCCCTCAGCTGTGGAGTGAGGAGAGCCGTTTGAATATCCGTGAGCCTGGCAGCAGGACAGACTGGGCAGGTCAAACAGTATGGCTTATTGTCCCTGCCAGCCAGTCAGTCAGCCCACACAGCGAGGGACCCACGGACGCCCTCGTTCACCCTGCTGGCTGCCGCTCTGACAGTTTGATTTACAGATTAAATTTACGCATCACATTTGAGTCTTTTAGCGCTTATCCAGAGGGACTTAGAATGAGAGCAGTAGTAGAATAAACTTCAATTCGGAGATAATGACATCCCGAAAACAAGCAGTGTGTCCTGGCCACAGATGTTTAACACATATTTCACTGATGCCTTGAAAAATAGGACAAAGAAAAATCCACACTAGCTCTTAAAAACAGTTTATGTCTTTTACTGAGCGGCTTTTCTCACCACTCAATTCCCCTGTGGTGTGTCACATCACTCACACACACATATACAGCTCCACCCTTAAAACACACATGTAGTTGCTGAACCTTTTATTGGGAAATCCGATCATCTTGCCTGTCCCGATTGCTCTCTTTCCACCTGTTCTCCTGGCCTTGGCGGCGAATAGAGCCGCTCACTGTGCTTCGCCTCGGCTCTTTGTGCTCGCACACAGACATCTGTAACATTAAGCCTATTTACAGCAGACACAACGAGAGGGAGAGGGGCATGAAAAGGTAAGCCTATAGGCCTCCACATGCAGCCAGAGAGGAAGCGAGGATCAGTGCAGCGTGGAGAGCACAAAAGGGGCCTCTGGGTCAGTAAATCCTGCAACCTGTCACCTTCGGGTGCGTAGAGACGCAGCACGGTTGATGAAAGTGTCAGAGGCAGGCGCAGCACGTTGTACATCTCTGATCCTGTCTTTTATCTCTGTCCCCACCCCTTCTCTTTTCTTTATGGAACACTGCTTTGAAAACAATCCAGATTGATGTGGGACTGCGTGCTCTGTGACGGCAGCTTGGATGTCAAGAGCAATGAATGGCAAACTGCTACATGAAGATATCAGCGTATCTGGTTGTTGGAGATATAAAAAAGGCATCTCATCTGAACTACGCCATAGGCTCATCTTTCATGCAGTGGCCTGGTTAGTTATCCCAGATGTGTGGCATCTTTGTTGGAATGGAAAGTACGGCTATGCTTTTGCTTCCCTGCTCATATTTGGTTATTCATTTAAAAGTGGACGTCCAGTGTACAAGACAGGAGTGAAAGAAAACCCAAAAAAGTTCTTTTAGGGCGGGCCATTAAAACACTGGCGAACCACACACCGTGTTGTTCACGTGACTAATGCATTTATGTATTAAAGTAATATTAAACCATGTAAAACATGTCAGACATATGAGATAACGACCTGCTGGGAAAACTACAAACAGCCACAAGCCAAGAGATGTGGCTAAGACAGCTTTGGATACGAAGTAAACATGCAGTTAGCTGGTGAAAATAGTTCATAGGATCAAAACAAAAAAACAGTTCCCTTTCCTGGTCCCCTTCTTTCTGTGACCCTGTATAACCCAGCTCCAAAACCTCCTACCCTCTCTGTGAGAAGGAGGTAAGTGGTTCCAGATATGGCCCTGAAGGAAAACTGTCAATCAAGCTGTGGGAATCTGGGCAAGGTTTTGTAATCGTCCGGTCGTTCCCAAAACATCATCTGGAGGAGACTGTGAGCAGGAATGTTGCCTGAATCATCCTAGTCTGTTTCACAGGAAATAAACACAAGGTGAGGCTTCTTTTTCACTTCAGATTAAAGCAGAAGACCTTTTTTTCTCATAAAGTCTACAAAACAAACTTTCACTTTCCGGATGTCCGCTCACTCACTGCCACTCATCACATGTATCTACCAGTACTATGTTGCCTCTCTCCCCTGCCATCTGCCTGTGTCATCTCTGTCAGTGCCCAGGCAGAATGGGGATTGAGGGGGGGGGGGGGGGGGGGGGTTGTCACTGAGCTGTCATCAGATGCGTCAGTTAACTCAAGTCAGAGGGGGTTTGGTTACACTTGCTGGGAAGATCTATAGGATGCATGACCCTGTCGTACACCTTTCAGATGCAGTTGTAGCCATTTTTATATGTTCAGGAATGAAGAAAGGAATTTAGTTTGTTGAACACTGTCACATAAAATTATAGATTCAACCGTCACTTTAAACAAAAGAGAATGCAGCTAAATAATCCATTTTATTATATGTATTTAGTTGTGTATTTCCGCTGTTTAAACAAACAAATTAATGTGTTGATTAATGTGCTTTAGAGTTCCTGGGAGGCCGACTTGGAGAGAACTGGGCAAGCTGTTTCCCTCCTAGCATACATGTTTGATTAATGCTAAGCTAACTGGCTCCTGGCAGTCACTTCATATTTACTGTACAAAGATAAATGTCCTCGTCTAACTCTTGGTAAAAGAAAAAAGATAATATTTCACAAAATGTCAAACCTTTACATTTTAACAAACAATTCCATCACTGTATAAAGCCCACGTCCGGCCAAAGTGAGCACCGCGCCTCACCAATAAACCTGCATGCACAACATAACACATTTTACAGAGGAATACGTAACTCAGAATGACAAGTGGACCGTCAAGGGTGAGATGAGGTATGACACAGGAGAGGCTCAGGCAACTATCGCAACTAATTCAGGCATTTTTACGAGAGGAAAGGCTCGAAGTGGATGGAGTGGAACACAATCTTTCCTCATTTCTGGAATTCCAGCCACCTCTGAGTGGTAATAGTTGAATGAAGTAAATCAACAGTCCGGGCCCTCCTGCAGGGACACACACACGCACACCGTTTCCTGACTCACTGGTGTGGTGTTTTTTTAGACAGGTGTGTGACAGAGAGTGAGCACACTGGTTAAATTTTAATCCCATTACTGTTTGTTGCTCGAGGCACATTTAGTGCCCACGCACACACACACACACACACACACAAACAACTCCTACGGCGATACCTCTCCAACTGCCCTAATTAGGCCAAGGACACACATCACATCCTGCGTGCTACCTCCAACCTGTGCAGGACCTCCAGCAGTTAAGCCACCATAGCTGGCATACCTGAGCACTTTGTCAGGCACTTGAACCCCTGAGAGCCCGGCTGTTTAACTCTTGAGTCTTTGACCATATTAGGTTGGGTGGTCGTTAAGCTCGACTGGAGGGGATGGAAGTCGCCACATCGCTGCCTGCGGCTTCCTCCTGCATCCCCACTACTGAACACAATTACTGGAGATGTCAGTCACTGCCCGGCCAAGAGAGCCATACTTCACTTTACATAAAGGGTTGGATGGCAGCCCTTTGTAAACGTTGTGTCAAATGTGTTTTTATTGCAAAGTCTACAACATATAGAGACTTTTGAATTCGCTATTAAACATCTATAGCATTAAACATCTATAGCATTAAACATCTATAGCATTAAACATCTATAGCATTAAACATCTAAAAATCTACTTGTGCAAAAGACAAATAATGAACTATTAATGAGCTTAAGTTTTCTGTTGTGCCAGTAATTAATTTCATACTTCCTATGTATTTACTTATAGCGAGTTACTTCCTATTTTCACTTTTCTTTCTTCCAGTTTAAGTTTCTTTTCGGTGACTTTACTTCTTGTCCAAATCAAAAGTCTAAAGATGTTGCGTGCTGTACAGATTGTAAAGTACTTTGAAGCAACTCTGTGATTTGGGGTTTATGACTGATATTCCACATTTCCGCCCCTTGCATCGATGGATCTAGAATCCAGACCCTTTAACACTTAAACTAATGTTTGGCTTACAGAGCAACCTCATCCATGTCTGCAATGTAACACCTGACTGCGTCCCTGTGTGGAGTTTCCCCCTCAGGGCTGTACTGTAAGACAGTGTTGGTCTTCCTGTAACGCAAGATTTAGGATCCTCAGGGTGCGGCATAAGAGTGGATATTTCCAATTCCATTTGTTGTGAACAAGGTTTACCTTCATCTACAGTTTCAGATATGCCATGCAGGAATACCACATGTGTAATCAGTGTCATCAGTTAAATAAATTATATTTATTATAAAAGATGCAAATAATCACACATAAAATCCACATTAGGCTCTGCAAAAACAAAAGCATCTATCTAATCTATCTCTAGATTTCATCATACATAAATTATTATCTTTATGTCTATTGTAATTTATAATTTGTCATTTCAGTCTTGACACTGACGGTGCTATTTGTGTGACCATATATAGGACGTCTTGTCTGCTTCTCTGTCTAAGATTAAGGAGATTACCTCACTGAGTTAATGCTAAACCTCTCCTATATGACATTGTCTAATCTTTAAGCCTCCACAGAACCGAACACCACCATATATGATCAACGCTCTGAAGCAGTAAAACAAAGGAAGGCATTTTAACTTTGGGTGTATTTTAAAGGTGCACTATTACTTTAATGACGACAGATTCATCTTGTGTTGCAAGTTAATATTCGCCATTCAGGTGTGATAGACTATTTGAGGAAGTAATGAAGTTAGACTAGAGGAGCATTGTCATCTGGGCCAGTTTAATAAAATGCAATACACTCATTAACCTATTGTGGATTTAAGCAAAACATTATGTAGGTGTGTGAGCTGTGAGGAGTGAGATGATACTCAAGTCACCAATCATTCACTCATGAGGTATGAATGTACCTGTGTGCATTTTAGCAACGTATTTTCAGGTAGTCAGCCCCCCTTCCTCCTCTTCCTCCTCCCCCTTCCTCGGGGCTCTGGCCTCAGGGAGGAAGTATGTGACAGCACGTCGTTCCTGGACCATACTGAGGAATGTCTCACACAGAAACACACACACATGTGCAAACACACACACATAATCATATGGCAGCCAAGGGCAAGTGGAGATTGGAGGGAGGGTGAAAAGACAGCGAGGATGGAAGGACCATAGTGAGGAAAGGAAAGAAAAGGAGAGACCTTGGACTGTACTCTCGCCTTGGGAGGCCAGGGAGAACAAATGTCTTTGACAGTCCAGAAAGGAATTTTCCTGCCGTTGTTACAACTGCAGCCAAATACGTCAAACCCTCCCTACAGTCCCCAGACCGCAGCATGTCAAAGACGGATAAAATATTAGGAAAATACTTGATTTAAAAACTCTTTGAAGGCTCCGTAACTGAGGCGTCCCAGGGGACTCTGTCTTTCTCCTGCAGATTAAGCATTCAATTACAAACAGCTGTTTAAAACAATTCGGTATCCACTTATAATTTTATCCAAGACTTATCAAGGAACTTTTTATTTATTTATTTATTTATTTAAATGTTGTGTTATCTGTTGATCATTTTGAAATGGCACACGTTATGCCATCGGACCGGATGGCATGTGTGTAAAGCCCTCTGAGACAAAGTTGTAATTTGTGATTTTGGGCTATACAAAATAAACTGAATTTAATTTATTTGAATTGAATCGAGTGTGTAACCTGATCTCCATATCCAGGGGTTTGATTTTATCTGACATTTTGGAAAATATGCTTATTGCCTGAATTAGATACATGAGAGGATCAATACAACTCTCACATCCGTACTGCAAAATGATGACTGGAAACAGGGGAAGCAGCTAGTCAGGCTCCAACCCCTCTAAACAGTACAGAGTAGAATGCATTAAAGAAATAAGATATAATCCTATTTAACCTATAGTTACCAGCTATAGCGGCCTTGTTACCTATTGAGAGAGCCAGGCAATATTTGTGCTAATTTAACCCGTTGCTAGCATTAGATTGCAGATCTAGTTTCACTCTTCTCGTCTAACTTTGGCCAAGAAAGCTAATAAAAAAACGGTATTTCACAAAATCTTGAAGTCTTCCTTTACTTTACTTCAAGAAAATTAAAGTGGGTGGTCAAAAACAACGGGCACTCCTCCAACAACCCTGTTCCCTGCCATTCATTCAATATGTGGTGAGAAGCACTACAGTCCTCCTCTGCATCTGTAACATTAGAACAATCTGTTTTTCAAACCTGTCTCATATCTCTCTGGAGGTGAGAACCTGGCTCAGATAGGCAAATGAAACTAAATGAGAAACACATGGACCGCCTCTCTGATCTGCGAAGGAGGCACATTCACAGAAACGCATAGCCGTGTTATGTTTCGGATGATGTATGCACCGAATGTATATACACGAGGCTCACACCATATAGGTTATGATACAGTATATACAGTGATGATGTAATGTTGCGTTTTATGCCTTTCTATCAAACTACACTCTGATGAATGTGCGCTGTACAAGCCTTAAACTAATGCTCACAGCCTTGTCCAGCACCTCCCACAGGCCTAAGAGAGAAAACAAGCGCATATTTTGAGCAGATAATGCAGTCATTATTTTCTTTGAGAAGAAACAAAACACTCTCTGGCAACAAAATATGTGTCTGGCAATTTCACAGAGCTCTGCACCGAATCATATTGATGTCATGTGCTTGAAATTCAATACGTTAATTTGAGGCATCTTTTTCTGCTTTACATCTGTTCAAATTTCTCCAGAAATGGTCATCTGCTGTAGATTGTAAAAAATATATATATTTACATATTCGATCTTGTTTGCTTGATGACAGCAAACTTATTAAAACTCCAGGGCTTTCCAATGGCTGAATGAGCTCAATGTTTTTAACCTCTAATGCTCAGAGTTGGTCTGGGTCCACTGCCAGCAGAGGCACCGTCACAAGACATTGTCCAGAGAGAGAAGAAAAGTACTACTTCTCTCATCTGCACAATCCCACTAACACAAGAGGACACACACTCTCCATGTTCCATTAATCATTAAATAAATCAAAGAAAGTAGGAAAGAGCTCAGAAACAGATGTATAAGTATTAGCTTGCTTCATTAGGCTGCTACAAACTTGGAGTTAAAAGCTAATTTGAGTCTGTCCACATAACATCTTGGAAACTTTGAATACCAAAAAGTAGTAACACATTGTGATCTAATCACAGATATCTTAGATACGCCTTTTGTCAAGGCTGGAGAAACCGCAAGCAAAATGACTCTAAAGCACAACTCAGAGACAGGAATTGATTAAAAAGAATTTTCTTTACTTGCCAAAAATGGTTCGCTACGCAGGTAATCAGTCAGCGCCGAAGGCAGACAAATCCAGCAGGGAGAAGGCTAATACAAGGTCAGCAAAACTATCAGGGCTTAAAATAAACAGGAAATGTTGGATGAATGGCACGACGAACAATCTAACATAATCGAAGGAGCAGGGTGGGACGGGACACCTTCGCACACATGTGAAGTGTTTGCTAAAAGTTAGATGAGAGGATAGATACCACTCTGTTTGCTAAATATCCAGCAGCCAATTACCTTAGCGTAGCATAAATACTGAAAGCCGGGGGAAACAGCAAACCTGGCTCCGTCTACAGTAAAAACATCCGTCTCCGGCACCTCTAAAGCTCACTAATTAACACCTTGTTTCTGGCACGGATGCACATGAAGTTACATGACTGCACATCGGCAGCCAAATCGTCAGATGGTACAGGGGGAAATGGTACACCACAGTAAGGCAGTAAAGAATCTCGCATGTATTCTGGATGCAGACTTCCCTGTGTGTTCCATCCCCATCTCCTCCACCCAGGTGGGTATGGCACAGTGAAGAAATCCATTCAGCATGTGTTCTGTACAGGCTGCGCATGTGTGTCGGTGTGTGTCTGGAGACTCTGGAGGTTCATCTGCGCAACACGTGCCAGGGAAGTTCTGTCATCGCCCCTGTGAAGAGAGGGAGAAGAGTGGAGGGAAGGAAGGGAAGAGCGGAGACAGATGGAGGAGAGCTATAAAAAGAGAAGGAAAGAGGGGGAATATGAGGGATAGGGGGAATATGGGTGGGATGGACATAGCTGAGGGGAGGGGCTGAAACTCTCCAGGGGAGGATGTGAGAAAGCTCACCCTGTTGGGTTCAGCCCCTCCAAAAGAAATCTTGGCTTGTATCCACTGAACATGCCTCCCCCTGTGCCTGGTCCATCTATCATTCTGTCCCTCACACTTCCTCCCCCCTTTGTTGCTTCGTCTCTCATCCATCTCTCGGAAGTATAGAAAGCAGCGCCGAGCCAAGCTCTGACACTCTCATAATCCGAATCCGAATCACTTTATTTGCCAAGGGCAATAAATGGACAAGGAGTTGTTTTGGTTTAGAGACCGTTGGAGTGACACATCAACAAATACTGAACTAAAACAAGTAGAACGCTGGAACACTTGGCAGAGGGGCACCGGGATGGTGCAGAATATATAACAGACAGTATATATATTAACATTATAAATAAACATTACAAATCCAAACACTGTGTCCATTTAGTCAGTGGTTCTGCAGCTGCAGAGAGGACAGTGGTTTAACTGACTTGGACCAGAGAAAACTGCAGATACATGTCCTATAAAGTATAATATGTGTTCTTCATCATTTCGTCATTTCCAGAGTAGGTTTGAACCCAAGGGGCAATTTTAATAACGATACTGTTGCTGCTATAAAGTAGCATAAAATGGAAAAACTCAAATCAAAATATTTCAAAATTGTACTTAAAGGTTATCTATATTGGAGCTTTCATATTGCATCCAACTACTATGTGAAGATATAGTGGAGTAACGGCGACCTGAGCCGTGAATGAAGTCACTCCCCTTTATTTTTGTGTTGTTATCCGAGTTTCTTTGTGCTTTGATTGCACAGCCCAGACAGCTGCGCGTGCCTTGTAGTGCATTTCCGTGCAGGTGAGCGTGCCCCACTCATGGCCAAAGCTCTGCACTGCTCTCATACAGCAGCGCTTACCCTCCGGTTGCCACTCAGGTTAATGCTGTTTGCACTGTGGCCATGTTGATAGCTTTGTGGAAGCAATAGATGTGCTCTGAATTTCTAATACTGCACCTTTACGTACAGTATATGAGTAAATGTGCTTAGTAGCATGACACCAGTGTATATTTACATTGTTGGATGTCACATGTTCTAAATCTTTCTGAATATAGGTACTTTTTTAGAATCTCCTCCCAAGCCCAGCTAAACATTTGATGAATGCCATCTATGATCAGGCTGCCTGCATAGGACACATTACATATCGTCGTAGCACAGATTCACAAATCAATAACACGTCAAGAATAGAACTTCCCAAACAGTGATTAGCAGGTAGAGACGCTCCATAATGAACTGTAGCTAACGGTTAAGTGTGTCAGTGATGTAACGCTACACCTGCCTGTGCTCTCCTGGGGCTGCTGGGTGTAGAATAACACACTCAGGTGTGTGTGCAGAGAAGAGAAAGACAGAACTATTAGCAATGCTTTTTCCACCCCAGTGCATCTCCTGACAAACTCTCTGTAAGTAAAGAGGCCACCCTCGGGAACCCATATGCTGTTTACAACCTCGTCGCCACAGAACAGGGAACACAAAATACTTGTTTAATGACTTCACATCTTAATGAATCATTTCATCTCACTCTCATCACAGTGATTTACAGCGGACGAGCTAACCAGTCAGAACAGGTCAAACTGAGAGTGAATACTTGGCTCGTAACGGCAGCAAATGGGAAGCTGTATGGAGTGAACTTGTGACCTGTGCGTTATATAGGAGAGTCTGTGTGAACCATTTGTCCGCCCTGCCCGTACAAAAATGGTGATTTACCATATGTTATTGGAGATCAGCACAATTTATTCGTGATTACAGCATCTGAAGGGGTATTAACTCATGTTTAAGGGGTAATTTTCACTTCCACCCGTTAGACCAGGCCTCAATTTTCAAATGACGACTATCTGATTTCGTTCCGAAGTTCTTCATTTGCGATAAGTCAGCTCTCTACCTGATCTGTGTTGCTGCTCACCACGCTACATTAGAGCCAAATGAGGCATAACGCCACCAGAGCGGTGCATTGCAGTGCTGCACTAACCGGCTGTGCTCGCCTCAGCTGACATTTACTCTGATTCCTGCTCTGATTCCTGCATGTAATCAAGTCTCCAGATCATTAATGAGGGCATTTAATGCATACGCAGTCCATGAATGCTGATGTGTTTATGCAGGCACACAGACGTCCACACACACGGTCATGCATGCGGCAAACCACCATAGATTTATGAAACCAAACACGGCATCACCATCTCCTCAAGTATGTAAACAGGGCAGGATTATTGCTGTGTGCTTGGCTGAGGTTATTGGTTTAGCTGATTGTGCTCCCAACAGCAAGATTGTGTTGTTTGACAGTACCATGGCCCAGTGTTTGAGTGGGTTGGAAATCATGTTACTTTGATGCGAGAACAGATAAAGACGAAACAAATACACACAGATGAATTAGAGCAATAAACAAATAGACAGAGAGAGTGATGGCGAAGGAAATCTCATCGGTTCAACATACTGAATCAAAGAAACTGCTGCATCTGCATCTGCACTGCACCTGGTTTTTACCATGTGTGTGTGTCTGTGTGTGTCTCTCTGTGTGTGTGTGTGTGGGTGTGTGTGTGTGTGTGTAATGACTGGGTGCCATGGCTTCTTGATGTGTTCTTGCTAGCTATGACTCACCGTCACTGCCGCACTAGGCTGCTGCCTTGGCATCACACACACTCAGCCACCATGGCAGCCAACTCCCACAGAGGCTGTGCGTTTGTGAGTGTGTGTTGCGAGAAAAAGAAAGAACACTAAATGTACGTACACCAAGAGAGAGGAGAAGAACTGATAAAGAATACATTCTGTTAAAGCACACATCTTTCACTCTCCTAAAGGTGCGTAAAGCAGCAGGGAAGACAGGAGTCGAGATAAAACCTGCCGCTGAGATCAATGAGTCTCTGAGGACCAAAGCCATCACAAGATGCCCCTGTGGATAAGCTCTTAATTGTATTACAAATGCAACTCTATCTCTTGGTGCATTTGGTTTATATCTATTTTTGTTAATTTCCTTGATGAGTGTTTAATCGTTGTTTCACTCACAGTGCAGATACGCTAAACTCAGCTTGTATTAGACAGGAAGAATAAAAGTCATAGAAAATATAATATTTAATTTTTACACTGGATTGAGTATTATATAAAAGAACAGCTTGATGCCCAGCTTGAAAAAACAGAGGCCAGAGATAGTTCAGCGCAGCAGCAGCATGATTTAATGCTTAATTTACCAACAGATGACAAGCCTACAGGATATACACAGATTACATAAGGTTAGAGATCCCTCTGTCTACACACAAACACACATACACACACTGAGAGACTCACAGTGTTAATGATGAACTGGTGTGGTCTGCGGTTATTTGGCTGCTTTTTGCTGGCAGTGTGTGTGTGTGTGTGTGTGTTTGCTGTAGTTTTATCCACTTTCAGCTAAGCAGCACACATGTGGTCCAGAAGGCATTGCTCATATTAACACTTCAGTGTGCTGGTGCTGCATAAATTCACATCTAATAGGAGATTTTAGGAAAGAGATGGAAGAGATGTTGGGTTTTCATTCACGAGGCATACAAATTTGAAATGTCTTGTTTGAATAAAGTAATGCATCCTATTCTCAGTTATTAAGTAAAAGGTGCTAATACGAGTTTCTATCCTGTGGAAACTGTCAAAAGCCCTCATGAAGAGGCAGCAGATTTCACACTGTGGCGAGGGAGATCAGTAAAGACTCCTGGACAGGACATGTCCCCTCAGGTGCAATCACTTCCCCCAAATGAGAAGATACATATGCTGCCTCGCTCCCTTTGGTTAATCTCACTGTTCCTTCAAATTGCATGACAAGATAGAGAGTCTGTGGCCATGCAAGCGGCTCGATGAGGCGGTAAGTGGACTGTGCTTTGAGTTAAGTGAGTACGTCAGCATACTAACATGGCAGCAACCTTCGTTTCGAAGAAGTGCAGAAGTGACTGAGACTAACCATTATGTATAATGGCTAGCAGAAGGCTACTCCTCTGGTTAAAAAAAAATGAGTCTGACTTTTATAGAAGTTTATGATATAATTATCCTCTTATTTGATTTATTACCTCAGTAAACATTGTAACCATGACTTTATGGGCTAAATGTACTAGTTTCTTGTATTCTTCAAAACAGCATGATGTTGGTTTAATTTCGAGTAAAATAGACAAAAGGCAGCAGATGCATAGAAAGGCCTATACAAAATAATAATGTAATATAACAAACATCAAATCAAGACCATTTTTTATATTTACCTCTAATCTTATCTGAATACACAAATGATAACCATCTGAGAGCACTCATAAAAGCATCATCACCACTACAGACAATCTACTAAATATATGTATAAAGTACGTGTGCACACTCAGCAACCTGTTACCATGTATCAGTGGGATGACGCAAGATAAATAATGGTAAATAAATGAAATGGATGCTACGCTTGTTGCTTGTTGTCCAATACAGTAACCAAGAGGAGAAAGGGAGCCAAACTAAACCAAGTAAAAAGGTACATGTACACAAGTACTGTATGTATCTCATGCATATCAAGCCACCACACACACACACACACCCACACACACACACACACATACACACACGCTTACTCACCTTGCACAACCAATCCTCCCAGATTCCTAATGAAAGCTTTCATTATGTGTGTATGGCCAATACTTGGAGCGTCTCACAGACTAATGATACCTATTTCCAACACTCTAAACTCTGACACCAAAGACTCCCACCGTAAATCACTCACTACTCATTGCACTAATTAATAAAGCCGTGCCAGACTCTGTGACTCCGGGGGAACTTCAATAAATGCTCACAGAAAAACCTTCAAAGTTAAACTTGATTAACCAAACCAAGCGGTTTGTTTTTGCTGACTTGGCAGAAGAGCCCCGGAGCTTGGTTGTTATTTCGAAGGTGTTTATGACTGTGAATGTGTGTGTGTGTGCATCTGTTTGTTTGAATGTGTGTGTTTGCGACCTTCGGGTTTTCAGGTCTTCAACCCTCTCAGTGGGAATGCAGCATTGTTACTACCGAGGTCAAAGCTTGGTGACCCCTTGGCTACCAGAAGGGTCAAAGGTCACCCGTCCCCGAGGGAACCAGTGGCGACAACCCGGACCTACAGGCTTGACTCAACAGTCTGAACACTACATCGAACTTGACAGCCCAAACTCTACCCTGGCAATGTTCAAGGGAGAAAAAAAAGAAAAAACAATTTAATTCATCCCAAAAGATTAATTCATTGCGTAAATTGCATCGTGTTGGACTATGTCTGCCGAATAACCAGCTCTGAGACCCTTCAGTCGGACTCTTGCCCTCTTTGCAACTTGCCAGGCTCATTTAACCCGCTATTAGCCTGAGGACAAAACACAGAGTGACCTCAGTTCACCACAACCAAAACAAAGACATTCACAAGGTCGCGTGTGTTACCTTAAACGGTTCTGAAATGTTTTGGAGTCGACGAAGCATTCCAGAAAAAACTGAGGATTTCGGTTTTCTTGCCAAGAGTTTTAACAAAAAGATTTAGAGGTTTCTTCCCAAAGCTTTTATATCCACTCTGGAAAACGGTGGCATACTTATTTCTGTATATCTTTAAAGCACTGAAAGTGTTTTGAGACGTTTGGCCACATGGTGAAATGGCTTTATGGGTGTCCATGTTGGCTTGTTAGTCGGGCCACCAGCTTGATCCAGATGGAAATATCTCAACAATTATTAGATGCCATGAAATTATATACATTCATTCAGGGTCCCCAGGGGATGAACCCTGTTCATCTTGGGCTCTTTCTTCTATTATGAGGTTGATATTTTCATGATTTTGTGAAATATCTCAGCATAAAATAGGACTGATTGTCACATTATTTTGTAAATACATTAATTGTCTCCAGAGGAAGAGGAGTATTGGTAAGCCCTTAATTATATATTTTGTGATCCCCTGATTTTTCTTCTCGTACCACAGGTCAAATTTGAGCTTTGTCTAATACTTTGGTTTACTTTGGTTTTGGACTTTCTCTTCAGCCATATATAGCTCTACCGCTGTAAATATGGGAAACAATCTGCTAAACATCTGCATGCTAAGAATTGAGCCCAAATTCATCACTTATAGTGTCATACAAATAGTGAATGCATGTTGGGAAAATAACCTACCCATTGACGTTTATTTTGAATGACCTTCAACTGCCAAAATGCAGAAACACAAAAACAAGACTACTTAATAGGATTTGTGTGCAAATTGTGTTAGGAAACACCCTTTTACAAAAGTCGATCAAATTAAGCACAATTTAAAGTGTTCAGTCAGAGACTAAATAGGTTGGCGGTTGGTTTGATGGATGTGCATTTCCTGCCAACCAGCTCCCAGACCAACAAGAAACCATGCATCATGTTTGATTATGTCCCTCTTAGTGCGCCCTGCAACTCTGACACCTCCACTAGTTAAACTGATTGCTACCAAGAAGCGGCACAATCACAAGTCGGCTGCTTTTAAAGTCACATTTCTGTGCCGACCAACAGTTTGGTAATTACATCAGTCTTCTAATGTTACTGGGCTCCCTCCAAATCCAGTTTTCAAGGCAACCTGAAACAAGTTTCCTGTTTTAAGCATGGCTAATCTTTGCATTTTGAATAAAAAGACGAGGTTTCGGTCAGTAATTCACTCATAGCTCCAGTCTGCACTTGAATCAAGACCACCTAGGGGATATTTCAAGTAGATCCTTGCTGCAGCCATCCATGTGGAATAAAGACACTATTCATTGACTTACTGGCCCGATTGCTGTTTACTTAGGCAGAGGGGGAAGAAAACACGAAAGCATATGCTGATTTAGACTGCTTCCAAACCTGCCTGCATGAATTCAAATGTTCAGAGTAAACTGCCTTGCTCTAAGAAACACTATTTGTGAACAATATCCATTTCAAATAATTCATATAAAGCACTAATGCATATAACAGCATCCCTTAATCCTCAAACACGTACAAAAGAAAGGTTTAGGGCTGACTCAAGATAATCCATTCTGCTTTGACCCCTCTACTGTATTGTGTGATCTTTAAGTGTGAGTAAACTTCTCCAGTCCGGCACAGTTTGTCCCTCACACCCTATGATCCTTTGTTTTCGGCAGATCATCTCTTAATGCCCAACTGTGTCCTGCAGAAAGCCCATGCTTGTTATTCACACCCCATTGACTCACAATGAAACCCAACGTTTAGCCAAGCAAGCAGTTCATATTGCAGCACCGCCACTCTCTCAGAGACCAGAGGGGGGTTAGTTATGGAAAGGAGGGAGGGAAATTACATTTGTGGGTAACATAAGGTATACAGCCTGTATAGTTTTGCCCCCTGTATCTCCACAATACCATGCCCAGTCCTATCAACTGGGTTTTGCTTTTAAGCAAAAGAGAATCTTAATTAGAATATTGTCATATTTGCCAAGGTGCGGTTGACTAGCCAAGCATTAAGGCCAGCAGCATTTCATCCAGCATCCTTCTGTGAATTTACAGACTGGCTCACATATATCATGTTACTGGGACATTGTTATGTAAAAACTTGAAACAAATAGCTTAATGGCCTGAAATAACATCCTCCTTAAAGTGAAGCACGGAAAAAGGTTCACCTTGATTACTAGTAGTTTTGCTCCCTCTGGGCCTGAACAACCATTACTCATTGAGAACACAATAAATGCACTTGTACAAATCCCTTTTATATGTTTCACGGTCACTGTGAGTCATCTGATGCTTAATAAAAGTTGGGAGATGTTACATGGAAATGCACCTGAACAGAGTTAAAAATCAGCTTCAAAATGGCTTAGACAAAAGAGAAGTAAAGTTTCTAAATCTTTATGGTGAGTCTTGGCCTTGAGATTCTGACATAATCGGAAGAGAGCCATTCATGCAAGACGTTCCCGAAATATCAATATAATGAAACTGTTGGGTGCAGGGAAATGTTCTACAATTCCTCCTAGCCAATGTGAAGACGATGAAAAAAAGGCAGGAAACTTAGGTTGACGTCACTGCTGTAATAAAAGGTTCAATTAGTTATTAAAAGCAAGGCATTGCTCGCTTTTTTAACCTTATGTTCAAACAAATAGTTCAATAAATACTCCATGGCATGCACTTGGTGTGGTGTGTGTGTGTTTGTGTGTGTGTGTGTGCAAGTTAGGCTATATTATGTGAGTGATGGATCATTTCAAGAGAAAAATACAATTGTTGTCGCATTTTGGATGCATTGTGTGGTTATAATTGTGGCTGCAAGGGCGCTGCCAGAGTCTTTCACTTTTGCATGTGAACAAAATGTTTTTCGTTGTCTGTGGTTACTTGACCACAAGACAATGCGTATGCCTTATAATTATTTTGGTCAAATTGAATTAAAAAAAATAAAAATACATTTATGCTGTGCTGCTTTTATTGAAAAACGGTCACTGGCTTAAAATGAAACACCCGACGTCTTAACTCCGTCGGAAATCAAGGAAGTCATGGTTTTAAAAGTTCTAAATCTTCTTCCGTTATCACCAAACTGCATAGTACAGAAACAAAGGGGGGCGTGGCTTGAGCACTGTGTAAAATAAATAATACAAACTGGAGGACCAGCTCATTATATAAACAAAGAGATGGAATCAAGCAACCTAGCAGCGCCGGAGACTGTGAAAAAGGGGGCACCCACAACAACTACAGCAGCTAAAGGAGGCGCTGAATGATCCCCGCTTGATTAACCTCGTTTGCTTGAGTGACCACGAGTGTGTGTATGTGTTTTCTCTTTGTGCGTAGCCTATGTATGCTGCCTCATAAATGTGTGTGTGTGTGTGTGTGGGTAACTGCCTGCTGTTGCAGAGGCGTTCATTAAAGTCGTACCAGTCGGGTGGCCCCCTGGAGCTGAAAGCTGAGAGTAAATATAAGAGCCAGGCACTAACAGGGCTGTTTTACACTCAAAGTCAGGGGCAATGCATGAAGCTAACCGCACATCCATCACACTAAGCAATGCCCAATTTATTCAGAAAGTTTTTTTTTTTTTTTTTAAATAAACAGGTTAATTATAAGGTGGTGTGCAAAGCGACAGACGGCGTCTCTCGGCGGCCTGAGGGACTCTGGGGGCCGACATCCACCACATTAAGAGAGGCATTGTAAGTGATGTGGCTAAAGTTTGGCTCGGCGGTGAGAAAGCAGTAAGAGTGGTGTACAGTAGGCTCATTAACACAAAGAGCTGCGCACATTAAAAGTGATGCCCCAGACTCTCCACAGCCACAGGATTAGTGAGCCTTTTGTTTTATAATCTGTGCATTCAGGATCAAGTGTTCATTATGTGGGTTTACTGTACATCGAGCAATTATAGGGCAGGAAGACACAAATACTATACTTGTCATGAAGCTATTATTCCTATTACAAATAGAAGTGTGTACAGAGTTCCCACCACTAGGTCAACACCATGCAGATTGCAGTCGCTGTTATTGCAAAGTCTGTATTTTATGATAGACATCCTGTATTTCCTCACTGCATTTACAGTACATGCACCTAAGTGACTATTATTATTTCTACGGAAACCATGAGACATGAAGTCAAGTGGGGGGGTGTAAAGGGATGAAGGGAAAGTTGACACTCCTCGCCATGTCCATGGTTATCTGAATGGTGTTTAACGTGAGCATAATAATAGGCATTGTCAATGCAGAAAACGCTGAAAAAAGCTTTATTGCAAGGCAATAATACACTATCTATTCTGCTGTTTAGTTTGGAGGGCTTACAAATGGTTTCTTTTTTGCAAAATTGTTTCCACTTGCATGCAAAGCCTTTACACGTTTTAAAGTGTCTATCACGCAGAATGTGACATGAGGACTTTCACATGTGCTCTGCATCTCCGTGTTTCAACGTCAGATGAATCCATCCAGTCACATGTTTGTTAAAACCAGATAAGCCCACAGTATCACCATGACCGCTGCAGGGCCAATCAATCAGCAACAGGGTGATACGTTCTCTCGCTCTCTCTCTCTCTCTCTCTCTCTCTCTCTCTCTCTCTCTCTGTCTCACACACATACAACAAATGGACCCTATCATCCTGGGTTGCTGTTCTTGTAGAAACATGGCATATTCAGATTAAGGGCCAGTCTACGATGTGTGTGTGTGTGTGTGTGTGTCTGTGCATTTTTGTGCATCACTTGTATAATTTCCTCAACCACCACGCCCAGTTATTATAGTCTGGCTGTGCCCAGTTGCTGCTGTCATGATTGCCAGAAAATTAGATCTTGAATTGATAAAATGTCAATATCACGCCATGGTGTTTGTGTTCCCAGCTCCAAACTAATTCTGCAGTCACGTTGGGTGTGTTGACATTTATTTATTTCCTGTATTTACTGTTTGTTACGTTCCACACAGTGTTCCCTTAACCTTTTCTAATTTTGATGGCCTTAACGACATTTGAATGTCAAAATCTCCCAAGTTTCAGTGTCATGCTCTACCCAGTGGGTTTGAACCTTGTTGTTCCCTTCCAGCGGTGCCCTTTCTGGCGGGCTCCGCTGGGCTTTTCACATTATGCAGAAAGACGCTTCACATCGATCATCTGCCAGACGGACAGACAGACGTGTCTGAACTCTGAGTGACTTTTCTTCCGTCCTCCAGCAAAAGCCCATCAGTCTCAGCTTGTAACTGTCAAACTGCAGCTTGAGACCTTGAAATGCATGTGCACCTGTGGCAATGATATTTGATTTTAACAGACTTCAACCTGTGGCTCATTTTCACCCCACTAACTTCAGGGCATTTCACAGCAGAATCATATTAGTGCGTTCCAGATATCATTTGATTTCTGCTCCAAAACACACCTGCTTCTGTTGGGATTGTTACGCGTCATGTTGTGTTCCCCCTCTGCTCGGTCTCCCCAGTCTCCATTCGGGTGCCACCCTTGAGCCTTGTCATGGATTCAATGCTGCAAAGTCTCTCCTCTGCAATGCTCCAATTCTTTTGTTTATGGTTTATTTGATAAGGGGACAGTGCACATTAATCAAATTATTTCTGTAAATGCACCAGAGTTAGCCAAGAGGATATATTTCATCTCATCCGTAGTATCGAGAGGCAGATGTTAAAAAACAAACCTAAGACCTTTACAATTATAAATTGAAAAATAACTCGTCGTAACATGATTCTGGCATAAAAGAACTTTTCTCCCCTTCAAAGCACAAGAAAGAAGCAGACAATGCGGTGGCTGATGCTCTGTCCCGTGGGTGAGATTTTAGTTTTCATGTCAACTCATATACGGTGCGTTAATGGGGGTTGGTCGAGGCTAAACTGTGGTTTACTCTTATGGGAGGGGGTGTTAGGTGCCATGTTGTGTCTCTCTCTATCTCTCCCCAGTGTCCGATCGGGTGCCACCCTTTTCCCTGCCGAGCAGCTGCAGTGTGAGCGCACACGGCTGGACTCAATCACCGATTAGAGCCACGGTGGGGAAGAGGCCGGGAGATTCAGATAGACAGCCCCGGTGGGCCGTGTGTGTGTGTGTGCGTGTGTGCGTGTGTGCGTGTGTGCGTGTGTGCGTGCGTGCATGCGTGCGTGCGTGTGTGGATGTGGTGATCTCCTATGCTCAAGCCGTGTGTGCCAGTGTTGGTTGCGTGACCAATTTGTTTGTTACCATATTGTCGTCTTTTTGAGTTCAATTATTACTGCTGTCAACCAGTGTTGCTTTACTTTTTAAGAGAGCAGTTTTCAGTTGTGGCCTTGTGAGCATTTCAGTTTATTGTTAATAAATCACTGTTTTGATATTCATCCAATGCCCATGACTCTTTTTCCCTGGGTTTATTAATGACGGTTTGTCCCACTCACATAACAATGATTAATTCATCTGCCAGACAAAGATTTTCCGCACAGAGGATGTTTCTATTCTCGTCCCCAGTAGTTTATTATACACACTTTATGGTTTCAAATAAAACTGCAAAATGCTTGAAAATATGGCCTCCAGGGCAGGCAGCATTTTATTTATAATGAAATGAAAAATGTTCTTTGAATATAAATCATGCATTAGGATAATGCGCTGAGTGGTCTGACCACGGTGGCCTTCATACAAACCATGTCTGACGGGTTCACCAGTCTCGGCTTCACTGATTTCCCATATCATTATTAAAAATAACTGAATCACACTTATTGCAAATTACCACTACAACCTAACCTATGTCCAATTAAAAGTAAATAACATGTTAGGGAAATTTTAAAAATGTGTTTGTCAGATCGAGATCGAATCGGATCGAGATCACCAGGATGATGACTCCTCAGGTACCACGTCACCATGGAGACCGATCAGTTACGTATGTAACAGTGTGTGTTGGCATGCTCACACTGCGGCAGCATGAAACGGGAGGAACAGGCCCGCGGCAGGGATCAGGGAAGTGAAAGCAATTATAGGTTTATGTAAACCACATATACACGAGCTCCACACTCAAGCCTAATGTTGCACAACACATCATTTAACAGAGATGCACAGTGAAGAGGATGAGTAAAGAAAAGGAAGTATGAGAACAACAATGAGCCAAAGTCACTATTCATTCCATGTTTGGGGATTTTGTGCCAGAGATCCTCACTTTTGCAAATTCAGCATTTTAAAATTGTCTTCATGACCCATTCACCAAAAGTGATAAATTATAATAATGAACTTTACCTCTCATATGACTTTATATCAACATTTCAAACCTTCCAAAGCAGTGTTTAGACCATCATTTACTCCAAGCGTGTGAGACATTAACAGAATTTATACAAATTATTCTAAATGCTCAGATTTTGAAACTATTAAATAGAAAAAAAAGTATAAAATATTTTTTTATGTGGCTGTGGTAAGAGAAAGACAAAAAAACTGCTTAGGCAAACGCATAAACTGGTTTCTTCTTTGTGAGAACTATAAATGTCTAAAAGGATAAACACTGACAATAATGGACTCAGTGGATATAACTTACACACGGGGCGGTGAAGTTTCCTGAACCTAATTCCCATTTCCTTTTTACACACAAAGAGACGATTCCTTATGACTGCCTGGAGATTTGCTGTCAGACAGGGCAGAAGCACCGGTGGGCCAAAAGCCCTCCACAGACCTGTGCCGGCTGGGCCCCACAAGTTTGATGTTTTAATGAGATTGCCACCATGGACAAACATGTAAACGCTGTCATTACAAAATGACACACACGGTCACAGAGTTTTGAATTTTGGAATTACCAAAATATGTCTCGAGCACGAATAAGCCCTCATGTCGAGTTTAATAAGCAGCAAACTGACTCATCATTTCCATCAAAATGCTGAAAGCATACAATAATACTGCTCTGTGCCCTACATACTGCAGCCTTGTCTTCTCCGTCCTCCTCGTTATCACAGATTACACAAAGACAATAACTGCTCAACCCCTCCTTCCACTAACATGACACTCGTATACTTTACTGTACTTGTGAGCCCATTACTGTACGATTCCCATCCCCCCCACTCACATTACCTGAATCTGTACGTTTACTCTATACCCTAATGTTACATTTTGATTTTGCAGAGCTTTTATCGAAGTGGGACTGATTCAATGTTCACATTTTTCTCAAGGACACTTGTACTGTATATACATTAAGACTAGTCTAGTCTATCTAATCACTAGACACCCTCTCCCTACCCCTCAATCATTATCTGCCTTCATCCTAACGATATATAGACTGGGACTTAGCCTTAATTGGACCGCAGTCGCATCCCAACCCCCACCTCTGTCTGTATGTCCACATGATGCGGGACAGCCTGGGAAACAATGGAGGAGTCTACGAAGCTCTGTTTGCGGCATCTCTTTGTTTACATCCTCCTAATTGTGAAACATCTCATATCGCTTGTGTGTTTTGACAAGTCTCAAAAGTCATGACAGAAATTGTTGATAACCGTAGAATACATTAGAAACAACATTACATTCACCATGATATAGTGCCCATAGCCTGCGATTTATTTTGGTGATGCAAAATATAGTATTAATAGTAAAAGTATTCTCATCAGTATTGCATTTCTCTACACAGACAGTAATACTGAAAAGCAACTTATCGCGTTCATATTAAATTAACCAGTAACATGTAGCATATTACATTTGAAAGACTAAAGGGGAACATTTGGCGACTAAGTAGCCTATATCTCCCTCTCCTATCTGAGTTGGATTGTAACTTGACTCCAAATTAATATTAATGTTTCTTGGTGACTGGATATGCAATTAAGCAATTGTACACTACTATATAAAAAAATATAACAAGTTATAAGTACAAGTAAAACTGACATTTTAGTAAATGTTATTTACTCAAAATAATCTCCAACCCTCTGCCATGGAGTGATTTTAACTTTTAGGTAAATTAATTATTTCTGCCATGTTTTAAAATCCCCAAACTTTCAAACCCCGACTGATTCTAAAGCACCGATAAGATTTCATAGCAGCTACGAGTTACTTTTTCAGATGATGATCCAGAGTTAATGCTCACATGCTTGCCTTTGGTGCCTGTTCTCATCACCTAACAGGTATGCTGACCAATGGGGCGACCTGAACATATTTCTCTATAACAGACGTGCATCTCTGCAGACTCTCTGAGGGCCGGAGATTAACGAGTGGAGAGGTTGAGTTTGAGAGGTTTTGGTGATGGGGCTCTCTGTCTGTCTCTCTTCTCGACCCCCTCGAGTCTCACAAAACTCCGAAGGGCCCCAGTCGGAAACACACATGACACAGGCATGCACACGCTCTCTTTTCCTCTGTCAGGGGAAAAGAGAGTATATAAAACATTGAATTGCAAGCGTCTCAACGCAGGGGATAATCCTTGAGCATATCTGCCCAGCGAGGATATATTTTGTGGACAGCTGGAGGATGAATCACAGAGAAAGAGAAATAATAGGACAAGACAAAGAGAGGAAAAGAGAGAGAGAACAAGCAAGGCACAGATCCTGTGCATTTACCATTAGCGGAGGATAGACAGTGAGCCGCAGTTTTGTGAATGGATAAAGAAGAGCTGCATGTGTTCTTCATCTCAGTTGTTGTTTCGGAGCAAAGCACAGGGAAGACATACAGGACTGATTTCAGTTGGACTTGAGGCCACTTTGCTCGGGCTAGTGTTCATTCTTTGCCGAGTAGAAATCAATGACATGTGTGGAACATTTGTACCCTAATCCCCCAATGATCCACTTTACAAATTTTGAATATATGCTTTCAGAGCTTTTGTGTGTTTTGAAATGGTTAGCAATGGCTGGCAATGAGATTATTTATAGGGCTCTATTACATATTGTATTTTGAATATCTTTTTCTTTTGTTTGACATATTTTTTCTTCATATTTAGCCACACTAGCGGCTTAGTGCTTTTGTTGAGACTGAAATATCTCAAAAACCATTAGATGGATCGCCATGAAATTCTGCACAGGCAGTCATGTTTCCCAGGATCCTAAAGACGTGTGATCCCTTCACTTTGAATTTAGTGCCAACACCAGGTCAAAATGTCCACCGCTCCCCAAATTGTGTCACACAACTAATGATGGCTGTACTTTGTGTTCAGTGCTAATTAGCACATGTTAGCATGCTAGCATGCTAAAGTAAAGATGGAGCACATGGTAGCATCGGCATGTTAGCATTGTCACTGTGAGCATGTTAGCCTGCTTTCATTAGTATTAAGCCCAAAGCATTGCTGGATCGTAGAAGCAGAATGTGCAGTGAACATGTTCACCAGCATGTGAATGTGTTTGTATTAGAATTTGCTGATATATACGGACATATGAATGAGTTTGTTCCTGTGCATGTATACATGTGCTTTAAGTAACTCGGATACAGAGGGAGGCTGTTCTCAGGACCCCGTCCCTCCCCATTCCTCTACAAGTCCACATGTGTTTTATTAGCAGGCAGGCCGACCGGACTGTAAATTCCAACGTCGGGCTGGCCTGAGGATACGCACAGCCCGAGGTTGGAAAAGAAAGATCACACAAAAAAAATGACTGGCATGGGAGGAATCACCTCTCTCTTGTCCCTTCTCGATTTTTTCCACTTTTTTCCATATCCTCACTTTACTGAATGTATTTCTCTGCTTTTCCTCTTTCTGTATCTGTCTCTCATTGTCTATTTGTCTCTCTCATGCAATTTATTTTAGTTCCGTCTCTGGTTTGCATGCAAATTCTTTCCGGCTCTTTTCTGTGTCTCATTATGTCCTTTTTTCATATTGTCTCTGCAGCTCTACCAATCTCTCTTCCTCCCTCCATCTGCTCTCTCTCCCCTCCTCACTTTGTTTCTGTGAGTGTAACACTACGTTCTTGTTCGGTGACTCCAAAACCACAGCATTTCCTCAAGCGCAAACACTTATGAGACAAGAGCTGTGGCTCAAACAATGGTTTCCGTTTGCCCCGGGACAAAATAACTCACTCTACTCCTTTCCTACACACACAAACTCTCTCTCTCTCTCTGTCTCCCTCTGTCACTCACCCACACCCACATAAACACACACTTCCACATAAACTTTCAGACACACAATTCCATGGCCCAGTACCTATCCTTAAAATTATGTTAGCTTGCTAATTTTCCAGTCTCTTTCCTCACCATCAACATGACAATCACAATTAGAGCGCGACATGGTAGGTCGTGACCTGCACCCCTCTGATGCCCCCTGAACTATGACACCCTCCTCAGGGTGATTGGCTTACATACATGCACACACAGAGCCTCGGGGAACGAAGGTGTGCCCTCACTTCGACTGTATCAGTTGAGTGATTGGGAGGGTAGTGCAAGAGATAAGGTCTAACCAAAGCATGTTAATCACCAAAAAAAGCAAATTTACATGAGGGGAAAGTTTTCTTCGGTTGCTAAAAGGGCTAATTGGATGCTGTGTATGAAAATATGTTGAGTATGCTTAGCTCAGCTTCGCCCAATTAATGGATGTATGGAATTTAGTATCTCTTCCATAAAGAGGTAGCAAGCTACACCTTCCTCAAAGACGTCTGGTCTAGATACACATTGCACATTTAGAAAGTCAATAATTTGGAAGAAATGACATCTCATTTATTCGATCCACTCCTTGTGTACACACATTAACTGCCACTGCAGATATGTGTATTTACAATACAATAAAACTTTATTGGCCATTACGAAATTTACTTTTTCCCACACCTTAATAGTATGACAATTAAACTTTGAAACTAATGACATTAAAGCTGCACTAATTAATTTCTAGGCCAAGCTGTTCACACACTATTGACACAGTATCACCTCTTGAAAGTTGTTATGGTGAAAGGGATGTGCATAAGCAAGCAAATTAAAATATAGCTTAGTGCAGCTTTGAGAAAATAGTCTAAACATCAACAACATTTACAATCGTTTCTAGTATCACACACACATGAGCATGGGGGCCACATGAATTCCTACATAACTCAACTAGACTAGACTAATTGGGCTGAACTTGGCTAATCACAACCTTTAACAGTCTTCTTTCACAAGTAAATTGCAAACAGAGACAAAGAAAACTGCATCCATGAGTTTGGTCATTGTTGAATGTTACTAATTTTCCAATTTACCCGGAGCCAGACAAAGTATTTATAAAGTCCCTTGTTGGCAGAAAGTTTGTTGGCAAAACGTTGGTTCTGAAAAAATCTTAAATATTCTTAAGCAAACACAGCTTGTTTGTCATGAAGTTGTTCAGTGTCTTTCACTATGTTACGTTGTAATACTTAATGTAAATATTTAAGTTAAATATGCTATAATTTGCATATGTTAAGAAACTAGGCAATTAAAATAAAAAAACAACGGCAAAAGTGGAGTACTCCCTATTATTTTATACCTCTGAAAAGGAATCATTATCCAGGGACTTAGTGGGCATTATGCTTATGTTTCCACATGACAGTTGATATTAAGCTGAATCCATCACCTAATTCAATGCAGTCACTTTTTACAGATCTTGGATACATGGCAGTCAAGAGGAAAAGAAGCAATAGCTCAGAGGTAAAAACGTCTCTTGAAGAGTTTATGAGTGGTGACGCCATTGTGCTGTGCAGTTTAATTACCTCTCTACCACCAGGCCTGGTTCCCATTATGTCTGCTAACAGCCAGCTCTCCTCTGGGCTGCTCTCCTCCCCGCTGCCTTGTCCTCAGTTGGCATCTCTTTCCCCCCCAAAAAGTACACATCTCAACAAGTTTTTTCCCTCCAGCATTCAGACTTACAGTCCTGTTTTCACTGCCATGAGAGGGAATGTTTGCCAGCAGAGTTATAAAGTTGCATTTCCTTAATTTAAATAAAATGAGTTTGCTGCATATGGTATATTTATGTAGAATGTCAGTCACAATGGGATACTTGCATCGCGCTGTGCTGTAAACAGCAATAATCAGTGTGTATGAGGAACTTGGCACTAGAGCAGGGGTTGAATGTTGTGCATGTGTTTGAAGGTTACGGTTTGGCAGTTCACTGGCACTCGCTCAAAAGGTGTTAAGATGGACAGTGTGTGGCTCCATCATATATGCATGTGAACTGAACAGCATATTCATGTCATATTTTTCTTTTTCCCTCGCAGCTTCGAAGACAGGATGTGGACAAAGTGTTATACCACTAAGCTAAAGACAAACAGCAATGAGGAGTAAAGTCAAAACCGAGGGGATTTAACACAGGCTTATACTGTGGAGAGGATGTGGTCACGACATCCCCTCTTTGAAACAAAATGGCATGGTACCATACATTATCTGAAGGACAAATGTATTGATGTTTCTTTTAAACTCTGGAAGAGGATGCTTTTGTTTTTAGAGTTTTGGGACAATGAACATTTGTTTTACTTTCCAATGCACGGACCTAAGTTGACTCAGGGTGAGTTTGTGTGGTATATTGTGTTGAGAATGTGTTGTTGATTGTTCACCCATTTTGGTCCTGGCTTAAATACCTCAACAACTATTGCATGGCATGAATCTTCTGCAGACATTCATTGCCCAAGATGATGAATCCTATTGACTTTATTGATGTCTTTTCCTCTTGAGAAACCATGAGTTTGACATTTAAAACATTGTTTTAAATAAAATGACTGCCCAGAATTACATTGCCAAGTCATGGTTTTCACTTATCCAGTGAAATATACATCTTCATTGATTGCCAAATAATTTGATACATCCATTCTTGTTTCACTCAGGATTATCAGGTTTCTGCTGCTGAACACACATTTGAGTACAGAGGTGAGGGTGTGCAGTTATTTTGATGACAGGTCATAATGCTCCATTTAAAATAATGGACATAACTCCTGTTTCTCATTACATACTCTCAGCTGGGGACATTCTCATGAAGCACATACTAAAATGGTGAAGGTAAAACACTTTTGCCCAGGTTAATACACTGGTTAATTAACTGGAAGAGAGCCACATGTTAATACACTGCAATGAATTGCAAAAGAATTCCTCCTGTACAGCAGAAAACTCTCTAGTATGTTTGGCAATGAATCTCTCATGCCCATGCCATCTCCTGCTGCCTCTTTAAGAGGTAACACTGTCTCATTACCTGCAGGGCTTTAGGGTGAAGAGGATGTGGTCTGCTTAGCCAGGATTTACTAATGTTTTCCCCCAACACAATGTGCAGACTCCAGCTGTGGGCACAGACACACAAGTTCATGTACTTCCACATGTCCATACACACACGATTAGCCCAAGGTGACCGATCAGGCACTGCATGCCAAACGCTGACCTCAGAGTTGCATGTGGAGGATGAAAAAGACAGACAATAAAAAAAAAAGATAAGAAGTAGTCGTGCCACCATGTCCTGGCCTATATAATGTTATCACAAGTAATTTCCCACACCGTAGTACATTATTAGTCAATTGTGAACGTGTGTTTATCAATGTGAGTGGGTGTGCATGTGCAGGCAGCCATTAGTGTACCTTTGCGTTGCATTACAGTGTCATGGCGGGGTCAGCCAGCAGGGTGGGCCGACACAGGGATATATATCTCACATGCAGGACGGTTAAACTGCGGACATTTGGATTTACACTGTGAATCGGGGTGTCACAGGGCATTTCCTGGCTCTTTTTCAACTGGACTGAGAGTGGGAGAAAGACACAGGACACGAAGGAGGTAACTAAAAAAGGCTAAAGGTGGAGGGAGAGGGCAAGAGAAGGGAGACTGAAGCAGAATGTGAAAAATGTGGTAGAGCAATGAGGGGGAAAGCTTTAGCCCTCTTTGTGGTTTGTCCAGGGCATCTCCTTATCTGGGCCGGTGCCACATTCCAGCCAAATGCAGCACTATGTCTCCTCTCTCTGTCTCTGGGATGCTGCTAATAGCCATTATCTATTTGATTTGGTGATAGGAGATGTCCACCAACACTCTTTCCAGTTAATTACAGGCTAGCCTCACCCAGGTCAGTCCTGTCTTGTCTAAATAGTGTATCTTAAGAAAGTAAGTTTGCCCTAAATGTCCAAATACATGTTCAGTTTGATCAAGTTTGAAAAAGAAAGTCACAGACCTTGCAGTTTTCACATGACAGCAACTAATCGCTATGAACTCCCTAAGAATTAATTATTAGCAGCAATTTGTATGAGTCATCGAAGATGTTGCCAAATTCTGGAAAAGGTCAGACATGCCTCATGTTAAAATGTTGGAGCAACCTAGAAGTGGAAGCTAAATGGGAAATATAGTATCTGTGCAGGATTGTGATTACACTTGAGAGCTCATCACTCATTCGCAGGCGATGAAATGTAGCCGTGGGCAGAAGGACCATCTTGACCCTGCAGTCGTCTGAATAATTGCCTGAAGGAAAAATGTCTGGTTTGATACTTGGGATGCAGGAGGAAAGAAATAAAGAGAGAAAACTTTGAGAAAGAGAGACTGAGAGACAGAGAGATAATGGACTAATGGACTGGGATGGGCTCTAATACGTCTGCAGGTAGGGCTGATGCTATCTCTCTGACAGACATTTTTCTCACCACTGTGGACATTAAATCACTCACACTGACTCAGAAATGCCTGAGGAGGTCGGCCTCCCACAAAATCTAAACCTTTAACACTGTGAATACAGTGCAGAACATGTACAGTTTAAGACCTTAGTAAGTCAAGAAAACAATAACCAAAAGCAGCTGTTTTGTAGGCTAAAATAAATACAAAGTAGTAGTTTGACATTTTGTCTAAATGAATACAATATATATATTTATTTATTTTTTCTTTGTAATTCCACTTGAAACTGTTTCTTCATTCTGCACTAAAGGTCTTAATACAATTTTTATTATATATTTTGTAAATAGTATTTTATTTACACAATAAGTAATTCTTTTACACACGATTTTGGACATAGAAAGAATCATATTAATAGAAAATATTTGACTGGTCTGTAAGGTAACGTTCTAACAGAAACAGTTTATGGGGCACATTTTCATCAAAATGATAAAAAAAACTAAAGCTTCAAATGGCTGAAATAAACCTATCATCTTCTTTCTCCTGAAAAAGTGATGCGCCGGAAACAAAATCACGGCAAAAAGCAAACCAAGGCTTTTGATTTTGATTTCCGATTGGTTGCTGATGAATGATTATCACATGAAGTTCAGTTTGTTAATTTTGTTTCACAAAGAAAGTTGTTAATCATTCACACATTGGCTGAGTCCCCTCGTCACTGATGAAGTGAATAGACTTCCGATGACTCGCTGCTGGTGTTGCTTGCGGTGTGAACATGGAGCTCGGCCTTGTGTCCACGAGGGACCTCTTTTTTTAGACAGATGATTGTGGGAAGTGTAAGTCATCATGTCATACACTTACATTTGTGTGTTCTCTGTGATAACTGTCACGAACAGCCAAGAAGGCTTTCCTTTTCTTTGACAAAAGAGGGGAGACGGTAGCATTGTATAGAAATTCCCATCCTAGTCGCGCAGGGTTTCGTCCCACCACAGGATTTTGGCTCCTAACCCCTTCTTATTGTAACACATAATTGAACAAGGACACATTTGGGTGAACAACATCTTTGTGTTTTTTCAGTCATGGCTTTTTATGAGTCATGGCTTGCAGGAAAGAGTTGTGAAAATGCTTTTCACATCGGCCCAGACCTCCTGCTGGTTTTCTGAGTAAGTGTGGAAAGGCCCATTGGAGAACACTTCGTAGCGCAGTATTTCATCCCTTCAGTCCATTTTGAATGCTAAACTTCTGCCCAGAAACAATTTGCTTGTATGCAAAATTAATAAAGCAGGAGGGAGAGAATAACGGGGGCACGAGGACAATAAAGACAAGATCATTTAGAGCTAGAGGGGGTGGAATCGAGACTGTGAACTTTTTATTGCTTTGATTTATTAGGTGGTTATCCATCCAATGGAAGGCGGGTGTGGTTTTTATAAGGCAGAGCAATAAAAGTGAGCTGGATACCTGAGAGCACACTACATCAATAAAGAGATATTTGCACGGAGGAATGAGGACGACACTGCTGAGGACACTCACATGCCGGATCATAAAAGTTGAAATGTGACATTACGCCATCTGGCATGATTCAACAAACTCAAATTTAATTTTGTTACTCATCGAATGCATCAACGAAGGCCAAGATGCAACAGAATTGGGAATAATTGAGACGAAAAAACACGAACCACGAGCAGTGGTTCGTGTGGCACAACAGAATAACACCATCGGATTCATGCAGTATGGCAGTGGGCATGTAGCAGGGCTGGCTCATATATACGCAATGTCAGCTGTTCTGTTGTTTTATAGCTTCACCATTCATCTTCCCATTCACACAATTATGCACTATACCATTTGTCTCTGTTTTGTTGGAGGGGGACATACATCTGAGAGTTTGTGTGTGTGTGTGTGTGTGTGTGTGTGTGGTTGTTCTTATGGTTTAAGTTACAAAACAGGAATTAGATGACGAAATGTGTTTCCTCTGATCCTCCAGTAACATTATCCCTCATCAATCAGTTCCCTAGCAACACCTTTAAATGGTACTATGCTCATTTGTCCATTCAAACACAGTTTTGTTTTTAATGACGCTGAGGCCCATAATGGTTTTAAGATGCTCTTTGGCCATGTTGAGAGGCTTAGCGACAAATATCCCGTAAGCTTTGAAGAGCACAGAGGGCTCAGGGAAATGAGAAGGGAAGAATTTAGTGGAAAATTAGAGAGCAACCGAATAAACCGCTACAGAGCAGATTCACTTGTGGTGTTAAATAGAGAACTATATAGTGTTGCAAGATGGCAAAACATTAAAATACCTATATTTAATCCTTCGCTGCTTTATCATTTGTTTCAATATCTCCTCTTTGAATCTCTTGCCCTCTCTCTCTCTCTCTCTCTCTGGTTTTGATGTCAACTGAGGTTCCTTTTCATATCTGCATATTCAGACATTCATGTTTTCAGGAACACAACCTTTTACAGAGAATTCACTTTCAATAGAGAACAGGCTGATTTCTCTCTCCCTCCTTTTTTCTCCTTTTACCTCTGTTTCTCTCTCTCTCTCTCTCTCTCTCTCTCTGTCCTAGTCTGCGTGATCGTCTGGTATGGCAGGAATGTCACACATCACACACGCAGACGCAGCAGCCGCCACGGCGACCACACACTCTTGAGTTTACGGTCAGTTGACAAGTGGATTATCGGACCTTGAGGTACAGGGACACCAGGCACGTACACACACACAGACACACACGAACACACACACACACTCAAAACTATCTATTACAGAAAAAAGTAGTAGAAAACTTAGTTTTGGGTGGTTTTCGTGACAGCATTCTCAATGTTCCCAGGAACGCATGCAACCCATCACCTACACACAAAAATGCAGAGCAAGCAATCCCTCCTCTCGACACTTCAAATGATCACTATCTCACTCTCCGTGTGCTTGTCGGCTCACTGTTACACCCCAGACACACAACCCCTGGAGCAGGTCAGCAGACTGAGGTCAACGGTCGGCCTGTGCTCCGAATGAGAGACGGAGACCGATGGAGTTACAACACCACAGCAAGATGATCTGTATTGGTATGACACAGAAGAAACATTTTTGAAACCTGGACACAAAAGGTATTTCAGATGTTTTTTTTTTTTTTTTTCTCATGGTAATCAAGGCCACCCAATATGAAGACCCAGAACTAACTGTAGACCTTGTGGAGCTGTTCATCAGTTGTGTTGATCTTGGATTCATTCATATGCAGCTCATAATACTTACGTAAGAGTTCAGCTCCCATCTGATGAGGTGCATATAGCCCTCATGCATTCGGTTAATACACATTTTAGAAGAACCTCAATAATATGGGAGGGGAGAAAGGTCATATCTGCTTTACTGATCAAGAGAGGGAGGAAAGCAAAAGATGCAAGACGATAAACAAAAGTAATATATGCAGAGAGCTAAATTAAAAGGCTTATTAGAAAATTGTGAGGGAAGGAGAGAAGACAAAAGATAAAAGAAGTGGAAAAATGGACAATAAATAATTTCAGAGCGGCACTGCCCAAACTACAAGGGAATGACAAAGTGCAGCTGAAGCCACAATGACATCTAGATGAGAACAAGGAAATGGTCTACTCATGCAGCACTGCCTTTATGGCCTTGTCCAATATTGCATATTTCCTAATTGCCCCTCTCCTTTTCCACTGCATGACAAATTACTCAATGCTTTTCGCATCAGTAGCATTCCTTTCAACCGTGGGAGCATCGTTTGTGATGCAGCGTTTCCATTGTTTCTGTATCGATTCAAAGGAAAGGAACTCTAGTGGGAAGAAGGCAACGCAGACTTGCATCGTGGTCTCTTCAGCAAACTACTACACCGATGAAGATAGTAATTTTCATCTGGCAAAAAAGAAATCCCTCAACGCATTTCAAAAATGCCCTTGAAAATGTTTTGCCCATTCAGCACATGTGTGTACATGTATTTACAATTCACGCACCATCTTTATTTAAACCCGTTCATGCATGCGTTTCCTAGGAATTAGTGAAATACAAGAACAAATACTCTGCACGTACACACCAAGTAGAACTGCAATTCTTTCCTTATTTATTGCTAAGAGCGTTTCTATGTTGCTGAGAAAGTTAAACATTTTCATTTATCATAACCAATAACAACATCAACAATTACATCGCCATCTATCAAACGCTATTAAAACACAGTCACGCTGCTCCAAAGTTATTGTTTCTGCCACTGAAATAATATTCCGTGTCTGGCCTCAAGGCTGATTTATGACAGTGGAAAGAAATTCTTTTCTGGTTCACTCGGATACAAGTTCATATACACTCACAAATATACACACACTTAGGCCTCTTTCAGAGAGATCACTCCTGTCTGTCTTTCATAGTGGAATGAGTTTAGATTGATGAAAGAGGAAGAGAAAGTCACATTAGAGGGCTTGTCATTATATCACTATGGGAGCCACAGAAGAAGGGAAAAGAAAAGACGAGGAGTGGGGGAGATGGTGAAAGGCCCAGCGAAGGGGAGACTGAAATAGCCTTGGGGCATTCCTCAAACATCTATGAAGGCAGCAACATATGATTCACAGCATTGCCAAGAGTCCCACTTTAAACAACACCCCAAGCAGCTGCCCAGGAAAGTCTCTGACAGACAGACGAGCCAAAACCAGTCTCCCTCGGTCTGATGCGTGGAACGTTTCTACTGGCATGCTCACGGACAGAAAAGGGTTAAAGAAGGAAAATGAGAGGCAGCGGTAAACAACTGTACTGACAAGCAGACGGACAGGGTCAGACAAATAGGGAGCGCCATGCAGAGGTTGGATTAAGAACCAGACGAGTCGCAGGGACAGGCCCCGACCAAGTGCGGAGTGAGGACTAGCAGCTGGAGACGGGCCAGTGAGCCTCCTGGGGCCCGCCGAGTTGCCCTTGAGCAAGTCACCAAATCCCCAACTGTTCGCGGGTTGCTTGCCTGCTGCTTGGGGCAACAAAGAGGGGGCTTTTAAAATGCAGTATGCTTGAGGTCTAATGAGTTAAGATGATGAGGAAGTGCCTTAAACTTGCATTCTTACTAATAGCCAGCAGGGGGCGACTCCTTTTGTTGCAAAAAGAAGTCTGATTGTGTAGGAGTCTTTGAAAAAAATACCTTAAATCTCACTTGATTTATGAGTTTATGGACTCCTCTTGTGTCATTTCTGGCTGCAGAAAGCCAATGACAATAGCCCACATTCTCAAATTAAGGCTTAAAAGCGGCAGTGTGATGTCACAGTGACTACGTCCAATTATTGAATACAGTCTGCGGTCTATACAGTCTACAGTCTATGAATCTAGTGAACTCCTGCCAGGTTTTTCATTAGGCCCTACGCAGTCCATTTCCAATTTGTATTCTCTGTCTAAATATTTACATCTTAGGCATCTCCCTGATGCTTTAATCCACTGAGAGCAACAATTGAGAGAGCTTCATTTCTCAGATGGCCACCATTGCGGCCAGCCCCTGAGCTGAAAGTACATTGAAGAAATATTCCTGTTTCCCTGGGATAGCCAAGCTAATAATAGAATAGATGGCAGTGGAATAAGGACCAATATATAGTACATCTCTGTTTTACTAAATTGATACACACCAGAAATGGTGGAAAAGTTAAGTTAAGTGAAAGTGATGCAGAACAAAAGAAAAGAAACAGATGAGGAAGAAAAGAAGAGAGAGTTAAGCATGAGCAAAGCCACAGTCAACACATGTTGAAATGATCAGATAGACCTCTCAGTAGACATCTTATCAATCAGGGACAGCAGACCGCACTGTGTCTCTGTGTGTGTGTGTGTGTGTTAAAGAGAGAGGGATAACATATGATATGATCTGCCAAGAGATGTTTGTCTGAGCACAAAGAAATGCTAACAAATGCTGTGGCAGAGGTCCGAGTTTGGTGTACACAGACTGAGGATCAACACACACACACACACACACACATATACAAAGATACACAACGAGGACACACCCACACACACGTGCACATGCATGTGCAATCACACTGAGAAATTGCTCTCTGTTGGTCTGCAAATTTGATAGAGATCTAGCAGATTCAGGGCACTTAGCCTTGGCAGCTGAACAGACAGGGGGATTGCATCTGTGTGTGTGTGTATGCCCATGTGTGTGTGTGCGTGTGTGTGTGTGTTATTCTTCTGAAAGAGAGCAGGAAGAGACAAGAAACAAGAAAAAAAAACTAAAACGATGGATGCTCACAATGATCTCACCGCTGGAAACAAGCAAGAAGCCAAGGACAGGCCTTCTCCAAAAAAAGCATGCTGTCTTTTTCACGGCCTCCTTTTACGCCTCGTGAACGTTTCTTTACCTTCTTTTACTAAATTTGCCATCATCCCATCCCATCTCCTAAAAACACATGACTTGGAGGTGAGCGCAGACAGAGGTTGTCACGCTCCACATTCTGCCAAAGGCTCTCTACGTCTTTAGGAATCAATCACTCTGACACAGCAAAAAGAGAGATATTTAATCCTGGGATTTGGAAACTCAAAATCTATGTTACCAATCTATCGCTGTGTGGAGCCACTCTTGTCTGGTCTTTCAACAAGGAGTCCTTTCTTCACAGAGGGGAATATTTAAATAGTGAAAGTCTGAAATGCAATGCATGAAACTATTCCACCAGAATATCATCATTCAAATAAAGATGTAAAAATGTAAGAGTTATTCAAAAATGAATGAATGCAAAATATCCTCTGGAAAAAAGATGTTGTGCTGTTAGAGTTTTGATCCAGTTTGATCCATTAATATTTATAATAATACTATCTTCCAAGACAACCCTCAGTATAAGCGCAGACATTTCACTCCTTGTGTGTAGTGTGAGGTAATGTCTTGTGACTCATTTAGTCTATAAAAAAGGAAACGCCAATCACAATTTCCCAGAGGTCAAAGTGTTGTATTTAAATTGTTTAATTTTCCAAAGGCCGAAATACATGAACTTTACTATCATAATCAGAGTTAGAAAGCAGGAAATACTCTCATTTATAAACCTGTACTCACACACTAACCTTTCCTGATAACCCTGGAGCCAAGAGAACCAACCGTTCCACAGCTAAAGAGGCTTGATGATTAACTCTGAGCGCATCCCATCCTATTTGTGTTCAAGAGGAAGTTTTAACATTTCACTCACGTCTGTACATGTTAATTTATATTTTTAGTTTGCATAATCTCATAGTGTGGCAGTCATCAAAAACAAATTACATGTTCTATCAACTTCAATCACCTTGAGCTGATGTGCCCACCCTTTTGACACGGCACACTAATTAGATCCCTTTTTCTTCTCTCTCAGCATATTTTGTCTGCATGTCCGACCATGTCTTACCTGCTGCTGCTGCGCAGATTGATTCTTGCTCCACCGCATGTCATCATGTCCTCCATACTAAGTAGATGGACTTAATGCAGTCACAGATGTTCCTCTGATATGCAGCTTATTATGCAGGCTGGAAGCTGTCGAGGAGGGATGGACGGACATTGTGAGAGGAGTGTTTTTAAAGTGGCCGATGAGGAACGCTGAAAAGAAAAGGCTCGAACCGTTAACATAATACTGGACTGGGTTCTGACCATCTGCAAATCAGACTTTATTCAGTCTTTATTTCCCAGCGCTCACGTGGATCCTGTGATTCTCCACACGGCTAAATGTACCCTCATGTTCCCCCGAAACAGAACCCCCTCCCAACACATTGTCCGTCTTTCTCCCTCTCTGTGGTGCTCGTTCCCCTGTATTTCAGAAATTGCAGCCATATGTCTGAGGGGACCCCAGGTTCAAACGCACACCTTGAGAAACAACACTATTATCTACAATTGACTTTAAACTTCAAGTGTATAAAGAGAGGGAGCGATCGCTCAGGGAGAGGGAAGGTGGAAGGAGGGATGGAGAGATCAAAAAGAGAGACAGACGAGGTTAAGAGGGGTGATCTCTCAATGTGTGCGTGGATGTGTGTGCGTGTATTTGGCCCCCTGCAGTCGGCCAAAATCCCAGGGAAGATTGATTGCCTTCCAAGGATAATCTGTCCCAGACACTTTAGAGCACCCCCTCTCTCCTTCTCCTCTCCGCCTCCCATCCACTTCATATTCGTCTCCTCTCTGTCTCCCCTTTCTCACCCTTGTCTACCTTCCCTGCCCTTTGCTCCCCCAGTTGCCGTAACCTCCCCTTCCTGTCTGAGCACCCTGAAACCTCTTGGCCTCCCCTTAGCACTTTTCCAACCTCCCTTATGATTTGTTTTCTCCCTTTGGACACACAACTTTACGGAGGACGAGGAGGAAGTGTGAAAAGTATTGTCCAGATCCATTTCACCTTAAATCTTTATGTGTAGCAAAGATTTATGTGACAGTTCACATGGGCAAAGGAAATGCATCAAACTGTCTTTTTTTTTTACTTTCTCTCAGTCTCCTCTGCTGTCTGAGAAGAAAAATATCACACTCTTTGCATGGTTAGTGTCTTTAATAACCCTTGACTTTCTTCTCCCTGTGCTTAACCCAAACCTATGTCTCAAGAATTTATATGACAGGCTGCGTAACAAACCTCTTCCATCTGGCTTAAAGATACAAAATGAATAAAACATCTGACAGACAGTGAGGCACCTTTACTCCTCCTTTTCTTGTCTTCGCTGTCCTTTTCACCCTCCCACCAACAAAGGAAAAAAAAGAGGAGAAAGCACCTTTGGGTGACACATAAAGTTAAAGTAGGAGCTGAAACTTTGGGGAAAACAGTAGAGTCTACAGCCACGCTCGTGACTCTGCGAGGCTGTACTCGTGCACAGCGTGGTAACATGACAATGTTCACATGCTGATGTTTAAAAGCTTTGATCTTACCCATTGTAGCAGGGTTCGACCATGCCGTGGGTTCTCCGGAGCTCTGCACATAAGGACGACACCAGTTCTTTCCTTTTACGGTTTTTATTCGGCATGTCTTCACACACACACCCCTCACACAGGCGTTCACTACGCCTTGCCTAGCTCCACTCTCCCTCTCTGCGTGGCTCTGGGAGCTTATCAAGCTCCCTCCCCCGCCCACGCAATCCCACGATCATGTGGATCAGCTGTGCCGCCTCACGCGCCGCACAGCTGATCCCCATGATCGCCTCTCTCTCTCCCTGCTGCAGGTGCGCTAACCACGCCCCTCACCCCACATACCCCCACCGCCCGACTTAGGCCGGGGAGCCACCGGTCTAACCAACTCCCGCCACTCGTCAAACGTGCGGTACGGGATTGGCTTCCCCTCCACCGCCTCCGGGGTCCGTTCTGGCCCCACGTTGGGCTCCACTGTAGCAGTGGAGGGAAGCACACACGCGTACAAGACGTCTTTCACAGGTCTCATCACCTCTTTATTCAGGGTTTTTCCCACACACCGGACATCACCCGATCTACCACCCCGACTGACTACCCAGCCGGGCTTAAAGAGCCTGGCCCACTCGTCAGAATCAGCTGTGGCTAACAAGCCACAGCTGATTCGAGTGTTTTCTCCCTTCCCTCTCTCGCGTCGCAGGTGCGCTAACCACGCCCCCGCCCACATACCCCCACCGCCCGACTTAGGCCGGGGAGCCACCGGCCTAACCAACTCCCCCCCCCCCTCCCTCCCACTGGGAGCGGGAGCGGGAGTCAGCCCCGACCATCTGCACCCCCGACCTATGGACCACCATGGAATTAACTTGCGTTTCCGCCAGATGCCAACGGGTGGTCCGGGCGTTGGCATCCTCCATCCGTGGGGGCCCGGGCGCGGGACATGGCCCGGACAGAGGGCGATCGAGCGTCCCGGGGGCCGGCTCCTCGCTCTCTCCGCCGCCCCCCCCCCGGGACCAAACCGGCTCTCCCCCTCCGTCCGACGCGCCAGCCTGCAACACAAGAGAGAGAGAGAGAGAAAATTAGGCACACTACTCTGGCATGTACCACCCCCATGCCCCCCGCTGCCCCTCGGCACGGGCCCGAGCCGCCTGTTCGGCCCGCAGCTGCCGGCTCAGCCGCCTGATAGTCGCTTTATCCCGGCGCCGGTCCTGCGCGGCCCATCGCAGCTCCTGCCGGAGCCGCTCAGTCTCCCGCCCTTGTCCCTTGCCGGTGTGCCGGCTGGGGGCGGGGCCCCTCTCGGCGGCCCGCCGCCACCATCTCCGGCCTGGGGCGGAGGGGTCCCAGACCCGGACCCCCTGATCCACCTCCATTACGGGGCACTCCACTTGCCGGTGCCCCGGCTCCCCGCACGTCCAGCAAACGGGCCCCGCCAGCCGCGGGGGCCCCCCTGGGTCCGGCCAGGCGTTGTGGTCCCTCTCGGGGTCGGGCGTCGTCGCTCCTACCGGGCCTGGTCCTCGGTCCGGCCACCGGTCGTCGCCTCCCCCGAAGTCCCTACGCGGCCCCGGCAGGTCCCACACCGTGGACCCCGGTGGCGTGCGCCGCTGCCTCCTCCGCCGCGCTGCGCTTCGCGCCGGTTCCCCTTCTGGTGGAGGCGGAGCCGGCCGCTCGGTCCCGTCGGCGGTCTGGGCCGCCGCCTCGCGCCGCGTCGCCGGGCTGGTCTGCGCGAACCGGTCCTTCCGTGTTGGTGGGGCCAGCCGCTCCGTCCCGTCGGCGGTCTGGGCCGCCGCCTCGCGCCGCGTCGCCGGGCTGGTCTGCGCGAACCGGTCCTTCCGTATCGGTGGGGCCGGCCGCTCAGTCCCGTCGGCGGTCTGGGCCGCCGCCTCGCGCCGCGTCGCCGGGCTGGTCTGCGCGAACCGGTCCTTCCGGACCACCCGGTCCGTCTGGACCCCCGTTCCCTTCAGCGCGGTCGGGCCCGGCCGGGCCAGGACCGCCGGCTCCCCGGGCGGCTCTTCGGCTAGTCCCTGCGCCTCGCAACTCTCGGCCAGCACCACGGCGGTCAGGAGGGACACCGGCTGCTCACCGCGGATCCACTCGGCCACCCCCGTCGGCAGGCCCTGCAGAAATTGTTCCAACGCGACCCGCTCCACCGCCTCCTCCAGCCCGCCGCCGCCGCCCGTCCGCAGCCACCCCCCCGCCTGTTCCATCACCTCCAGGGCGAAAGCGTGGGGCAGCCCTCCGGGCCCCAACCGCAGCGCGCGAAGATCCCGGCGGAACTCTTCCGCTGTCTTCCTCCGCCCGTCCGCCGACGGCGCCGTTGCCTCCGCCGGGGCCGCTGGTGGCGCTGCTGTCGTCGCCGCCGGCGCAGCCGGTGGTGTCACTGCCGCCGCTGCTTCTCGTCGCTTCCGGGCTTTCGCCCGCCGTCCTTCCGGGACCTCCTTCGACCCGAGCGCCGTTGTGGCGCCCACCAGCTGGCCGGCTCCTCCGTCTGCGCGCTCCGCCGCCCGCCGCTCCAAGTACTCCCGCCACTCGTCAAACGTGCGGTACGGGATTGGCTTCCCCTCCACCGCCTCCGGGGTCCGTTCTGGCCCCACGTTGGGCTCCACTGTAGCAGTGGAGGGAAGCACACACGCGTACAAGACGTCTTTCACAGGTCTCATCACCTCTTTATTCAGGGTTTTTCCCACACACCGGACATCACCCGATCTACCACCCCGACTGACTACCCAGCCGGGCTTAAAGAGCCTGGCCCACTCGTCAGAATCAGCTGTGGCTAACAAGCCCCAGCTGATTCGAGTGTTTTCTCCCTTCCCTCTCTCGCGTCGCAGGTGCGCTAACCACGCCCCTCACCCCACACCCATGTTTTTGCTACTTTAGTTTTACGAGAGCATGCAAACATTTGTGAACTAGAATCACACTTGCAGAGCCTATATGTCGGCCAAGGCCAAATGTCCTATCTGGCAATAATAACGAAAGTGAGTCTCCGCTCTTGGATCTGCTCCAATATGTAATGGTTGCTTCCTTGGCCCATGCTACGTCCTTCAACCAAGTTACGTGAAAATCGGGTCACTTGTTTTTCATTATCTGGGAACCATGGATATCAAATGTTAACACTCACTGGGTAAGTGAAACATGTGACCAGCTGGTGGTGCTGGAGAATTAGTAAGAGGTATTGTCAAATTCATTCAGTTTAATTTCTTGGGAAACATGGATGTCCTCGCAAAATTCCATGGTAATCCATTTAAAAGTTGTTAAGTTATTTCAGTTTGAACCAAAGTAGTGGATTGACCATCTGACAGACCAAAATTGCCCTTCTAAAATATTTAAGAAATAGATGATGGAAGCCCAGCCCATGTTTTATTTAATTTAAGCTGCAACTCTCTCTCTCTGGAAAGACTCAAATCTACTCTAAATGCATAAAGACATGCAAACACACATATCACATAAGAAATTAGACAACAATAACTGTTTAGACCGGCTCTGATTCAGTCATAATAGGGCTAATAAACCAAACGCCTCATTCATGGCAAGGGGCCTCAATACTTACAGCTAGGCTAATTGTGAAAATGATGCCCTGCTTCCCTTGAACTCCTTCTGAACCTGCTCACAGCACTGAAATGATGCCCCTGTGTTTGTTCCTGACCCCTGCGTAAAAAAACAACTTCCCCAGTTATCCTTGGAAAATTGCAGGTTATGCGCCAAGCTAGCCGGGAGCACACATGGCTATCGGCTGCTGAAGTGTCTGCAGGGAGAGAAAACACATTGTTGCCATTAGCGTGCGACTCTGCCTTTAACAAACGGCTGATCTGTTGTGACACGCTCTTCCTTTCCCCCGGTGGGACCGTGACAGGGCGGTTGCTGTGGGCGCGGCTCGGCAAGCTTCAGTCTGTTGTCGTGAGATTTGGTAAAGGGGAATTTAAGCTTGTTGATTAAATGTAAGCTTTCAGTTTTGTTTGACAGAGCTGCAGCCACAAACTCTGTAATAAGCATTAGCAGAGGTTTTGTTTTTCCTAAAAAACTTGATCTCTTAATTGGTTTGAGAGTTTTTATACCCAAAAAGCCACACTTTTTCTGTCACCTTTACTATCTGATAATGCAAATGTTGGCTTTTGGAGAGCATGCATTATGCTGAACTTGATGTCAGCATGTGTTGCCATTAAAATGTTGCAACTTTCACTACTCTTTCCTCATTAAAGTCCACCTCCCAGGTGGGCAGGATAAGCCACATGGAATGCATTGACTGTTCATTGTGCTCCAAAATGCAAAAAAAGAAAATCCATCATTAGAAAAAAAAAAAAGTGACAGCTGCACTTTCAAAATGATTCACATTGGAGCACAAAATGAAAGCACACGGAGGTTCTTAAGTAGACAAACCAGCAGGACTTTTTTATAGGCTGATGTTAAAACCGTTTGACAAAGATTTCCTTCACAGGAATGTTAATGTACACATGTGTTTTCAATTGTATAGGACATTAAATTGAAATTTAGAAAATACCGATGGATGCTTCCATCCTCATCCCATATGTCAAGTCTCTCCAACTACACAGTAAACTAATTCTATTAGCAGTTACGTTTGTGCCACAAAGTACTTTCAAGTGTAGGTGTCACTCTTGTCAGATGCAGGATATCTCGTTTTGGCATGGATCAGCGTTTAGTCTAAAGCAGACAGGCTCAGAAGCTTTGAGGAGTCGGATCGCAAGATAAAGCTTTGTTTTGGCCTCAGCTAGAAAGTCTGCAGTCCGGATACACTGTAAAAATAAGTTCAGTCAGTTCTTTATCATTCATTGAATTTGTACATATAGGTGCAACGCTTTTTGGTCCGCTTTTTTTAAATGTAAATGTTTTTTATTTAGGTAACATCATTTCACTTTTTCATTTTCTTTTCTAAAGAGGATAAGCGGTTCGGATAATGGATGGATGGATGGATTTTCTTTTCTTGTTTTTCCATTTTTCTTGAGAAGAGGTAGACCATCGTCAAACTAAAGCCCTGGAAGCTGCAATAATTAATATTTATGTTAACCACGGACCAAATAACCACAAATTCGAGTTGTTGCTAACAGTGCTGATCCTCTTCATCCCCTTACAGTGTTGTTATTATTCTTATTTAGCAGTTAAAAGGCCAGATATTCCCTTAAGGGCTTGGTGGAAACCAAAACCGACCTAAGAGAAGCATGAATATCAGACCTGCTTTCTTCAGGTGTTAGAGACAAGACACCAAATTAATGCTATTGTTGCTGCGTGTCTGTCGGGTGTGTAAGGAAGTAATTCTTTGAAAAGGTGATAATGTTTCAGTGTTGTGCTCACAGCTTGTCTCAATTGCCTTTGAGTGGCCAAGAAGCAGGTTAAAGCAGGTTTAGATGAAATTGCTTTGGAATCAATTGAAATCATAACCAAATACTTAAAGCATCTCACAATAAGAATACTTGTTTTTTTACAGTGTAAAACAAGTACACAGCAATACGCTTTTGCACATCCCAATTATGCAACACATGACAGAGCTTGGCAGTGAACTCTCCTATTACTCAACAATAACATCCATTAGTGACTATTAACCTGATCCAGTTTGTATTGGCTGGCTGCAGCTTTCACATGGCCGAGGACGGGAAGAAATAAGTCAGAGGCATTAAGGCACTATCACACGCTAATTTAGACACATTTCACTAAATCCTGTCGTTTGGAGTTTAGTCTGGGACATTGCTCAGGCTCCTTATGGAGATTAATCCAGGCTGAAGGTGATGGCCTGTGGCACTAATAACCAGCCACCCAGTGACACGGACCACCACTTTGACAAAATGCCCTTCCCCATTGTTTTCTTAAATTCAGACTGAATATCTAGTGAATGAGATAATTTCATTTGTTTTCAATGACATTTGATTTCCAAACAGCAGTTGTTCTCACTAGACAAGAGGCCGAGAAGACCACCATCGAACGGCTCTGAATCGGATCCATGGGTGGAGGCGCTGCATTCAGGATAGTCCCGTTGGGTTAAATAAAGGTATGGTGGCCAACAATGTAGAAATGATTGTCTTTCATCATCCCTAAGGTCATATTTAATATGCGGAATGTGTTCTTATAAATTGGCAGGGATTTGCGGATTCCACGCCTTAGGACCACACAGTACAATCAGTGACATATCCGTAACATGCAGTCTAACCAGCTCCTTTACTTATATTCCAGACAAAAAACAAAGCCTTTGTTATTTAAACAACCATTCAGCCATCTTTTTTTCTTAAATCTTCTATTGTTTCAAGCAGATCTGTCCTTGATCAGCATTGTGCTCTGAGGGTTGCTTCAACCGCACTTTTCATGACGAAACTATATGCGCGGTGGTAAAACCTCAAGCCAGAAACAATAAACATCACAAACACGTGTTTGTTTACTCGCCAGCCGGCGCTGAACATGTGGAAGTGGTGTTGTAAACCGGTAATATCGAGATGTAGGGAGGCTGATGCATGTAGGAAATGGATTAGTTACAGATTTAGTCCATTTTACACACACACACACACACACACACACACACACTCTAGAAGATACTAAAACCTTCCCTCAAAGGCATGTCGGAAGTCATTCTTTCCAATTGTTAAATGGTCAGTCCATTCACGTGAACTTTGACGCCAGTTTCTCACCCTTTACTCTTGTCAAAATGTGGAATATGAGTCCCTCGATGGTGTTGTAAAAGCAGTGAGAGTCACAACGGGAGCATGAACATTACAGACACTACATAAAACTCAGGGACCTCCCAGCAGTGTGATCAGACATGTTGTCCATCACAGAAACATCAGCAAAGAGTTATTTCCTTTATAGAAATATTAGTCGCTTTCTTGCCAGGAAGAGTGAGTTTGTTTTCCAGTCTATTCCTGTCTATTTTATCTATATTCCCATCCCATTCCCAATCATTTTACTATATATTATCTTTAACTCAAAAGCTTCTCGGCCTTTCTTTTCACAAGCATCTGATAGTCATCTTAATCTGGACGGCAACCTGAGCTGGTCTCTGCTCTTATCTCAGTGTAGGTTCATTTCTTGAGTATTTCGATGCCGTGTTCTCAGTTTCTACGTGCACAAGGACATCTCACAGCGGATCATCTGCGTAGGTGCATGCATCCCTATCTATGTGGGCCAGTTCTGGCAGAGGCAGAGGGGCACGTGTGAAGCGAGAGTGTGGGAATGTGTCATCCGATATCATACCTGCAGAGACAGGGAGGGAAAATCCAGCAGGAGCGTCCTGATCCCATCAACGCTGAAATGCAGATGGGAAGCTAAAGGAGGGATCTTTTACAGTGCTCCACTGCGCTATGTTATGGCGCAGATGTAGGAACTTGGACTACGTGTCAATTTAAATTCCTTAAAAAGAAGAAACAGCTGCTCAGGTGCTGCAACCTGCCTATTCGGCTGCAATGGAAACACCCTCTTGGCTGTCCCAGACCTCAACCCAAATGAACACCACTGGGGTAATTTAAATCAGTGTCACACACTTTAAATTGAATTAATGCCAAAATATACTGAAGCTGTTTTGGCATGTCTGTAATGGCCCAGCACTCCATTAAGACACATGTGTAGGTGATTTTCTTTAATTTAGGGATTTCCTTTGGTCCAAATCAATTATTCAAATCACAGTATTTTTCATTATGTAAGTGTCAGCTTTATGCACAGTTTTATGTATATGTTATATGTTTGTCATTAGAGAATGTCAGTCATCCTGTTCAAAATAATAGCTGTACAAAAAACTAAAGGAGTAGTACTGTCATCTTTATAGTTGCATATTGCAAATGTGTGATGGCACCTCAAACCCAGCATGACTTTCACATACTCCTTAAACCACAGATGCCTAGCTTTCTTAAAAACTCATTCAAAGTCATTCCTTTAGTAGAGAGAGGAATGGAAAGGAGACAGAGACAAGGACAATGGTGAGACCAGTCTATATCTACATCAACAGTACATCCATGTTTTGATCCTTAGGTTCCTATATGAGGCCTTCAGCACTGTTAATCCCAACACTTATGTGCTGTTCACAGGAGAGTACAGGAACAGAATTAAATTAGATGAGTTTCGTAATTTCCCACAAGCACAGTTTGCTTTTTCTAAACCTTATCAGCCAGATCGTTAAGATAATGTTTCTTTTACCATCAAGTCTAAAAATATGCATGCAGGGTCATTTCTCCAAGAAAACAAGTGAAACAAGTTGATGCAGCAGCCGAGATGTGACAGGAGTGAGGAAACCTTGTATTAAACAGTACAAACCCCAGCAGATGTCCAGGTGTATTCATGGCAGAAACTGCCTTGAACGTTCCTCAAATGCAGGACATTCCCACTCAAGAATGTTTCCGAAATTTGCTCTGACCGATTCTGATGAAGTTTCATCGATGTAGACAATGACTCCTGTATGACTCCTGTATAAAATGATATCATGATGTATGATAGTGTTTCTCCAATAACCACTCACATTTGCCGCTCAAATTCAGAGCCTTCATTTCCCATTCACAGAGTCAGATGCTTTCTCTCTCTATAGACTGTATATAAATGGTTTATTTCCAAAATTCTAACACAAAAATACAAAAATCATCAACCTAATTCAGTCATTTAACAGCTCTGAAGTAAACGGTGTAACAGGATTAGGTTATCTTATTTGTGAACAGCAGTATTTAGCTCTCAGCTAAATGCTACCATCAGCATTGCTAAAATGCTGAAGTTTAGCAAATATGTGTACCATTGTTACTAACATGAGGTACACATTGTAAAAAGGTAGGATTCGTGCTCTGAGGATCATGTAGTATAGCTGTAACAAATATCACGACAATCCATCCAATATCTTTGTGTGGACCAAAGTGATGAGAGGTCCGACTGCAGTGAACGATATTTTGCTATGATGATGGAATTGAATATATTGTATTATTCATTTCCCTCTGTGGACCTTCTAGAGAAATGCAGGAATATAAATGGACTGAAGTCTGATCAGTTTGTATCAACACTGGACAAAGAAGCTTATCCAGACCATGAATAATTATTGCGTTTTGTTTTGATTATTTTACATGCAGTTTGAGAAACATTTTCTGTGACCTGCTATTATGAGCATTTCTCAGGCCTGAGAAAGTTGACCTCAATTAGAAGTCAATTTTAGTGTTATACTCTAACTCAAACATCTAGTCAAAAGAGGACCAAACGCTTTGTACTCGCCATCCAATGAGACTTCTTTTTTGACAAGTTGATAATATTGACGTTGGAGATGAATCCATTTGGAGTAAATTGGCTGCGACCAATGTTTTCATGTGTCTATCTGAATGTGTTGAACTCCCATTGGTGATCAGTGAAACATGCAGGCGAAGAACCATGTCAGCGAATAAAATAAAGGAGGGCATGCTGGTCCATTGAAACTGTGCAGTTGCACAAATCATAGCAAGAAGCTGATAACATAGGGACAATAGATGAGGTGCTTTGGATCAGTCATGGCATGATTGTGTATTATGTACCTACAGAATAGTTATGCTTTATCGTTTCGAACATCGACAAAAAACAAAGTTCATGTCTGTTTCTCCCTGTGGGGCCTGAACTGTTTTATCCCAGAACCAACTGCATGTCATGACATCTATTGTGCCCAGTTGTTTATACTCTACTATGTTTTCATGTTCATTTATGATGCATGGTTTGACTTTTTTCTCTCCTCCGAACTGCACCAAAGCCCGTGCCTCTGCAGAACAAGAGTTTTAAAAAGAACCACACGCACAGATGCATGTCAGTTTTTTCCAGTTGCCCCTAAACAATGGCTCCATTCTTGGCAAATTTCCCCTTGTACTAAATTCAATTAGACATTGAACTGTTGCATGCCGTACTTTCTGTTTTTGCTTCTCAGCCCCTTTGTTTTGTTGGCTTCTCTCCCTCTGTCTCTGCCCTATTCACCAGCAGTTACTGTCATTTGGGTTTAAAGACCAGCCGTGTGATGCTCAGTTTCACTGGAGTGACCACACAGTTAGTCTGTGGATGATGACTGAAAAAAGAACTTTATACGTTGTGGTTTGAACTTTACATTGATGCACTTGTAATGAAATGCGTGTGTCTCAATTTCCATGATTAAAACCATAAATAAATATGAGTGCTTGTGATATATTTCTGATCTCAAGCTAGTTTTGATTTCGTTCTGCCTTTTCTGAAATTAACTTCGGTATGACATCTATCTAAAACCCCATGAAATGCTTTGGCAATCATATAAAGGTATACATGCACTGGGGTTTATCGAGTAAAGAATAGTTAAGCTTAGCTGCCCTGTGGTGGGAGAATTCACCAGGAGAAACACTGCTGAATTTAACAAAGTATCTCCTGGCTCTAGCTCCATATTTAGCATAGAGACACGTGGTATCAATCAAATTCTTGGCAAGAAGCATATTTCCTAATATCTCTATCTTACATTTCTTTAAGCTTTTAAAACAGAGTAGATACGAAGCAGAAAAAAACATTTAGAGAGAGAAACAAAGTGAGAACAGAGACATAAACTGGAGTAAAAAGAGAGGGAGTGGACAAACACAGGCAAGATAAATGCCATATATTCATGATGCCTGACTGTTTGTATAGATGCAGAGAGCTATAAACAGCTGGCCATATCCAGTTTTAGTAGGCTATAATGTGTCCATTGGCTTACATCTCTGATAAATAGTGCTTTTACTTTCCTCAACATATTATCTAATGGTCCAAGCATGGCTGGATGTGAGATACTGGGTAGATAATTTGGTGCATGGAGATATCAGCTGTATGCAGCCGATGTAAACAATATCTGTCATTCCTTTGTAAAACAAGAGTGAAGGGAAACAAGGCATGGGGCTTCGTATGGAGAGGAGGGTGGAACTGAGTGAAAAGAGGAAGAGTGGGAGGGCAAATTGGAGCAGGATATTTAAGAGCATGAGGAAATAACGCTGGTCCCTCGGAGCTCCTAAATAACCTTTACCAGGACAGGAAGTTGGTCTATCAATCACCAAAGGACAGCGCACTCTCTCTCTCTCTCTCGCGCTCTCTCTCTCTCTCTCTCTCTCCTCCTCCTCCTCCTCGGGCACTGAAACCAACTGACGCACCGGTGCAGCTGCTCAAAAGTGGCCTGCCTCCCATTTTCATTCCGATCTGTGTATGAACACACACACACACGTTTTGCAAATACACAAAGCTGCGATTTAGTCAACAATGTAATTACAGGACTGCAGTCGGCCTCCAAACTAGGTACATCACTGAGACACTGATTGATGTAAAGGAGAAAGGCTGATGGCTAAGAAAGGCTACAGGACGGCAAACTTCAGCCATGTGCCTCTCATGGCCTGTGTGTGTGTGTGTGTGTGTGTGTGTGTGTGTGTGTGTGTGTGTGTGTGTGTGTGTGTGTGTGTGTGTGTGTGTGTGGGTGTGTGGGAGAGAGACCGCAAAAATACCGTATGACATACAAGATGTATGTATTTCTTCAACAAATAGTTTTACTTTTTTGCTCTAAAAAGAGAAAATGCACAATTATTGACGTGCTGTTTGTTGTTGATTTATAACTTGTGAACCCACACCACAGTGATGATAAACTTTTGCTCAATTTATCATTATTGTTCAGTCTTACTTGATTGATTTTGTTATTTTATCATGAACATTTTATTCCATAGTTCTTTTTTATTGATCTTCGACATTTCGCCGGCTGTGAATGTCAATCAGCCATAAATGCTGCTGTCAAAAAGGAATATGAAAATAATAGGGATCCATTTGAGGATGGGTAAGTATATTAATAAAAAACATGTTTTGCAATTGCACATTTACGCTAGCACATTTAGCTTACGTTACGCAGGTGCATAACCGTCATCAAACTTTCTTTCACTGAACTTAATGAGAAGTCATTTATTTTACAGAGAGGATTCCCAGCTGCCAGGGTCCAGTGGACAACATGCAGCATCTCTGCAGCAGCAAGCACGTCCTTCTCGCCCTGCCACCAGGTCCGGGCTGGTGGTGACCTGGTGGCAGGCCGGATCAAATTAAAAAAATAAATTAAAAAAAACACCAGCCCAGTCCCACCTGCACAGCCAACAAAGAGGTCCTGTGCCCTACGAGCTCAACTGAACCCACATAAAGGTGATAAAGGTGGTAGAACAATGTGTGTGTGTGTGTGTGTGTGTGTGTGTGTGTGTGTGTGTGTGTGTGTGTGTGTGTGTGTGTGTGTGTGTGTGTGTGTGTGTGTGTGTGTGTGTTGCAACATTGTTAAAGAATTGAAGTACCGACACCTGTCTGCTCTCACATTCCCGCACATTTTACACTAACTTGTGGGAACCAATTTTTATTTGTGTACACAAAGCAAATATTAACCATATGCTATTTATATTGCTTGTAATTGGGATGAAGTAAACATCTGTTGAGAATTTTGAATTAAAACGCCCAAAATGCAACAAATATATGAAACACACAATGGTTAACTTGTATTAAACCGTCCTGATTAGAGGCTGATTCATTTCATTTTCTCAGCCTGACCGAGAGCTGCAATCACCATATAACAAATATAAAGAGATATTACAATGATTATCAATCAACCATCTTTTGCAGTAAAGCACATTTTGGTGTTATAAGACATTTCTGAAGGGAAACTCCAGTTCCTGGAAAACTTCAATGGTTCCAGAGTCAAATTTTGCAATATCAATTCAGTAGTCAGAAGAATGGCATTTCTGACAGGAAGTGAGCGAAGAAAAAAAACATGACATTGAGTGGAGATTTTTGAAACATCCTACAGTCATAGTGGCCACATTACATTTCGTTTAGTAGACCGTAGACACAGCAACGGTGAGCAACTAGGGTTAAGTATCTTGCTCAAGGACACAACGACATGGACTGGCTGAGCCGGGGTTTGAACCACTGACCCTCTGATCAAAATCTGAGTTGCTAACCACTGAGCCACAGTACGTAAGTTGATTAATGTCTGGACTTCTTTGTTATTGATGACAAACTGACTGAAGTATTTTCTAAAAGGTCAAAGTTATTAGAAACTGCTCACAATGTGAATCAAGACAAGACAAGACAAGACTGTATTGATTATTAACTGTGATAGTCTGGAGATTCAAACAACTTTTTGTTTCATGCAACAGCCCAGCCAACCAAACCAACCCCGGCCAGGAGCAGAAAAGGAGAAGAATCAGAGTAAGTCAATAATTATATCAATGTAGTTGTCATCCATCTCTCGACGCTTTTTTCAGACTCTACATAACTGTAAAAGTTATCAATGTAGCTATTCACAGTCTGCTAAAAAACATAATGCACAATGGTAGGAATGTGAACAGGTATTTCACTAGATTAAGGAAGATGTCACTTAATTTAAAACCAGGGCAGTAACATACACATTATTTAACCAAGTGTATTTATGCTACACATGGTGAGATGAATATCCTTTGATTAAACTAAATAAGACATTTAATTCATGTGTTATTTTGCTCTATGTCTCGTGTTTGCTAGTTGTTTAAGGTTAAATAAGATATTGTCTAAAAATGTATCTAAAAACTCCCTCTTTCAGACTCCGACTGATGACGCCGTGGACACCTCGAACAATGGGCTGGTCCACCCCACCTTCACTGCCGCACCTCACAAACAGAGTCGTAAGAGGACCTTCGAGGATGTAAAACCGGTTGGAATAAGACGGTAAGTGTTGCCTCACTCCCCTGTATTGATTATTGACTGTGATAGTCTGGAGATTCAAACAACTTTTTGTTTCATGCAACAGCCCAGCCAACCAAACCAACCCAATCAACCACGGCCAGTACCAGAAAAGAAGAAGAACCGGAGTAAGTCGATACTTATATCAATGTAGTTGTCATCCATCTCTCGGCCCTTTTTTCAGCCTCTACATAACTGTAAAAGTTATCAATGTACAGTATGCTGAAAAAAACATAATGTTCAATGGAAGGAATGTGATTAGGTAATTCACTAAAATAAGGAAGATGCCACTTAATTTAAAACCAGTGGCAGTAACATACACATTATTTAACCAAGTTTATTCATTCTACACATGGTGAGATGAATATCCTATGATTAAACTAAATAATATATTTAATATGTCTTGTGTTTGCCAGTTGTTTAAGGTTAAATAAAAGATTGTCTAAAATTGTATCCCAAAAATCCCTCTTTCAGACTACTCTTGATGATACAGAGCCAATGGATACGTCCAACAATGGACATGTCCACCTTACCCCCAGGGCCGCACCTCAGGCCCAGCAACGTCGTGGACGAAAGAGGACGTTTGGGGATGTGAGCTGAAAGGTAAGTGTTGCCTCACTCCCCTGTATTGATGACTTACTGTGATAGTCTGGAGATTCAAACAACCTTTTGTTTTATGCAACAGCCAACAGACCAAACAGCCGAACCTGACAGAAGGAGGAGAGCGACAAGTTAAACCATCAACTGGAAGCCACAAAACATCCCTGAGACCTCTACGGAGGAAACTCATTACGGCTGCTTGTATCTGCGACCTCGTTCTTTGGGTCACAACCCAGAGGTCGTGACCATAGGTGGGGGTCGGAACATTAAAATATGAATTTCCATGTCGTTCATAATACCCTACTGCTGAGTCGACTGCCACAAAAGCAGTCGCATGTTTGTGAGCTGCTTTGTAGTTCATGCTTTTAGGTTGTAGAAAGTCCTTAAAAAAGATGTTATTTTATATGAAGGGTTTGCAAAAAAAAAGATGTTTTTCACATGGAGAACAAAACACTGTACAAGGGTTCAACCAGGCTGACAATTGAAGGGACAGAAAGACACAAAGATCCAGTTGAAAAAGAACAGAAGAAATCACTGTTCATTTGTACATTAAACTGAAAGCTTTGCAACAAAATGTGTGCATATTTAAAAAGGAGTTGGTTAATGTTTCAGTGTCGAGCATATGACAAGCTAAAATATTAAAAGATAGGCTTCTTAAGGCAAACAAATCATATTTAGTGTTGACTTTTGCAGTCCCTGTCTGGGGCATTGAACACACCATCAGAACAGATTCTAATGACAGAAGCAGTTGAGTTGCATAATCTGAACTGACGTCTCTTTCAAGCCCTCCAATGTTATCCCTGGAGTACCCTTTCATTCATATTTCTGAATTTTGAAATGCATGACCTTCACCCTTTATACAATGTTAAGATGGCATTTTGAGTGTGGCAGTAAGACAGCTAGATTCACACATATAGCCACTGCTCCTGGACAAGAACTAATTGGAGCACATAACTGCCCATAAAACCATAACTTGTCATCTTTACATTACTGTTTGTGTAGAAATGAATTAACCAAGGTGCGTGCTAATTACAACTAGCCAGGCTTTTCCCTGCATTGGTTTGACTCTTACTTGAAGGACCGACAATACTTTGTGTCGGTAGCTAATTACAGGTCAGAGCTGACTGGTATGACATGTGGTGTTCCCCAAGGTTCAATACTGGGGCCTCTTCTGTTCAATATCTACATGCTTCCACTGGCTCAGATTATGAAAAACAACAAAGTGTGTTATCATAACTATGCAGACGACACACAAATCTACATAACTATATCACCAGGGGACTATGATCCCATACCAGTGCTGGCTAAATGTATTGAAGAAATCAACAACTGGATGTGCCAGAATTTTCTTCAATTAAATAAAGATAAAACAGAAGTACTTGTTTTTGGTTCCAAGGACGAACGATTGAAAGTGAGCGCTGAGCTACAATCACTGATGTTAAAAACCTCAAACCAAGCCAGAAATCTAGGAGTAGTTATGGATTCAGATCTCAACCTGAACAGTCATATCAAGACAGTTACAAAATCAGCCTACTATCACCTGAAGAATATATCAAGGGTTAGAGGACTTATGTCTCAACAGGATTTGGAGAAACTTGTCCATGCATTTATCTTCAGTAGACTTGACTACTGTAACGGTGTGTTCACAGGTCTCAGTAAAAAGTCAATCAGAAAGCTGCAGCTGATTCAGAACGCTGCAGCTCGAGTCCTCAGTAAGACCAGGAGAGTGGATCACATCACTCCAGTTCTGAGGTCTTTGCACTGGCTTCCTGTCCAACAAAGAATTGACTTTAAAATCCTGCTGCTGGTTTATAAAGCCTTGAATGGTTTAGGGCCTAAATACATTAGTGATCTGCTGCTGCCTTATGAACCATCCCGACCCCTCAGGTCGTCTGGGACGGGTCTACTTTCTGTTCCAAGAGTCAGAACTAAACACGGAGAGGCAGCGTTCAGCTTTTCTGCTCCACACATCTGGAACAAGGTCCCTGAGAGCTGCAGGTCTGCTGAGACCCTCAGCTCATTTAAATCCAGACTGAAGACCTTTCTGTTTGCTGTTGCCTTTAATTAAACCAGATTCTACATTTCACTACTGCATTTTATATCTTAAACTGCACTGCAACTTTTATTCAATTCTGTATCTATCTATTTCTGCTTTTTGCCTTCTAACTGATTTTTATTGTTTTAATGATTGTTCTTAATTGTTTTTAAATCTTTTATTTTGGATTGTGTAATTGTTTTTAATTGTTTTTAAATCTTTTATTCTGCATTGTGTTTTTATGCTTTTAATGGCTGTATGTGAAGCACTTTGAATCACCTTGTGTTGAAATGTGCTATACAAATAAACTTGCCTTGCCTTGCCTTGCCTTGCCTTGCATTAAGCTCGCTAAACTAAGCTAAGCAACTTGAGAGGTAAGAGTAGAACTTATCATCAGACTCTCATCAGAAGAAATTAAGTTTCCAAAAGGTTGAAGAAATGGTGTAAATAACATATTACTACGTGAGTTCCCATCAAAACTATTTTGTGTCGTGTGTTAGTCATGAATAAATGAATGGAAATACATTTTTAGACTATGGAAGGCCGTTGTTTTTGCTTGACAGCGTGGGTTTTCTACAAGGTCTCAGTGTTACAATCTGGAGCTAGCTAAAAAAAGTATCATGGCCCTCTCTCTCTCTCTGTCTCTCTCTCTCTCTCTCTCTCTCTCTCTCTCTCTCTCTCTCTCTCTCTCCTCTCTCTCTCTCTCGCTCTCTCTCAAAACCAATGGAGGGATGCCATTAAAAATAATGAGCTTTCCTTCACGTCCCTGTGCTTTGCAGTCAGTCAACAGATTCTTCCACTCTGGCACAGAGTGCTCACTGTACCCAGGCAGAGGTTTAACAGTTTTTTTTCCCCTTAACTTTTACAGTGTGAGAAATATTCCCAGTTGTAGCGAGTAACCCATTTATGGCTCATGTGCAAGTAGTTTACCACGATTGGTGTTGTGCTGGAGTGTGTTAAAAGTTGGGTTGTTCGTTGGGTCACAAACAGGGCAGGAAATTAAGTTTTTTCACCAGCTGGACACGGTGAGAGGTCCGATCCAAAAGTCATTAGCCTCTTTTTATATTATAGCAGCCAGATGTTTTATATTTTTTTATTTATTTTATGACAGAAAAAAAGTATTTCAGATCGGTGCTTCCTTCAGAGGCAGACATAGAATTTACCAGCCTTTGGTTTCCACTTATAATAAGATTTTTTCTTCCAGGTTGCAACTTCCATTGCCAAAGTTGCTTGTCAGTATTAAATTAAAGATAAAAAAAATTTCAAAATGTTAATTGTGCTAAAGTGTATTTGCAGGGAATGCTGACTGAGCATGCAATGAGCAATTTATATAATTTTGTCTCACCTGACATCATGGGAATGTCTCATCCGACTGTGTCCAATGGATCCAACTGCTCTACAGGACCCAGTGATGCTCCCAGAGTACTGCAGCCTTACTTTTCCCATTAATCAATCTCATGTGACACAGTCAGGTTTTTTTCCCCTTTCCGCTTGTCAATAGCTCAGCTGCAGTTATCAGGTCAGAGTATTTTCCACATGCAGGCCTCTCACATGTGGGACACTGACTGGAGTAAACTACATGGGGGACAGGGCAGCCACTGGGCAGCACAGAGGTCCAGTGGTTTAACTGTTGAATAACACTGTCCCATGATGAAAAGAGCATGAGCTTTACTTTGTTCTTATTACATACATTCTTCTATAAAAGTAAGGTCCGATATCAGTTAAAATGTGGTGAACTGCAACAGCTGGTTTTGACTCTTCCCTTCCTAAAATGGCACCCATCAATCCTCATAATCACAGCAGCAGAATCAAATTCAAGAACCTAGACAAAGAACGTTACTTTAGACACGAAATATGGCTTTAAAACTAATTTAATTATCATTGATGTTATTTATCTCTTGCTCGGTGAACTCCTTCAGTGCATCAGTTAAATAAATCCTTTAACTTCCTGAGGTCTGAGGTCATTTTCGATTTTACATAATTTCTTAAATTCACCTTTTAAATAAAAGACTGAAATGTAAAAAAGCTCTGAAGACAACACTGGAAACCCTAAAGACTAAACAAAGGATATTCACATGAATGCGGCAGCTTAAAAATAAAGAGGCACGTACTGTACATTTGTAAAAGAAAAAAGATACGTTCAGGGATTTGTTTTCTTTCCCTGAGATTAGTAAAAATGTATTTTGACATTGTAACAGCAGTGTTGTGTATGCTTCCATCCAGCCCTCTTGGCTGTGCTCAGCCACCTTGTGTACACAGGCTGTCACGTCTGGACAATACTCCTGCAGCAACAAGGTTGACGGGGGGCCAGAAAAAACACACACTCGCGTTCTGCTTTGTCTTTTCGCAGGCACAGACAAGCTCACAGACACACACAGGCAAATACGTTTTCAAAATTCACACACGCACGGTCACGTATCTGCGTCTGCTCTATTGAGAACGAGGCCGACCACTTGCTAAGGAACAGACAGCGCAGGCAGGTCAAAGGCGGACGGAGTCTAATCGTGAACGAGGAGATTTGTACGTGTGTGTGTGTGTGTGTGTGTGTGTGTGTGTGTGTGTGTGTGTGTGTGTGTGTGTGTGTGTGTGAACCTACATTATCATGAGCTCAGAACAGGCTGATCAAATCAGAACATGATGGTCACTCCGGCCTTCATCTTCCTCCTCCTCAGGTGTTTTCCAGACCATTAGCAGTTAGCTAGTCATTATACTTATATGCCGCTCACCCGAAAAGCCATCGTAAACTTTAAAACCCAACTTTAAAATCTTTATTTTTTGCATTTGCAGTTAAAGCTTTTTGTTGGCATCCGGTTAGCTGGGGTTTCATCACTGTAGATGGACAACGATGGCAAAAAGCAAGGTGCAACTGACTTTTGATGCAGATATTGCTCATTACTAATTCTTATTGGTGCACAGAAGTATGTTTCATCAACTTTTTACCACTGACCCACGTCCACTTCAAACCAGTCCTAAAAGTGCATAGAAAAACGTTCTCTCAAGGGAAATAACCAAAGATTGTTTAAACCTGGGAAGAAAGCGTTGTATTCACGGAGGGCCCCATGTCTCATATTATGAAGCTGATTTAGAAAATATGTTTGAGGGCCTTTAAAGGGCTGCAAGAAAAAGAAAAACTTGGCCAGAGAAACCCTTACTGCTCTGTGTCTTTCATAACCCCTGGCTTCTTCCTCCTCCTCCACCTCCTCCTCCTCTGTCTCTCTTTGCGAGTAGAAATGCATCTCTTTACATCCACGCTTTCATAACCCTTTACTTGCGCCTCATTCTCAAGCCTTTGCTCTGCCTTTCAACCAAGCGAGACGAGTAGTAAAGTCGTCATCTTTGCCGCTGAAGTGGGTCAACATTTATCTACGGCCGGCTGGATCAGGATTCAGCCCGAGGATGGGGAAAAGCCACTCGTCCATTTCTGTCTGCGTAGAGGAATCATAGCAATGCAAGATGTAGTCCTGTTCTCACTACCAATCAGGCCAATTCTACTTACTGTAACTGCACTGGGCCTTAGCCGAACAAGCACAAAACAATATAGTTTATTCTATGTGCAGATAATCACAAAGGTGTGCCAGTACAGAATAAATATCTGGTGGATCATTCACATTTGTAGGCAGGTGATGGATTTAATAGTTCCTCTACTATTCAAAGAGTTTCTAGTAGTTTCTAATGTAGTTGCACACATGCAGCACGCAACTCCTAAAAAGTCTCATTTAAAACTCTAAGATCATTATGGCTTTATGAGTGTAAGAAACACGAAGAAGCTCTGTCAAGATAAAGTTTCACCGCATGGGCAAGAAGCGCTTAATATTCCGTCATTAAGTGTTACTGCAAGGATTTCAATTACCCACTCTCCTTTCTGCTGGATTGTGTGTCATTTTGTAACAAAACTCCGGAAATAGTGAAGAAACTCATTACTGCTAATGTGTCTCCTTGGCAGACGGTTGAGCTCACAGGCAGGCCCTCCATCAAACGGGTTGACGACAGGCTGCGTGTCAGAACCCACCTCCAACTAAAACATCCATATAGTCGCTTTCCACGTTGCTTACAGTAACGAGTATTAAAGAAATAGCCCGGAGGTATATGTGGGTTAATCATGAGGACGTATATGCTGCTGTCTTTAAACATTCTCATCAAAACTGCATAAATTAATCTCAGGAGGCCGAGCTGGCTCAACTGTAATACAGATAGGCTGTTACCCCTCAGCACCATGATTACGCCAGAGTTTTAAGCTTCATTATATTTTAAATTGGTTCTGAAATGCCTCTCCTGCTGGTGCTCAGTTTATTTCAGATTGTTTATGATCGTGAGTGTGGATCATATGAACTGGCAGCATGGAGTTAGTCCCAGTTTTGCAGTGTGATATACTCATCAACATCATTGTCCTTTTAGTCATGTGATGCAGGTGCTGTTTTCTCTCTCACCTTAGGAACTCAATGTCATGGCTGAGGGTCATTTCATGGAAAACATTCACAGGTTTACTATTTAAGAGGGCATAATTTAGATTTAGAGGACTAGGAGCGCATATGTTACATGAATAACTTTGATTGTGTGTTGTCACCATCTAGTGGTATTTAGTGGAAGGTACAATAACCAAAAATGAGCACAAATGTGAAGTATAACAATTCTGTAATAAAAACTACTTCTAATTGTTAGTATGCAATGAGTTAACAACGTAACGTTATTGAATTAAGTATATTGAAAGCACTCACTGTGCACACTACACCTACTACTACATTATAGCCGTCATTGCTGCAGGACTGTTGTATAGGCTGTATTTGCTTTAGGTGTATCTCAAACTGGCAGATGAGCTTAAGTCAAGTGAATCCTTGAGTGCAGATGGATGACATCGTTGTACCACAATGGTGACAGCTGCAGTAATATAAAACTAATTGGATTGTAGTAAATCCAAAGCCAAAAGGGCTGCATTTAATAGTTATTTTATAATGTTCGTTTGAAATGGAAAAGTGATTGTCTGTATCTGTCTGACACTGCACCTGATCCTTCTCTCAGTAACAGAAGGATAATTAGGATTACTTATTCAGCACATTCATCTATTGTGTTATCCTGGAGGACATGAAAGTTATTTCTTGACCAATTATTACAATTAACAGTGAAATAAATTGATCCTTTTCCACAGCTGTAAAGCCTTAAAGCTGTGAGGAATTGCAGATAAATCCAAATGAGGAATGGATGCAAGAGATTGTTTTGAGTTGGAACATTTGACATTTCAAAATAAAAGTGCAGAATGTGTAATTATTTCTAAAAGTTTTATTCATGGCACAAAACATTAACACTGTTTACATGGTTTAACATTTAGATTTGTTCAGTTCTTTTATCAATTGCACATTATGCATTTTTCCAATTCATAAACACAGTCGTATGCTCAATACATCAACAACAAATCAAAAGGCTACTAATAATGTATCACAATGATGGGTTACAAAACTAAAAACAAGAAGAATCATTCTTTCCTGCAACATATATATAGAAATACAACAGGAACAATGTCCCATGACCTCTAGGGGTCACACTTCATGATCTCTCTGAGGCAGATAGTAGCATAGCAGGAGGAGTCCAGGTCGAAGTTTAAGGTGAGAGTGAGCGAATCCTGCTTCCCTTCTGCTGCACTGCCATTCAGCTGCCTGTCACTATTTCTGCTGCTGTTCCCTATCGCCTCTCCTCCTCCCTCCCCACAGGCTGCTCTCCGCAGCTGGTAGCTGAGATTGCTTGGTGAGGCCAGCAGGGGGCGGTAGCAGCCAGGAAGATTCAGTTTGAGGCTGCTGACTCTGAAGCGACAGTCGTCCAGTCCGTCTCTGGCCAGTCTCTCCTGGAACCAAGTCCCCATGGCGTTTTCTGGATACTTCACAGTATTCCCCAGCATCGGTAGCAACACCTGACAGGTTAACAAAAACACAGTAGCAACAGTGTTGAGACAAGTAGAAAGAAATGGTAGAATTTAAAGTAGAAGTATTTCCCTGAACTACATACATGTCCCAGTGTGTACACTCCTTCGTCTTCCTCTTGGTCCGTCACCACATGGATCTGGAAAATCAAAGCTGGAACGATCAGTCACCTTGATGTGGTTTTTGCACAATGTGACAAGATGACCAAACATTTAGAGTGTCCGGAGATCAAGAGTTCACAATCACAATCCCCCAAAAAAGAATGTGTCCTTTAATAAGCCTCTTTACTGCTGAAAGATCCTTGAGCTACTCCATTGGGCAAAAGTACACCTTTGTTACATCTCAGATACTAAATCATCCTTCAATACTCTCTCTCTTACCTGAGGCGAGCTGGATTCTCCAGTGTCGTCCTGCATCCACACCAGGTCTCCTCGTCTGGCACTGTGGCCCAGAGTGGTCAGCCTGTGTGCCACCGCCTCGTTCCACACTCTGACAACCACAAGCACATCCGCATAGTTGTATTATTACGAGACTTCTCATGAACTAAAGAGATTAAAGCAGAAGATGCTGGGCTAAACCTTTCTAAAAATCAGACCCCAGCTTCTTACTCAGTTGTAATGAGACAATACATGAGGCACAAGTTGTCTCCTATTTTAACAATCACTTTTAAAGTGCAAATGTCATCATCTCTAAATAGTCGGCAGTAACAGTCTACACTAAGTGTTTGAAGGAAACCAGGAGTATTTTTCTTGCAGCTGACCTGCTACAGTAGGCGTGTGGGTAGAAGACTCTCATGCTGTGGGGCAGGCTGAGCCAGGCTTGGGTACAACCATCCGGACCTGTACCGTAGCGGTTCAGGGCCCGAAGCATCAGCCGCTCCCTGGCTTTCGACAACGGCATCAGGGCCAAAGACTCCTTGGCGTTATCTGGTGACGGAGAAGCAGGGGAGAGAAGAAGGAGGAGGAAGCATGTTGAATTCCCAGGTGATAAAAAGTATTCACATTAAGGTTATCTACAATGGCTTAATACACCAAAGCTTAATGTATGGTACCCGTCACAAATTTGCTTAATTAGTTGCTCTCAACACTACAAATATGAAAATTGGGCTCCAACAAAATATGATGGATTCTTTGAAATAAAGAGGAACTGGGTAGTTAATGTAGTACAACTATTCCAATCATAGTGATCATCATTTTCAGGAAAAATGAAACCAAAGTGGTTAGTGTTGTCCTCGCTGTCACCTGTTTGTATGAAGTGTCTCTTAGCGTGGTTTTGAGGATCATTGCCGTCATCTGGAGTGAAGAAGAGACGCACAGCACTCACCTGAAACACACACACACACACACACACACATCACAACACTGTACTCTGCAGTCAGATAGAGTGTATAGGTGAACTATTTTACACTTATATCTGGCTATCAGAGTGGTATCCACTCTGAGGAACCAGTCCGCTCCGTTTCATTCATGGCCTAACAGGAAGTAACATCATGTACATGACAACTGTCTGCAACACCTACCATGTCCTCTTTGAGTAAAGCCAGGCCTACGCGGTCAGACTGAACACTCTTCACGCTCCCAAACCTCTGTGGTCCATAGTAGTTGACAAAACCTCTGGCCTGCGAAGAGTAAAAAATCATCTATTTGTACTGTTGCTAATTTGAAAAATCACTGGCATATTTCAAGTATGTCCTAAGCATAAGGCTATCAACAAATCCCATAAAAAGACGGCTGTCTTTCCTGCCTTGTCTGTCAAGTCCTTAGGATCCTACTGATGATGAAAATCTTCAAAATTGTGTCACAAATCTAATTTAATTTCCTAAATAAAAGGTGCAATAATTTCCTCAAACTGTTAGGCACTGTAGTTTTCACTAAATATTAGTCAAATGGGAGGAAGTAGTGCATTTGTTGGGTCCTATTTTCCACCGCAGATAAATATCATGTGGCACTCTAGAAAGGATACAGCAGCAGGAAGTGGGATTGGCTCAAAACTAAACTTCAGTGACCATTTCATCCATTCATCGTAATGAAGAAAAATATCAGCCAGTGCAATATTGGTAGTGTTTTGAATATAGTGAAGCTCTATGTTACACAGTAATATGATATTCACAGGAAATAATTGTTGGTAGACTTATCCTTTAAAGGATAGCTCTGGAAATATAATGAAACAAGGTGCCTTGTCCGGATTCTACAGCTTTGTAAAGGCTTTACCGTGACGGTAAAGCCTTTACAAAGCTGTAGTGACTACTCTAAGAGAAGAGATGTAAAGGAAGTAACAAATTATGTGTTATTCCTGTAAATGTAATTCTCCATTATAAATGTAACTTTGGTAAAAGAAGGTATACATTTGACACAGACAGCATGTGGAACTTTTGATAATCAAATATTACAATTAAGGTTAAATTGCCTTGTTTTGTTTGATCTTATACGTCAGAAAAAAAGGCTGAATCAATGACTTAATTACTCATTCAAAATGCTCCAAGTTGTGCTTCTTAAAAAAAAAAAAGACCCTATATTACCTTTTCGTGTAAATCTCTCTTATGAGTTTTTTTTTTTTTTTTTACACGTTAGGATAATAACTGTGACACCTACATAGAAAAGGAGATATGACTTTAAAACGGATAATTTGTTGTGGTTCACATGTCACAAATGATACTTTGTGTGTATCTAGATTTGTTTATTTTTCAGTATAACAGCAACAGCAAGCAGAGACAATATACACTGTTGTGAGCATATATTGTGCTGTCGCCACAGGTTGACAAAGTGTGATGTCACAAAAGAAACATGAAAGTAATTGGAGAGAATTTGAATATACCTTGACATTCTCCAGTGCTTCATTTACCAGCGCTGCCAGGCGAGCGTGCGTGTCTGCACCAGAGGAGTGTGCGTCACTGGCCCCGTGTGGCCTCAGGTCGCGGACCACCAGGTCAAAGTGGTTCCCCTGCAGTCGCCCGAGCCTGAGGGGCTCGCTGATGGAGCGGATCTGGGAGAGACGCATCCCTCTCTTCTCAAACTCAGCCGCCTTCTCTTTCAACCTGGTAATCAATCACATCAAATAAATAAATAAGTTGGGGGGTTTTGGCAGTGCGTTTGAGGCTTCAGAGGGAATTCTAACAATAGTTAACATCTTAACATCTTAGAATTGCTCCAGCTTTTTGTCTTGCCAAATAAATGAATAGGGAAAAATGATTCCCAAACCAAAATCCCCAGAAGACACGCAGAACTACCTTTGAGTTGAGACCTTCTTGACCACCATGGACTGGTAGGTGATGGCCCTCTTATCCTTGATCCCAGCGTAGGTGAAATCTGATGGCAGGACCCCGAGAGCGGCTGCCATGTAGCTGATGGCCTCCAGAGTCTCCAGGTTCTCCTTACGCAGAGTGAAAGCTGAAAGAGAGGACACACACACCACAGGGTGTTTTCATGATTATTTCAGGAGTTTCTTTTTTTATCCTGCCTCATTTTAATTAATCACATATTTCCCTTGCTTCTCTGACTATTGAGCTGCTGTGGGATCAATACAATATCTTATCTTCCAAACATCAAGAAAATGTAATTTGATATGCATTCAGATGCTGATATAATTAGAGCTGTCATTTTTTAACAAGCCTGAATTTCAGCTTTATAAATGTGAATATTTGCAGGTTTTCTTAGTGCTGTTAGTATTTTGAATATCTCTGGGTTCTGAACTGTGTTCGACAAAAAAGACGTCACTGTGGGATATTTTTTGACATGTTAAGTGTCATTTGAGAAAATAATCAATATTTAAAAAGTTGCAACTCTTGCCCATACCTGTGTAAACTTCTTCCTCTTTACGTTCCTCTGCTGTTCTTTTCTTCGGCCTCCCTTGCTCTCTCAGCCTCACCGAGATTGCCGTCGTCCCCTGGTCGGTGAAGCTCTTAGTCTCCACCAGTTTGCCAAACCTTCGGCTGAGGAAGTGGTGGACTGTGGTCCTGTGATCCTTATCGTCATCAGGTCCGAATGTATAGGATGAACCTCGCACTTTGGCGTCTATGAACCTGAAGAAGTCCTCTGCTTCGTCCTCCGTGACCAGATGGGAGAGCTCTCTGTAGTCTGGGTCTTCCCTCACCCTGATCTCAGGCTGAATGGTGACTGTCATGAGGAAGGGGAAGCGGTGTCTGACAGCCCGGTGGACGTTAGCTCTGTGGTGTTTGTCAGAGAAGGATCCCAGAGATAGCTCCTCCTTGTTTGGCTTTTCTTTGAGAGTCAACACAAACTGCTCCAGCTCTTCGCTGACCGACTGGCCTAAAATCACGCTTAAATCAAAACTGCCTGGACTAGGTATGGTGACATCCAGCCCACAATCGGCTGCCACATCCGTGTCCTGTGAGACTGAGGAATAATTTTTCCACTTACATTCGGCACTGGTTTCATCGTTTTTATCTGGGGAGGCACAGTCTGGTGTCTGTGTGGCCGCTGCCGTGTTAACACGCTGTCCAGTGACGTCTATCTCAGTCACCACAAAGTCTTTGATAAAGTTTTTGATGCTTCCGAGAAAACCTTCATGGTTTGATATGAAGCACACAGGGATGTTCACAGCATCACTGTCCTGCTTCATGGTCACTTCATCCAAACACTGCAGAGTTTTCACTTACTCCTGTTTCTGAAAAGGAAAAAATATACAATTTCAACTAAATGTGTCAGCTGTTACTGGAGACAAAAAAACAATGTGAAAAAAAAAAAAACATGTGTATTCAAATGGCACAATTCACACACTTATGTTACAGTGTGTTACTCGTATGTAAGAGAAAAAGAGAAAACATGTAAAAGATTGAATCCAAAATATAATGTAAATATTTATACAAAATCAGATCCGATACAGAAGATGGATATAGCTCATGCGATAAAAACATCAGACGGCACAGAAAAAAAATAATAAGGTTCAAAGCCTGCCTTTTTCCGAGCGGTCAGAGTTGCTGCACGCCTTAAAAAATAATGTCAGGAGGTTTATTAAAACGATAGGGGATGTATTACTGCTTATTACCTTTGCTATTCAGGCGAAATAGCCCATCTATTTACAGTAAGATGCGTATCCGACACATAAATCCTACCCCCACTTTGCTGACAGAGAGCTGAACGTGCTGTAACAAAGGAAGTGAAACACATGCCTGCATTTGAAACGGGAATATACTTTCATTGTGAAGGAATAATGATAACTTAACTGTTTGTTTACTCAACGAACCTGCACGCGGTGTGTAGACGAGGAGCTGTTGATGTAAACACAACAACGCTGAAACGATGCAGTATACTTCCGCGTCACGTGACTTTCATGTGACCTTTCTTAAAGGGGCCGATAACAGTCATTGTCCCATTCGTGAAGCACCAAATGCAAATTTAATAATGATGTTTGTGCTAATTTAAAATATATCTTTGGATGGATAGTAATGATAATCTTTGGATGGATAGTAATGATAATAATAAGAAGCAATTTAAGTCTAAAATAATAAAATTGAGTTAGTAGTATTTTTAGTAACAACAACAAAAACAATAATAATAATATACGAAAAGTATAAAACAAAAACTATATAAATGCAAATAAATACTAAACTAAAACTAAACTAAATAAAACAATGGGGAATTTGTTTTATATATATCTCCGCGATCAACCGTAATATAGAACCAAATTAATCAGATGTTTTAAATTAGGATATTTACTGTCAAACACATAGAGGTTCGCAGATGACCAAACACAATACTGCTTTCATTAGGCACTGTATTTGTAGGAACTGCAACTCAACCACAGTTGCTTTTGTTTTCTGGAAATAACTTATGCAATAGCAATTCCTGGAAATGACTCATCAAATGTTGTACTGCCAGATATCTGATCATCTTATTTTCCCACATATATCTTTATCCATTATCTTGGCTGCTTGTAAGCACACACACTTTATACTTCTGTATAAATGATCAGAACACACACTTTCAACTCTCCTGAATCATTAATAGGGTTTCTGCAAGTCGAGTACAGAAAACCCCTCAAAGACATTATACATCTGAAGTATGACTTTGCCATAAACGTCTTTTTCTGCAACTTTTGTCTTTTGTAAGTTGCCTTTGGTGATCACTTTATAAACACATTTATCTTATATAATTTTGTTACTATTATTAAATGGGCAGACCAGCAATGTAGTATTGCTTTTCTACAAAGTTCTTCAGAAGAGGACATAAAATCATGACACTGCGAGTGATTTACTATTTGTCCTCATCTGCCATGAGGGATTATTGTGTGGCTCATGATGTTGATGTGGTGTCCACTATTGCTATTATCTTCGTGACCAAAACATCCTTACATTTAAGTTCATATTCTAAGATAAACATATTTCTGACTTTATCATTCAAACATGGAAAGAGGGAAAACAAAGTTTGGAAAGTTGCGCAATCACATTTCCAGTAAATTAAAGACTTTTTTGTCCTTTCGCCCACCAACATCCTTTGAGACACAGAATGTCTCTCTGCATTCATATCCTACATGTGTGTGCCGATGACTTGGTGGATGTCCGCTGCTGAAGTTTTGAGCATATGTAGATTTGGATGTCTGTTTTAGTGTGTGTGTGTGTGTGTGTGTGTGTGTGTGTGTGTGTGTGTGTGTGCGTGTGCGTGTGCGTGTGTGTGTGTGTGTGTGTGTTGATCATGCTCCTCCAGATGTGTATATGCTCCAACAGGAAATGATCCACTCTGCATCTGCTTTAACAATAAAATCCTTCATCAGCATCTCCAGGGAACAATAAAGTTGCAGAAATGACGCATATAGATGGTTGGATGGATGGTGTGTATGTGTTTGTATGTCTGTGTGTGGGTCTCTGATGGGAGGTCATGTGATGCAGTGTTTCACTATACAGTAGTTTCTTTGTTTGTATCCAAAACAACAGCAGACAAAAAGTACTTTATACCAAGCTGAAGGCAAGTTCACTCACAGAAGAACACAAATAGAAAAATAAGAATTGGATGCCACTCGCAGCACTGATTTCTTCAGGATCGGTCTTCAGATTAGCCTCTTTCTCTCTTTCTGTCATTCACTGGTAAGATTTTCAGGTTTGATTACTCATCTTTTCACTGTATCAACAGATACACAGCCAATCTTTCTCTTTACGCTTTCTCTCTCTCTCTCTCTCGTTCTCTGCCCCCACCCAGACACACACAAGTCAGTACAGTGAACTAAATAAGATAAGATTAGATAAAATAATCCTTTATTAGTCCCTCAGTGGAGAAATTGCAGGATTACAGCAGGTGGTGCATACAAGAGACACATAGTAATAACAAAATCAAGTAGTATAAATAAACAGTAAGCAGTAGTAAAAATATTTAAAAAACAGTAAGAAGAAAACAATAGCAATATTAAATATACCGACGGAATAAAGTATATATATATACAAGGTATTTAAATTGCACCAGTTGAACATGATTAAAGTGGCTACAGTGTTATTTAAGTGTTTGTGTGGTCTACTGGGAGTAAAGAAGAAATCTAAGAAGAAGAAAAACACTTCTGCTATTAAATGAAATAAATGAATCACTCCTTCCCTCCAACTACTCTCACACACACAGGCAGCTCCCCCAGATGGGGAGGCCCTTTTCCCAGCAAATCATGGGGCGCTGCCTCCTCCTACACCCCTGTCAAAACTAGAGTGCATCGGGTGTCCTCTCTATAGTATTCACATTTCCACTATTAGAAAACTTGAAATTGTGTTCGACCTACATTCAAGGGCATCAACATGGGGAAAGTGAACAAATGCTTGAAACGGAGTAGCATTATCGTGATAAGTCTGATTGCGGTAAGTGTTTTTCTTTTAAAAAGCAAGATGGCGGAGGCAGCTGTCGCAAATGGGGCTGCTCTGAGTAGATCTCGAATTAAACCAGATATCTACACGGCTAATAATGGCAACATTGTTGTGGGAGATGAGAACTCGGCGCTTTGTTTCACATAGAGGGGCACAAAAAGACGTAAACTCTTTACGTTATTTACGTCTTTGTTTGAGGCTACTTAATGAGGCTGGTGAGAAGATCCCTCGCGTTGTGTCTCATTACAGAGACCTTCTGTCTGTGACTTTCAACTCCCTTGACGTTTCTTGCCTGCTGGGAAAACTGAGCGTCTAAGCACAGGCATGTCCTCCACGAAACAAGCCATGTGTTTGCAGACACATGTCTGCGAGAATCTCCGTACAATGACGGCGGACGTAAACCGACGCATGTGCAGGGTTGAACAGCCTGTGTTGAGGTGTCCTGGAGCCACCTGCTCCAAGCAGAGGGGTTGCGTCCGTTCCCCGGGAGAACGAAAGCGCGACGCATTGTTATTGACACTTTAATGGTGAGTGCTGATATTTGTAAGACACTTTTTTACAAGACCTGGATAAACTTAATTCTGTCAATAATGATTTTCATGGGGTAGGGAAATCCACAACAGATCTAAGCAGCAACGACAACAAAAAAGATCCACTGATCATTGTGATTACGCTAAAGGTGGACTGGTGCAAAGCAATTCAAGTTGTACATAATAAGAATGTTTTTGTAATTTTAAATGTTTACACTGCTTATGAAAGTAACCAAAACGAGGATGAATACCTTAATAGGCTCGCTTTTATAAGCTCTTTTGTCAAAGAAAGTGCATATACAAATATATTTGTTGTGGGGGATATGAATGTTGATTTTGCAGATAATAATTCCCTGTTTGGTCAACACCTAATGCAATTTTGTGAAGATAGCAAGTTGGTTCTTTCCAGCAAAGTGCTGATGCCAGCAGATAGCTACACATATACCAGTGAAGCATGGCATACACCAGGGCTATTCAATTACAAATTCCGTTGGGCCAGATTTTCAAACCGAGAAAGGTTAGTTGGGCCAGTCATTTCAGCGGCGAAGCAGCTCGTAATGACAAATTTTAAAACCAACACAAACAAATTTATTGAAAAACATGTAGGGTTTATTAATTGTTTCTCTTTTAACTTTGGTCAGTTTGCACAGCAAAAGGTGCATAGAAAACAATAAAAGAGCTAACTGAACAGAATCTGAGGTAGCTCCTACTTTTTCCACTTACAAAAGAAAAGAAACTGACCTAGGCACCTCTTGCCTAGGCCTACCTAGGCTACATATCTGACCTATCTGATCACAAAGTGCATAAAACAAAATAGTGCACAGTAGGCAATTCGCAATAACATTAAGTTTCCTTTTGAAATAAAATAAACATCTTGCTCATATTTGACCCATGCAGGAACATCTCAAAGTGCATAAAAATAAAAAGTGCACAGTATTCACAACTATACTAACTACACAAAGTGTACTACTGCACATTGAGGGAACATATTTTAAATCACCACCATGTGTGATTATGCATGCCTTTGTTACACATCCCACATTATATTGATGTAGGTAGGCTACATTTACCCTGCTGACTTAGTGGGAGAAGTGACATTTTTTGTTTTGAACGAGAGCAGTGACTTTAGGCTCGTAAGTTGTCAATGCAATCCGAAGACATTGGTGGAGAGTACGGTCAGTCAGGGAGCAACGAGAGTTGCTTTTTATGGAGTTCATGTGTGAAAAACTTGACTCACATGTGTACGTTGATCCAAACATACTGAGCATGACGATCGCTACTTTCTTAATGTTAGGGAACTGATGTACGTTGACATCAGTCCAAAACATTACAGGCCCGTTAGTGCAAAGCTCCTGTGCCATGGTTACAGATGAGTGCATGTCAACAAGTTCGAGTGTGAATTTCCCCTCGTCAATGGAAGGGACCACTTCCTTTGCTCTGGCGGATAAGTCCCCTTCTATTGCAACAGTGAACGGGTCTCTGGCAAAAACGGCCACCTCTGTGGGCAGAACAAGTCCATCCAATCGACCAGCAAAGTTCTTTTTCAGGCTCGCAATGAAATCTGTCATCACATCCGTGATTTGTGCGGGGGATGAGATGCATTTGCGGAGTGTCGGAAAATGCAGCATTCGGCCTGTGCTCAAATCAGTTGCGAAAAGGTCCAGTTTAACTTGGAATGCGCGCATCTGTCCCACAAGGTCGATGACAGTTTTGTCTCTGCCTTGTAGTCCCAAATTGAGATCATTCAGGTGTTTGAATATGTCGCTCAGAAAGCAAGCATCAGCCATGAAGTTGTCGTCCAGTATGCGACTCAAGTGCGTTTCTGCCTTTTTTTGCTTGCTGCTGCGGAGGAAAGTTATGATCTCCTCTCTGAGACCACAGAAACGCTCCAGTGCTTTGCCTTTGGACAGCCACCTCACGTCATTATGCAAAAGCAGGTCTTGGTGCTCAGCAGACATTTCTGACAGCAGCATGCGGAATAAGCGGTGTTGGAGGCTTGATGTGGAGCGAATAAAATTAATTGTAGCCATCACGCTGTCCATTGTCGTTTTGAGCGCCCCACTTAGTTTTGCGCACAACACCCCCTGATGCACAATGCAGTGTAAGGAGATCAACTGAGGTGCTACAGCGGACCAACGTGCTGCCAAACCATTCACTTTCCCTGTCATGGAGGGCGCCCCATCTGTCACAAGCATGCACACACGCTTCATATCCAGAGCATTGTCTTTAAAAAAAAAGCAGAAATTTTCCCAAAGACTATATCGCCAGTTGTGTGTCCTAACGGCAGTAGGGTGAGCAGCTCCTCTCGGAAGCATTTGCCGTCAAAAAAACGGACATATATGCACAACTGAGCAGTATCAGTTTTGTCTGTGGACTCATCTACTGCTATAGACATAGTCAGCTTTCCTCAGGTCTCCTAACATCGTTTCATACACATCTGCAGCAAGAATTTCAACTCTCCGACTGTTGGAAGTATCTGACAGGGGTACGTTTTTTATAGCAGATGCCACGCTTGTTTTAATTTTATCGTCATTTATCACCTCATCCACGATGGCCAGCATACAGTCCTTCACGGTTTCAGAGTCTGTGAATGGCCTTTTCTTTTTTGCCAATATCCAGGAAACACGAAGGGATGCTGCGGTAGCTCTCTCTTGGGCTGTAAATGACCGTACCATGGTAACACTGCTCCGGTTGTAAGATGCAATCAAACTCTGCACTTTTGCAGCCCTCTCTTGAGATACCTCAGTTTTGCTGCGGAAAGTCTGGTGTTTCTCAACGTGGTGCCGCCGCAGATTGTAATCTTTAAGTACTGCAACGCACTCATTACAAATTAAACACATCGGTTTGGCATTTGGATGTGGCGGTAAAATAAACAAGTATTTGTCAGTCCAGGCAGGGTTAAACTGACTGTTTTCATTGTCAATTTTAAAAAAATATCGCTGGCGGGACCCTATTTTCCCTTTTATACTTTCTATTGCGGGACCACGGGCTGGGCCACTCTGAGGTTGCTTCTGGGCCGCTTGTGGCCCGCGGGCCGCCAAATGAATAGCCCTGGCATACACTATCTTGGCTGGGTCACTGTATATGTACAGCGCATGCTCATGACTGTCTGTCTGATGTTGCAATCTTGTATGAGCTGGCTACAACTGATCACATATCTGTCTCCATGAGATTAAATGTTGACAATACACCTGAGTTGACCAGTAATGATGATAACCATGAACTACACTTTAAAGTAGATTGGTCAAAGCTCACAGAAGAATATTTCTTGCATTGCATTAACAAACCGATAAGAGCCTCGGAAATATTGATATATACCACTTGATGCAATTCTGTGTGGAAACATTAACTGTAAAAAAAATAAAATAAAACCATGGTAGTGATTTATGTGTAATGTATGATACAATTGTGAATTGCCTAAATAATGTAAATAAGTCATTCTGCAAATCTTAGGCCAGGCAATATGTGTCTGAACTCCACATACAGGCTAAAGAAGATTTTAAGAAACACGCAAGAAACACGCAAATGCTAGATATAAGTATGCTGTGTGCTTTATTAAAAGAAATGAACAAGCTATGAGGGTAAACTCCATGGCCAAAAAGTTTCAACAGAATAATGTCTATGATTTCTGGAAAGAAGTTAAGGTTGACAATAAAATAAAGACGCCCCTGCCATCCAATATTGATGGGGCTATTGGTTCGGACAGTATTGCAGATATGTGGTAGTAAACATTAAAGGGATATTTTCAACAGTGTTAAGAGTGACAAATGTTAAATTGTAAATTGTATGTAATATTGTTGATGTTGCTAATGATGCCGGTGTGTGCATTAACCCTGATGAAGTGTTGTATGCCATTGAAAAATAGGCATTGAACAAAGCATGTGGTCTCGACCAAATAACAACAGAACATCTGAGGCATGCTAGCAACAGAATTTCAGTGTTACTTGCTATGTGTTTTTCTGGATTGTTAATGCATGGCGTACTTCCTGACTCTATGCTCACTGTTTTGTTAGTGCCAGTAAAGTAGCATTGACAATTAACGACCAATTGCTCTGGCCAGTGTACTTTCTAAAGTACTAGAACAAAGTCTCTTAGATCGGCTTCCAGAGTACATAATAGCCACGATAATCAATTTGGTTCTAAAAGTAAACATAGCATCGACTAATGTATATATGCACTGAAGGAAGTTGTTAGTAAGTACAGGAGACAAAACACCACCATATGTATGTGTTTCCTGGATGCATCTAAAGCTTGTAAATTGTTTGTCAAATTGCAAGAGCGAGGGATCCCTTCATATTTCATTAGGATTTTGCACTTTTGGTATTTACGTCAAACCATGCGAGCTAGATGGGGTAAGAGTGTATCCGCACCCTTCCCAGTGACCAATGGCGTCCGGCAAGGTGGAATACTGTCACCTGCTCTTTTTAATCTATATATGGATGACCTTTCTAAAAAGCTAAGTGTAAGACAGGATGTATGTACTTTTTAACTGCAATGATTATACCTGTGTCCTTGTATTGTATTGCATTTTATATATTGTTGTTGTTGTTATATGGACTCATGAGTCTGAAATAAAAAAAGGAATATATTTTACTGCTGCACATAACAGAACATGTTCATATAAAACCAGTGTTTAGCAAGTGCCAGATACCCGTGAAAGTATAAGCCAGCTGTTGGATCGGATGCTTGAATCTACACGATGATTATTTTAATTGTTTTTAATGCCATTTGTTATAAAAATGTGATGTCTTATTTTGCCTTAATTGTTGGCATTGGCACTGTAGCTAAAGTCTAATGCAAACGAGAGGGACTGTTTATGAAAATGTTTATTTTGAGAACGCTGGATTCAATATTTAGGGGAGAACGGGAACACTCAGTGGATGAAAGGAAAATGGACATGACGGTCCAGTAAATAAAACATATCTCCTGGACATGATGAGCACATTGCTAATATTACTAATGCTTCAGAAGTTTTGAAATACCTAATCCTCATTTGGACTATTTCTTTTACTGTAATTGTAGCACAAATCTTATTCTTGAATTATATATCAACAAAAGAAAAACTAAACTATTATAAGAGACACAAACAATCTGAATGGGCGTGTACATGTGTGAGCAACATGCAGCTTTTCATGAGAGGAGAGACGGGATCCACATTTCTGGCAACGAGCAGCAAGCCTTTTATTGCTTGTTCGAGAATACAATTCTTCATACAACAAGGTCAACATTCCCATGTGAGCAGACTCTCTAAGCCGGAATTGGATACCTCCCTTCGCGACACCTTTTCCCACCAAACAGATGTTAGCAGTCAACCTGAAAACATCTGGACTGATGTTTACTTACATATATATTTCTTTCTTTACCACATACCCGATTAGGTCGACTCCCATGCTGGTCATTGACTGTTCTTTGCATGTCACAACATGTTTGTACAACAGATCTAACATTTTGGCATTCAGTCTCTAGTTTTCTGAGAAATGCTCTAATGATTTATTGGACGTGCACGCATTTCACAAGGTTACATATGCGTATTCTTCAACACTGTCCACTCCAGTTGAAGATGCATGTATTTAATGGCCATCATAACCATAGTATTGTGGATTTATGCATTCCAATTCGTCTTGAAGGATGACTTTTCTGCTAACTTTACACTGAAAGTATAAAGAATAATGAAGTGTGTTGCTGCTGTTGCAGGTGCTGAGTGCCCTGCTGTTGGCACTCACTCTGTTTAGCCATGGACACTTCTCCAGAGACGATGAGGTAACTCATACTCAACATAGTTCCCATGCATTAAGTGGTTAATATCAGTGGTTTTGGAAAGCCTTCCACAATAGGTTCTTTACATCATAGTAAACCAGCATCAACCATTTTCTGTACTGCATTTTATGTTACTGTTTTAAAAAATGTATTTGATGTATTTCTTATGCAGTTTCAGGCCTCCCTGAGCAGACTATAGTGACACGATATTCAGCTGTAAATAAATGAATGGGAATAAATGGCTGCATGTGAAATGCATCCAAATCTAAAGCTGTACGGCTTGCTTTTTAAAATTGTGACATGCAAGAGATTAAATAAAAAAAACACTGATCCTTAAACTAATAACTATTGTTTTGTATTTGTACGTACACGTAATACCAGACTCAGTAACTGAATGGTGACTTGTCCAACGTCATTCAAAAAGTCACACTTGTTTGTTCCTATCGAAAGCTTTATTCATATTTTCCTGAGGAACACCAGAATCAAAATATACACATAAAAGAAATGGTGGTTGAATACTATTCTAGCCCATAAGAAGTTAACGGTTTCATCTAAAGCCATGTATCTTTCGAGAAAGGATCTACTGCAAAATACATACTTTGTTAGAGCCTTTCTTAAGCTCCCAGCTCTCTGAATGATATCATTCTATGTAATCGATGAAATCTTTTGAAAAATGTCCTCACTGAATGTGACTTGTGTACACATATACAACCTGAATGTGGTAATGGTGCTTGATTCCTCATGTCTTTCAGTAAATACTTTACTTAAACTCACCCTGACTTTCAGAATATTTGACTTAGTTGCAATCTTTGTAGAAGCTGCCTCAGGAGCTAAAAGGCAACAATTTGGATTTTTCAGCCGCAAGCATGTATGCTCATCTTTTTTTTTTTTTTCCTGCTCACCGACCCTGCTGTTCTCTGCACAGATCGACGCGTTTCTCCCCGTCCTTCAAGTCATGTATAGTAAGTCTTTCATAACTCTGATCCTGGCCATCATTGGTGCGTATGGTGCTTACAAAGAGAAGAAGTGGGCACTTATATTGGTGGGTGAAGAAACAATAAAAATACATTGCAATGTTAATAGATGTAAAAGTATAAATGTCCTTAATATTTTCCATGAATCTCATTGCTCATATCTGTATATGTGTGTCTCAGTTTGTAGTTGGAATGATCCTCGGTAGTCTGTTTTTCCTCATAAGTTGTATTCATGGACTGGCTCAGCGACCAAAGGTATTGCAAAGTTGACTCTGACATGTGTTCACCTTTTCGTGATACTACTCTTAGACTAATAACTATATACGGACTGTAAGTAGCAGGCTGCATCATAAACTGAATTACTGATGAAACTATTACAGAAACATGAGGAAAACTCTTGATTTATTGCTTATATATTAAAGGACTTGTGTGTAAGATTTGGCAGCATCTAGTGGGGAGGTGGCAGATTGCAACCAAAGCAACTATAAGTTGGATGTTGCGAAAACACTAGATTCATTGTTTGGTTTGTCTGTTCTGTGTTACTATAGAACAATGGCGGCTCTGTGTAGACATAAATGGCTTGAGCTAAGTTAACGGAAACACATTCTGATTCTTATTTTCAGGTGATAATACACCAATGGAAACATACTTATCAATGTTATATTCCATTTCAGCCAATAGATCCCTGTAAATGCAACAATGTGGATTTTGTCAGCTAAAACGGAGAGAGAGAGAGAGGTTAGAGCCGATAAACACACTGTTTAATCCATTCCTGTCACTCTAGCTTTTGTATTTTTGGAAACGCAACAGTATCGCTTTACCGGTAGATACTGCTTCGTGCAAGTGGGGGAATCTCGAGGTTATATGAATTATTTACATTCTTTTGTGTTGTCTGCAGCTGCCTGAAGAACTGAAGGGTTATTACCAACAACTGCTGTCGCAGAGAAATCGGAGCGAGATTGCTACTGATCACTTTAGGTCTGTGCAGATTGATGTAAGTTACCTTGTGTGGGTGAGTTAAATTCAAGCACATTTTGGCCCCTCTTATACAGAAGCAGTTCCAATTGCTATAGAAGGTGAAAACCCGACTTAAAACACAAACACACCACCAACAGCTAAATAAATTCATATAAAGTGGATAATTTTTTATACAGAAAGCATGAGGTGTCCACCGATAGCATGTGCTCTCCTGATAAAGTTAAGAGCAACTTCAACTTAAAAAATGTCTTGCAGTTGAACGGAGAAAGGGCTGAAGATCTTGTGCATTGCAGTAATCCGCCACCCTTCCATCTTCTCAGTATCAGTGCTGTGGACTGGATCAGGGCTACCTGGATTGGGGCTACAACATCCCAGAATCCTGCCTTTGCGCGGAGGAGCCCACTAAGCTATGTGTGAGAATGAACACTACTCCTTTTCTTGACCAAACTCTTGTGTATCAAGACCAATTGATTGATTATTTTTTTATGGCTCAATTAAAGTTTCACGTGGCAAGAAAGTCAAAAAAGGCCCGTCGACCCCCTGAGTTTCATCCAAGGCCACTATGATGCTGACATCTGAGGATCATAGTAGTATGATTCTAAAGCCTTTGGATGACTTCCTGTCATCTCGTGCTCACATCAATGTGTGACTGCTTTGAATTGTGTATAAATATATATATACTTTATATATTCCTTTTGTCTTTTTGTGTTTCTTCTGCTTCTGATGTGAATGGCCTTGTTGCTGAAATATGTGATACAGGTAAAGTTGCTTTGCCTCCGGATGAGTTGTAATAACTGGTGATCCTTGAGTTATGTCTGTGTCTTCTAGGTGGCAGCTCCCAGAAACAGCAGTCTGTTTGAGCACAAGATCGATGACGAGCCCCTCATGATTTATAATGAGGTAATAAAAACAATCAAATTGTAAATTTCTACATTTACAGGTTGATGTGCAAACTGTTATTTTATTAATGATTGCCACTAGATTATAACTAAAATGCAACGAAATGCAGTAGAAATACATTATATATATTTTTTCATATTTCAATTTCAAGACAGCTATTTAAACAAATACATTGATTCCTCAAAAAGATGTGGATTCTTTTAGTTTTTGGATGAAAAGTTTTGAAACGGCAGTTTTTTGCATCGCAGCCAGTTCCACCACCAAACAATGTGTTCATGCACTCACACAGGCTAAATAGTTGTATGTCTTTGGGATTGTTTAGCTTTTTTATTTGAGAAACCAAACCAAACCCAAAAAATAGTACAGTTACCAATCGTACATGTATAGTAAAACACTATTTTGATGTTGTATTATGATGTAGGATAATCCCCAAACACATGAATAGTCTTTCCAACTTTTCCTAATACATTTCAGATGGGAGTAAATTGGAGAACGTTGCTATTGTCTAAAGTATGCTTGCACTCTGCTTCAACTGTAACAACTATTCACTAGATAATCGTTTTAATCCTCACACTATCTCCATCTTTTGGCTAATTTTCCTCTTCTTCTCTTCTTGCTTTTCCTCCCTGGGCCGCAGTGTGCTTTGGTCATTTTGATTTGATATATATCTGAGGCTACTGATGTTAATCCTATTTTAATTAAAATTTAAAATAGGATTTTAATTTACTCACTCAAGGTCAAATAGGGACAGTAGTAATTTTGTTGTTGGCTTTCATTGCAACACTTCTAAATAATGGTATTATTAAAAAATTGTGAAAGTTATAAATTTAGAATGTTTTTTCTTTATTCATTTTGGACGCTACTATGAATGGATGGATTGCGCCTCTATTCAACTGTAGCGCCTATACAGGACTTCTCTGTGTTGAAACAGAACAGACTTTTTTCATTTATCGACAGCAATAAAACGTATAAAGTTCAAGTATAAAAGTAATTTTCCATAATGTAGCATTGTACAGTTTTCCTTGTGACAATCAGAACATCAACCGGGGGCTAAAAGAGATCAATCTCATGAATTGCAACATTGTTTTCTCTGTCCAAGTCAAACAGGAAGGCATGCTGTGTCCTCTATTGTTGCAGTTTGCTGTATTTATCAAACCTCCTGCTATGAAGGGAGGGTAATACCTCTAAAATCATAATAAAGTGTGCAAAATATCCGTTTCTCTTGTCTCAAACTGGTTTCCAGCCTTTTTTTGTCTTCTGACCCCTTTAAATGAAGCATTGCACTCTCATAAAGTCACATTATTTGCTCTCTTTTTTCAGTCCTGCCTTCCATACTTGATTGCTCAGGTGACGGTGCCCGTTGATGCTATGTTAGTCGGATTCATCGGAATCACATTATTATGGGTATGTATTGTCAGTCTACATGTGTCTGTCATGATTGTGCCTGTCTACCTGCCTCCATATTTATCTACTCTAACTTCACTATCCCTTGTTCGGCGTGTGTCCTTCATTTTGCTCTTTTGTTCTTTAGGTTAGCCCTCATTAACAATAAGACAAAATCTGATTTTAAGTGGAATCCCTTAAAGAACTCTTGGCATTAAAGGTGGAGGTTCAAAGTTCAATCTTGATCTTAGAAACTGCAACACAAACAATGTCACCTCACGTCTATCGAGTAGCTGTTCTGGAGGTTGGCAAATATTCCTGGGGTCAAGAGTGTAGCTGAACCCATGGTTCAGTTTTTAGAATAAAGGCCCTTCACAACATTTTCAAGTGTCCTTGACTTCCCCCCTGAAAAGAAATGCAACAGCCTCTCCACTAATAAGAAGAACGTATGGCGGTAAACCTGAAAGGAATGCCTGCACAAATAATCAAAATGAAATATAGAGCTGGGGTAAATCTGCGTATTCGAAATTCTCTGACTATATATGAACACATAACCCTCACGCGTCAGTAGGAAAAGAACAGGTGTTACCAATAACATTAATGATGACTTTGTATCAAAAAGGAATTCAGCCATCGTTAACCTTTTGATCATTTACACCTGTGCGTTTGTTGCCATGTCTTCAGCGAAAGTGTGTTTGCGTTGTCTTTGGCGCCCCCCTCAGTCTCTTTCTAAAGCTGCAGCTCTGGTCAAAACGACGCATATCGCAGATCATGTGAATGTTTCTCTGTCCTTCAGGTGTCGTCGGTGGTGCTGTGTATATTAATCTTGTGTCGGCTGGGTAAGAATGAAGACGTCCCGGTGGTGGTCTACAGTTCAGAGGCCAAAGCTGGCAACTACACGGCTTTCATAGACACAGCAGAGCAAATCTGAATGGGATTGGTACGACGACACAAAGTGCTTTATGATCTTTTAATATTTCACGTTGCATGAAAAACATGGACATTTTATTTTTTTCTGTTTTAAATGTTTGGTTAATATGTTTGGTAAAAGCATGTAACCTTTATTCACTTTTGTCATCCCTGAAGATGCAGGACATGTTTACCAAACTGAGGGATGTGAAAATGGTCAAAAACAGGACACACTGTGAAAGTATTTTCTTTGTAATATATGCACACATATATACAGTATAAGCCTGATAATAAGTCTGAGACCTAAACCCTTCTCCTATACAAGAGAGGTGGAGTATCGTCATTTGGCCCATTTGTACTGCAAGTGGCAATATTAGTCATATTGTAAGATATGACACTAAAGAAAACAATTCAAATGACATGAATTAAAGAAATGTGGTTCTGATAAAAGCACTAATGAGGGAGTTACTGAAGAAATATGTATACTATGGATGTGTAAAGCTTTAGCTTTATTAAGGGTCTGTATGTTTTGGTTGTTCAGCTTTCTGTAATCTTCTGTATTTGACCAATCGTAATATACAAGTTTTTGTCAATCACATGTTGATAAGAGAAGCAACTGGAGCACTTTCAAAGTTCTATAACACAGTTTGTTATAATGTCATTGGTACATACTTGTATGAGAGAAACAAAGACGGATAGCTGATGGCTTCTCGCTGAAACATGTGCTTTGTTTCTTTGGTCCTTGCCGCTACAGTGCACCCGATATAGTGTTCAAGATCTGGAGCAGTGCAGCTGCCACTTTCCATTCCATCAACGCTATTGCATGCCAGAGCATTTTGAGGATGAGATACTTTCGGTTCATTACAGGAGGAGAAAGGAAAACGGATAACTGTGTGACCTTACTGACATTGACAACATCCTGTGATCAATTGTATCTAACCTGCCCTCTTTGGCTGGAAAGCTTACAGCTCTGCTGTTATTTTCTCTTACATAAACCGAGCAATGGAATAATTGGCATAGTTCAATGTTAAAATACGTCATCACGAAAAATGGAGTGGAGTAAAAAGTACATTTCCCTATAAACTGTATTGGAGCATCTAATGTAGCATACAATGGAAATACTCAAGTACACGTACCACGCAGTCTTAAAGTACTTAGGTAAATGTACGTTTTTCAGAAACAATTTCAAAGAAGGAACAAGAATCACATATTTTATTCCTGCTATTTACAAAATATTACATACGTTCATTCCATAAATAAATAAAAACAACTGTGTATGACAGAAATAAAAATACCATATTTAGCAAGATCTTGTATATTAGGCATTAATGGTTAAAGTGCACAGGTAGACATTGGATCTGCTGTTTCAGATGAAATTCATTTTGACAATATATTGGTCAAGGAGACACTTCCGCCGCAGGCAGCTCATGCAGCAAGTCATATTAGGAGTGATGTGGCGTAAAGGCTTCTTCGGTGAGAGTGGCTTCAGTAGGGATGTTATAGTCTCTGCAAGAATATTGGTGACACGCTTTCCTACAAGAATCTCTCACAACCTGTCTGCAGTGGCATTGCCCAAATGTCTCCAAACCTCGAAATAAAATGTAGGATGCAAAACATTTGAGGATGAACTACATGTCTACTGAATGTGCAACCAAACAGTATTCTCCTCATGTTTCTCCTCATTTACCACTAAATGTGCTTTAAGATCAACTGAATGGAGTGATGAAGTTTCAAATATACATTGTGCATAACAAAGCATCAAGACATTCTGTTGTCCTAATGAGAGCTGTGGCTCATTTCATTGTCCAACCTGATTATTTACCCAAGAAAATACATTGCTCAATAATAAATATATGATTATATTTCAATCAAAGCACTCTGTAAACACTGTTTAAGAAAGGTGCTACATAAGGGTTATTAATATTAGTATTTATTTAAAGATTATTGGTTGCTCTAATGCTGAAAATTCAATAAGTGAGCTTAAGACAAGTATGGATATTGAAATATATGTGTTTAAAAGACGTTGGTCCAGTCGACAAGTGTTAAATTAAACCCATTAATTGAGTAATTGAGGTACAGTAGATTCAATTTGATTAATATCTGTCTTTCCAAACACTAAGTGATGTATGTGGGTATGAAGGAAATGGAGATAAATAATATCTGAATATATTCCAGATAAGACAACACTTACTGTAAATAACAAAATGGCGGGATTGGCTCCAGCTGCTCAATAAAAACAGATGGCTGATTAATGCTTGGTAAGATATTCATTTTGAACAAAAGCATCTGAAAATGTGCTGATTATATTAATATTTAGCACATTTTACAAGACAGTTCATTTCATTAAATTGCAATGTTTTTACAGCAGTAAGGCAAAAAAAAAAGTAATTTAAAAATGATCTTTGCATGTAGATTACTTTTCAATATCAGTAACATGCATTAATAGAAAGAAAAAAAACATGTTGCTATAGCACAAAATAGACGGGATATGGTATACATTATAATGTGTTTACATGTGCAAATACAAATATGTTATGCTTGATATTAATTTGAAGCGTGTATCAAAACATACTAGCGTTAGGTGACTAGAAGGCCCCAGGAACATATCTGTTTGATTGGAGAAGAGCTATGAACTCCTGTTTTCTTTTTATCTGGCCCATCAGCTTGATGCTCATAACGAGTAGAACCACCTAGCAAGGGAAGCAAAGGAGTTACGAGCATGTTGTGGTGCTCAGTAATGATGATCTGCATGCCTGACCACCAGAACTATTGTGTAATAGCTCTTCATGACAAGAAGTATTTATTTGTATGTATTTGTATAATGAAAATGATCTGGCATATATTACATCAAGGCAATAATTCAACACTCTTTGTGCGTTAGTCGCTGTGTGAAGTACTCTAAAACAAATACATGTGTAAAATAAAAAAAGACTCACCCAAAATACTCCACTTCCAAACTGCACAGCCATCGCCAATGAGAATGCAAGCTTCAGTTCAGAAGAATAAATTGGAAGACAAGGCTGTGGGAAAAAGTGCAGGTTTATTGTTAAGGCATAGCAAAAGTAGTTATAATTGTATGTACAAAATAACTGATCTTGGTATACTGCAGCTCATTTGGCCATTTTGTCACAATCCAAACAAGTCTTAACATTGTTTTACCTCTTGATAAACATACTGGTTCTTTGGCGCCCCCAGTGTGGCGCTGCCTCGTAGTCGAATCTAGAGAGGATGACATAATATGACATGTTGGTGCAATATCAATAAAAGGACAAATTACAATTTCAAAAATAATTCACTTCCTTTTGCATTTCCTTATTTATACGGTTTTGTCCATCAGTGGTGATACCACGTTACTTCTCTAATGTTGTTGCTGTGATCTGCAGCTGCACTGCAAACATGTATTAGATATTATAGAGCTACTTTCATGTATTTCTAGATATTGTATATCAGAATATGGATCAGCTCTACTGCAGTTATCTGCTCAAACTCATACACAAGACCCAGGTAACAAAACAAAAAACATGTGTAGCTACTGGACCAGAGATCTGAATCCTAAGTCCTCTTAACTGATTATATTTTGCTTATAAAAAGGGAGATACTCACGCATTTTCCTGGATAGTGACAGTTACAGGAGGCAGGGATGGAGGAACCCCAGTCTTTATAGCCTTCGATAAGACCACAGCACTCAAACTGGAGGTGACAAACACACACACACACACACACACACACACACACACACACACACACAGGCCAAGTAAGAAGTAAATCCAAAACAGATGAACCAAAATAAAATGCATTAGCAAGGATATATACTTGTCTGCTGATCCTGGCATTCCCATCAAGCGAGTTCCTCTTGGCTCTTTAAGATAAGACACACCTGCTTGCCTGGCCACGCCCTTCACAATACTCCTGATGTTTTGGCCTCATTCACGTGTATTCGCCACATAGGGTGCGCTGTGTGAGTTGTGTGTCGAGTTATAGTTTATAGTAAAGTCCGACAAATACGTTGTTTGTTCTCTTTAAGCAGCCTCCATAGATGTATTTGAATTGAATCCTTATAGCTTTTCAGTATTCTGGCAGCTGTTTGCGTAAAAGTGAATGCTAGAACTGTAACTATCAGCCTCAGATGGCCTAGAAAATGCCTCAAAAGTACCCCTAAACTCGCGATAGTCCGCGGTGAGCACAGCGGTCGACGTTTCCGTAGTCATTAACTCAGTCAAATCTCGACATACACACAATATTACATATTTTTACGAAACGTGTGACTTGCACTTTATGAGGACATCATTATATCGGATGTCCTTCGCAAATACACGCGCATAAATCCACTTAAATATAAGGGGGAAAAGACGCAACAGAACTTGCCTGAAAATAATCAAGTTTTCAGGTTTTCGTCAGTATCAAAGTAAACTAGGGATGGTTTTCTCTATAACTGTGGTTTCACTGCAAACAAGGATTTCTAATAGCTAATTCAGCGTACTTTTAATGGTGCTAATTTCTGTAAATGTGAACAAATTTGCTTAATAACGGGACTCAAGTTATAGGCCACAGGTAGCTACCTACCTGACTCCATAATAACATTGTATTTCCTGTTTACATGCTCCAAAGCATTATGGGAACTCTAATTACAAAACTGGGGGCACACAAATTGAAGAAAAAAGAATAAAATACTAAGTGTAAGTTATTTGAGATATACTGTATCAGCATGGGACACCTTTTAATTTAAATTTTCAATCTCCAGAATGTATTATCGGGATTGTACATTAAAAAACAGCCCAATGAATATGAAGCTAAAAGAATATTATAATAAAAACTCCTTACTTCTTGTTGAATACTATACAGCAGGGTCCTGTTGGCTTTGCTGGTTCCAGTAAGTGGCATCATGGACAGCAACTTTGACTCTTCACGGACCACACGTTTCTGAGGAGGGAGAAATCAAGACATACTTTAGTCTAGTTGAAAAAATACCATAAGAGTACATAAAATGTTGTAAAAATCTGAATCTGCTTGTAAAAGTAGTACATTAAAGTACCATACCTCATAAACATCTTGGTAACTTAGTGCTGTTCTGACAATTATTGTTTGACTGGCTGCCGCCATCCCAGTTGCATACTGCACAAACGGATAAACCAACAATAGTAAGTGAAAAAGATACATTATTTGCTGGAAAAAAACAAATATTTTTAACATATGCATTCTGTCCTTCACAGGTTAAAAGAAAACCGTACAAAAACATACACCCAGTGGTAGTACGAACACATGAAGCAGGTTTTTACCAGAATCAAACACCATCTCTTTCCTGTACAGGCTCCAATCACACCGAGCACCGAGAGCAGCAGGCATCCGATCTCTACAACGTACATTATCACTACAGAAACATTGGACACCAGCTGAGGAGAAAAGTAACATTGGCTTTAAGGTGATACATGGACAGGCCTGACCATGTTGATATTCATATTATTTTGTTGTCACAGATGTATTTCATATTTTTGTATGACTACAAAAGAGGTCAAAGGTCAGGGTCAGCTACAACATCTGAAGATAATTCACTGTCTTGCCCAAGGACACTTCAACTGCATGATGCTTGCCAACACGACAGCTTGAACTCAGGTCTTCCAAAGTAATAGAAAAAGACATTGCTGTGGGGTGTTGAGGCAATATTGATGCAAGACCATGTAAACCCATTCATTAATAATCCCCAAATTGTCCTTGGATGTCCCAGTAAATCTTGTTTTCCTTGTGAAGCCTGACAAGTTATTTCTGCTTCTGATAAGTACTATTATCTGCTTAGGAAATCATTTTCATCCGCTCAGAAGAACATCTGAAGTTAGTCTTACTTTGCCAGTTTGTATCAGGTCTCTATGCCATGCTACTGTCATCGTCAACATGAAGAAGCACAGTGCCTTTGGAGAAAGGAGCATAAACATTTGTTTAGTAAAGAAAACATGGAAAGTATAGAAGGCTATACAGAAAATGAAGGGAAAACATATTTTAGGTTTATAATGCCAGTGTCTCTAAATTTGCATTCAATCTGCAAATGCTATTTTGTCAGCCATTGTTTTAATGTTTTAAAATGTTTTATAGTTCAGTAGGCACGAATGGTAGACAGTGGCACAGATATGCAGGATTAGTTTAATACCTTTACAGGACAGTAATGTCAGCTATATCCAGGATCATACTGCCCATGACTCTAAACTCACAGCTGAGAAATATCATTGTAAACAGTAGCATTATAAGGACATGGCACATACTCTTTCTGAGGATAGATCGACGAGAGGAAGGATTATTTGAGGATGGATGGTTAATGCAATCTAATCTTACCACCACTGTAGCTTCGTTTTTATATAAGCTAGCAGTGATTGTTTTTCCGCATCATTTATTTTGTATATAACCTAAAACATGTTACATAAAACATAAAACGAACTGCAGGAATTACCTCCATAATAATTCGCTGCAGCATGTTTATATGAGCGACAGACATACAGCACTAGCATATTGTTATTTGGCTTAATTATAGGGCGGATGATAATTTGCGTCAAAATAACAGCAAGCAAATCAAATATTTAATCACAGAAAAAAAAAAAGCTATAAAATGCGATCCAATAGGCCTCCGGGCTTGAATTGCATTCAAGAGCGATGAATTGTATGCTACCTACCATATGTACAGCATTTGCAAAAATAAACGGCCTTTTCAGGCTCGTTTTATCCGCCACCACGACCACTGCACTCCGCTGCATGCTGCTTCTCTCCCAGGCTTTTAACGCCCGCTCACATAAAGAAAAGATTAAGGCTGTAGACCTATGTTTAGAACTGTAAGGGCATCTATCTATCCGCACAGGACGTCACTGCGATGTACTGGGCGAGGGGTCTGTGACGCCTTCAAGGGCGGTCGGAAATATTGGAATCAAGAGGATACGCGCACATTCAGTCACGCGTGAATGGATGTTCACGCATGATTAGAGGACTTCATTCAGGAATTTTAGGTGCAATGGGTGTGCATAATGTGAGCAGTGCCGTGGAAATCACTGAGTTACTGAAATGCACAGCAGCCTCAGAACATCTCGACCACAATCCAGAAAGACTGCATGTACTATTATTATGCAGTCTTTTATTCTTCTTATTTCTTATTTTATGCTGCATTTTAAGCAGCCCCTAATATATTGGGAGGCCTAAAGTATACTTTTATCCATTGCTTATCATTTTTAATATCATGGAGGGGCCATTTAACAATCTTTCTCAACCTCTCTGCAACGTTGTTTTGCTATTCATACCAAACATTTTGCTTATATTGTATGACACAAGTCATTATTCACAGTATTTGTCTCCATGAATCTACAACAACAGCAGAGAGAGGCAAAGTAACTCTTAATTTTGGCTAAGAATTGTTCAAATTAGCAGAGCTTAATTATAAATTCTAGAGAGAGATCTCAAAGTTTCAAAACATCCCAAAATGTGCTTGCACTCTTTAGTGTGACTGGGGATTTTTTTTACTGCCAAAATAACTGCATTTCCCAGGATCCCACAGCTATAATGGGGCTGGGCTACTTCCCTAGAACAGGTAGGGCAGGTTTCTATTGTTTCCGCAGGTGCTATGGAGAGAGAGAGAGAGAGAGAGAGAGAGAGACGCAGGAGGCTAGTCAGTAAGAACAGGAAAAACGAATGACAGAAAGAGGCAAATATAAAGGAAGGCAAAGAAAAAAACTGACATGTATTAAAGGACAGGAGCCTGGATTACAAACAAGGATCTTTTTAAAGTATATTTTATTGAGGAAGTTCCTTTTTCCTTTGAAGAACAGCTAACCAGAACCTGTGCAGGTGCACAAAAAGGATGGGATGTTCACTCGTGCTTACGTTTGCTGAGGGCCGCAAAGTGGGTCAACACCTGAGAAGAAGCTGAAAGGAGCAGCAGAGACTGAGACAGTTTTGTTCGACTACAAGGAAGCACACGAGGGAACGGACTGAACTGTCTGGAGACACAAGACAGAGAGAAAGCAGAATGATTATACCTTTAGTGTTTAGACCCTGAAAACAGGAACCGTTGATTTGGCCACATTGCTGCTTAGTGTTGGCCTACGTTCTAAATTGTTCAACTTTGGTCAGCTAGACTATTTAATATTGTATTTTATAAACATTGTTGAGGTAAATGGATGTCAGGCACTTTCTAACCTTTGAATAGCACCGTTTTACATATTGACAAACTTCCTAAACACTAAACTGGTTTTACAGGCTCCATTAACCCTAGCCTGGTGACCAACTGTAGCTTTCATTGAAAGGAGAAACCGTGGAGTGTCCCTTTAGTCAAGTTAAAGATAACCCAGCATCTATTGGCCTCAAAGTCCAAACAATCAAAGGGATCGACGCTACAAGGGGAGAGCATTTCCTCCATTTGTGAGACTGTACCTCCACCATGCAAAACACAGGACCTGACCACGAGGACACGTTTGATTTCCTGTTCAAGATCATCCTGATCGGAGACTCTAATGTAGGGAAGACCTGCTTGGTTCACAATTTCAAGTCCGGGATTTTCTCAGAAAGACAGCAGAACACCATCGGAGTGGATTTCACTGTGCGGACCGTGGATATCGACGGGAGGAGAGTTAAGGTGAGCACTCTATGTGATGAGTATAGAGGAGCATGAATGCATGTAGATGCTTGAGGTGTAGGACATCAAATCACCCATATGCAGATATTTCTGAGCAACCAGCCATAGAGTCAGAATTTCATTTTGAAAACACAATAAATGTTGTAGTCCTTGAAGCTGTTAACTGATGTCAAAATTGGGCTTACCAGCATGTGGCTGTAAATCCAAGTTACGGTTTGCCATTAGAATGAGATAAAGAATTACTTTATGATGTGCAAATGATCAGCGTAGCCTCGGGTCTTGATAAAACCTTAGAAGACATAATCCTAAAAGGCCTTATAAGGTATTAAAAAGTAATAAATGAAAAAGGCAGTATTGAAAAACACTTTGATTAAATCATAATTTTGAGTTCATGCATTACATGGCTTACCAGGGTCCAGCTCCCAATTCACTTATATCATAAAGAATATTATTGTATACTTCTGGGACGTAACAATAATGTTATATAGTCAAAAGTCATGCTTGGCCATATCATCCCTCCAGTTTTCCATCATACCTATATCCTATATATTTGATCCTATATCATATCCTTCTATCCATATGAATTTGAAGCTGCTAAGTGCATTCTATGTGGTATTGAAAAGCCAACCCTGCATGAACCCTGATTATGCCCCATAATGCCTGCTAAATGCCTCGATCATTATCATGGGTGTTGTTGAGTCAGCTCTCTGACACTGACAGGCTGCTTACCACTGGAACATGCCTTTTGGTGAAATAAGAAATGAAAAGTATGTTTCAAAATTGAAAGTGCAGCTCCTGTCCGATGTGATGGACTTTTCTTGCTTTAGAGTTAAATGATACCCCACACAGTGTGATGTGACCTTTGGTTCCAGTGTCAGTTAGACTCAGTCCAAAACCAGTCAGACCAGCTACTCACATGTAAGACCTGTTTTTCAGGTTGCTCTGCTCAAGATTTTGCATGGATAAAAATAAGCCTGGGATGACTTTTCCGTGACGTGACGTGTAATTTAGAAAAAGAAACTAAGTCCTACACCTAAAGTCAATCTGTTCTCTGAGTCCTTCTGGCCTGAGAACCCATCAGTTCACATGTGCCAATGGGTGTGTGTGATCATTGGGTCTACATAATGACAGCATTCTCTCTACTATGGGTAATGATGCCCAGAATGATCAAATATAGTCATTGATAAATCAAAATTGATCATATTTTTTTTTCATTTCACATGGTTTATCTGTAGATTTGTCCTAGCCAGGAGGAAGGAACAGTCTGTCACATAATACACACCAACACACCTACACCAACTATTTTGTTCTGTTGACAAGCCAATTAGATAACTGCAGAATCTAAAAAAGAGAGCCACAATAAATATGTTACAGTTAAGTGACGTGTGATGTTTTTATAAATCAGTTAATCACAAAGTCAGGTCCAAAAAATGAGAGCTCCGTGTTCTTTGTTTTACTTTATCAATACAGCTGAAAAAGGATGCTTTGATTTGGTTACGCTTGTCCAGATGCACGAAAGTAGACAGAGTTCAAAACCATCAACACTGGCGTTGAAAACAAACTGGTTGAGTTGGTGAGTGTAGATTAGTTGCCTAGACAGCCGTTACCACGTTGCTCAGTTGCTCAGTTGCTCAGGGAGTAATCTGCAGAGGGATCTGACACACTATTACGTGTGTGTGTGTGTGTGTGTGTGTGTGTGTGTGTGTGTGTGTGTGTGTGTGTGTTATTTGGTTGTTATTGTCATTCTGCTGTTCATGTGCATATCAGCCATACGCCTATTCATGTATATGTATATTAAATCTGTATAGCTGTCACAGCTGACTCCTTGCTCTTGACTCTGTCTGTCTAACAGATGCAGGTGTGGGACACGGCCGGTCAGGAGCGGTTTCGTACGATCACCCAGAGCTACTACCGCAGCGCTCACGGCGCCATCATCGTCTATGACATCACGCGAGGCCCGACCTTTGACTCTGTGGCGAACTGGATCAAAGAGGTGGAGAACTACGGAGCGAACAACATCGTGCTGGTTCTCATAGGTGAGTGTGGATCTGGCATGTTAACATGCGAGGTGCAGGAATGCAGTGTGTGTGTTTCGGGAGTGATTTGTATCAGAGGGTGGACAAAATAAAAGGAACATTTGAAAACATGAATAGGTGCAATAAGCCTTCAATGAGAGCGTGTCAGAGAGGTGTGGGTTTAATGTGCAATATTTCTATGAGGAAAAAGCCATCACAGCTTTTTTTACCGTTGGTACGTATGGTAATACTGTGGTACTTTCTAACTTGTGCAAAAGGCTACATACCCAACTCAACTGACTACAGAAAATACAAATATATAGATACACAACTTTTTCTCAACAATTTGAATTAATTCATGAAACACCTTGTGGAACTTGGCTCAGACCTTTAGAACTACATTACCATTTGCATACTTCAAATGTATCAAGCATCCCATTACATACCTCCAATTTTATTTGAAGCACTTTGAGCAGAGAGCGGAATCAAACTACACGTCTAACCTTAAATTAACTTGAATGGAATTAGGAAAACTATGAAGCGAGTGAATCTGCCCACAGAGCAGTGTGCACTTTTGTGGTAAAGTTTTGGATTTGATGTCAAATCAATTCTCCTGTGTGGATCATGTGTCATTTTTAAATAACTGCATCAATTATATTACAACAAAATAACTTTAAACACATGGCAATTAAAATCAATTAATTAATCAGTACTGACAGCACTAACAGGTACATTAGATGCACTTATAATCATAATAACTTGGTTGTTTAAGATAATCTTGAGGTATTGTGTTTCCATCTCTCAGCTCCCTGATTGTCTCCATAGGTAACAAATGTGACCTGGAGCCGGAACGTCAGGTTCTGTTTGAGGAAGCCTGCAATCTGGCAAAGGACAAAGAACTACTCGCTGCTCTAGAAACATCCGCAAAGGTAAAGAGTAAAGAGAGTGCTTTGGCATGTAAATCACGAAGGAGTTGGCTAAAATCTAAAGGTCTCTCTCTTCTTCTCTGTGTCAAGGAGAGTCAGAATGTGGAGGAAGCCTTCATCATGATGGCCCGAGAGCTGCTGGCTCGTAACGGCCTCAATGTGCAGCAGGAGGACTCAAAGGGCAGCAACACATCTCGACTCCTCCGGTCCAACTCTCGGGCCGTCGATGGCTATGCACCCTACACGCCGCCAGAGAAGAAGACGTGTTGCTGATGTGAATGTGGATGGAGAAGAAGAAGAGGGGCAAGGACACTTTTGGTTATGAATGTTGGAGGAGAGAAATGGACGAAGATCCAAAGATGCATGGATGGCAGGGCCTAACGATTGTTTTGCATTCAAGTTTCCAATTCTTTTTTTTAAGTATTGAAAAATCAATTCAGTATATTTCAATGAGCTTTTGTAGCTTAACTGACCCGAGAGAATTGTTAGCTGGTGCTATAAGGACGCGGACCGGGCACGTGTAGTAATGGGGGGGTAAGTGGTGACGGGTGTGATCAGCGCTGGGGGAGGTTACAGTGAAGCAATCTTATTTATTTCAGCTATACCCGGACATTTATTTCCTCTCAATGTTTGACTGTTACTATTCTATTTTGTAAAGTTTGCACTACAAAAATGAATCAAAATCTGAATGTAAAATCTAAGGAATTTTATTATGGTGGTTAGATACCACAAAACACTCAAGCATCCTCAACACCTGCTGGCCTCAGCCACGTTATCCTTCACACATTTTGTCAAAAAGCTGTCTTCATGCTTCACTCTGCTGGTAGAATGTTTAAAAATCTGGGAATGATTATTTTATGTAATTATGGCACACAAGACTCTTTCTTTTTCACTCAAGTGACCTCTTGCAGTGCCTCTATGACGAGCTGTGATCCTGCTGCTGTGCTCTGGATGACAACTTCTCGGAGAGCCGGCTGCAAGCCAAAAGACTGTGAATTACAAATATTAGTTTGACTACAAAACTATGTCTTACATTGTCATAAATGTATATATCATGCTTTGAATGTGTTCCTGAAATCCTCCTGTTGACTACTACATTGTGAACACTAGAGGGCACTGTGCGGTCATACATGACAGCTGCAGGTTGGGGGCTCATTGCCTTCAACAATAAATAGGAAGGTGATTTAAAACATCCTTGACTGCACAAAGAAACAATTGATTGAGTGCAACCCGACATAGAAGACAGGAAATAACTTCACCTTTAATTAAGGTTGAACTTCACCAAAATCCTTTACAGCCCACACAACAGTCCAGCTAAAGGAACTGACGAGGTTTAAATCATGGACATAATCTGTCTTTGTGTCGATTGCCAAGTTGGCCGGCCTTATTCAAACACCAGTCTGGAGGTCATGTTGCAGGACTTGCACTGATTGTTACTTTCTTACACTTACACAGTTAACCTGCCATATTGATTTATGTGGAACTATTGTGGGAACAAAGAGTATCGTTGTCCTTTACCCCAAATCTGACAAGCAATAAATAGTCATTCACTGGCTATAAAATCATTTCATTTATATTCAGTTAATTAGTACTTATTGGAGATACACTGTGGTGTGTGTTTGAGCCCTTACTGACAGAAGGAAGTTTGCTGTTTGTTGGTCAGCACACTAAAACCTCTTAGGTGCATGTTAAAGCTTCTGAATGCAGAAATATAAGATGTGGGGAGTTTCAGGGATTTGATTTGGATGCAAAAGACAGAATGTTTTCATCCTCATCATTGTTAAAGTCAGATATCAGGCCTGAGGTGTATATGGAAACTCACATTTTGTCTTATGAGGTTGTTAACTGATGGCAGTACGGGACAAAAAGGCTTGTACGTCTACCTACACGTCTACATAAATGATCAGAAAAAATAAACCCAATTTTATTTCCAGAAAACAGGTAGACATTGTCATACATTAATGAACACAAAAAAAGACCAAAAACTGCTTTTTATGAATAATAAAAAAGAATATCCTGAACTCAATAATACAATGACTGTTACAGAAAAAAAAAGCTGGTACCTGCAGTTCATTGTGTGGGGAATAGGCGCCTTTGTGGAGGTTATTTGATCTGATACAGACTGGGTTGGGAATGCTCTGCAAAAAGATAAAGAAAAGCTTCTAAACCTATAAAGGTAAACTTAATAATATTAATATGAATTATTAAGATTTCAATTTGGTAAAAACCTTTTACTATTCACATCTAAACATGAAATCACTGAATCTACCTTTATTAATTCATTTGTCAGCTTCTCCAAAGACCTGCATTTTAATTTGAATCCAACACTCCTTTGACTCCATCCTAAACCACAGCAGTCTGAACCACCACCATTCTAACTCAACCTGATGATCTCAAACTTGTTGAGCTTCTTCTCTTTCAGGTGCTGAGGCAGACTTTCACCCGGCACCTCCCCCGTCTCCCCCGCCGCCTCCTGTGCATTATAGTCCGTCCCCATTTGTCCTCCCTGTCCAGTATCCATCCCTCCAGTATGATTATCAATGGGACATTCCCCGTTGTACGTCTTGACGTACTCCTCGACGCGCCAGCCCCTGAACTCCCGTGGCTCGGAGCAGATCAGGCCAGTGTAGAAAACGCCGGGGTGGTGCTTGAGCCAGTAGATCAGGTAGTGGATGTTGTAGTCACAGACCCAGGGGTTGTTCTCCAGCGAGAGCTTCCGTAGGAAGTAGAGGTCCTCCAGTACACCATAGTGGAAGTAATGGAGGCTGTTATTGGACAGGTCGAGCTCACGGAGGTACAGCAGGCCTGCGAATGCAGCTGGGAGAGGAAAAAAAGATGAGCAAAATAAGTATATATATCATACTGCTCCCTGGATGCTAAGAAGGTCATCCCTTCTCCCTGGACACTTCTTGCTGTTTACACATCCTGAAGACACGGTGCAACATTACTATTCACTTCCTGCCCACCTGGCAAATGTAAGCCCATCATTCACTCTCTTTTTCACTCTTTATTTGGTCTGCTCCAACTTCTGAAGGGAAATATCTGACTTTTAAGCTGTTAAATGCTACACTTTAGCGTCCATCCTATATTTAGTGTCCAACACTGTAAGATATGTCAGCGTTTTTGTTGTAATTTGCATTGTCGGCACTGTTAGCCCTGTTAGCCACAAGCCACTGGTTCAGCTGTAGCCATATTGAGATTTGTTGGGAGGCAATATAAATGCTCCCAATCTTGTGCATATCACCTTAAATAAAAATAAATACTGATGAGTGCAGCTTTAAGATTTTGCCATCTGTTATTTTCAGGATAATGCACTTTATTTTAGATTTCAACACAACATGCAACTCCAGAAGTCAGGCACAACATTGTTGCTGTCCAATGAAAAATGTGGAATATAGCTATATCCAAGATTCAAAGTTTTCAGAAATAATAAATAGCTGGGCATAACTTACCGTTGGCATCCATAGAAGGTTCTGGACATTGTTATCAGACTGTGTAAAAATGTGACAGTGGAGACTGTTTCATGCTGCCCACTGGCCTTGGGCCTATAGCTTTGATCTTAACTGGGCGGAAGAGAGAAGGAGGAGGAGGAGGAGGAGGAGGAGGAGGAGGAGGAGGAGGAGGAGGAGGAGGAGGAGGAGGAGGAGGAGGAGGAGGAGGGAAAAAGAGGAGAATGTGTGGAAAATATAAAATATAGGGAGAATAAAGACATCACTGAGACGGAGACAGACGCTGGGGACGATAATCGTCATGAAATCCATTTTCAATCATTACTGCAATCTCGTCATTCAACCACAGAGATGACACAGATAGATAGAACTATTGCAGAGTAAAGAGGAGGGATGGAGCCCATTTAAACTTCCCTTCCCCTGTCTTATCTCTCGACACATGAGACTCACGACTCTCCCAAATGGGCTACTGTTAATTGCTTTTTGAATCACTATGGCCACAAGAAGCAGTGTGGTCCAAGTTCCCGGTAATTTCCCATGCACTGAAATGTACTGAAGCAACATTCTCTGTCAAATATATTCTGTTTGTGGTTTAAAATCCACATTAGGTATAATTTCCTCCCTTTAGTAAGACACCCATGAGCATCAGTACTAGTGTAAGTCCACCGGCCTTGAAAAAAACTATTACTTTAATAACCACACTTCCCTTAGCTAGTTGGTATGACATGTCAGTTCCACCGTTATCGTTTCAAAGCCTTCTTATCTCCCCATCCTTGAAAACTACTATCAACTTTTTGTCACATTAAAATTGCAAGCAAAAAGCTGCACATAACACACTAATCTCCGAGCATTTTAATCAGCTCTGCCACCAGGATTGCAGCTAAATACATCATAACACCCACAGAGAATAAAGCTTTACAGCCTGTCATCTATTTTCCCAGCTTCAATGCACAAGCATCAACATTTTTTACACAAAAACACGGCCCTCGTCCAGCTTAAGCAGCAGTGATAAATTAAGCATTTACCCCCCAGGCTCACCCCGCGCTGAGTTGATGTTGGAAACAACTTTACACAACAAATAAACACAATTTCAAAGTATCTGGTCACTATAACTACAGATACCACTGTTGCATAATTCCCACATTACATAATTGTCTCCTGCTACGTTGTTGCTTCAGTTGCAGTTTTATGAAGGAGATGCAATCAAGCAGGATCTTCTACCAGGGCTTGAAGAGTGTAAAGATTGTTGTTTTGTTCTGCAGAGTTTGGAGTTTCAGATGAGTGGGGCCCCACATTGCGACAATTTCTAAAATGTCAAGTTATTAGTCATAGGAAAGTGCACTAAATTGACCTTCAAATATACTGTACTCTCTCCTGTGACTCTCTAAATTATTGTTTGTCTTTTTTTGGGGGTTAGTCCAAGGAAAAACCACGGCAATCTGGCACAAACATCATCCAAAACCAACAAGGAAAGACTAATGCAAATAATTGGGCATCTCTTTGTAATAACCCCGGAGTGCCAGAGCCAGAGTGTGACCAGACTGAGAGAAACATGAATGAAAAGGCATGACAAACATCCTCTTAAATTTAATGATAAATATTTGTATTTTACTTCAAATGTGAAAATAATTAGACGGAGCAACCAGGATTGTTACCATATGGCACACACTCACACGTTTTTTTGTTTTTTTGTTTCCAATACAGCCTTCGACACACTGGGGCGAACTGCAGTAGATTGTTTACATGTGTTGCGGACTAATGAAGAAAACTACAAGGTGTTGGAAAGGATTTCCTTTCCGGTCCGAAAGTCCAGACATCATTAGCCCGGAGACTAATGAGTCTGCACTTTTTATCGCCAATTTACTCTTACTATTCAGAGCAGATACATTTTACTTCAGTAAAATTGATCATTTGAACACTAAATGATCTTGTGTTTCCCCGTTGAATTTTACTCAACCTTTCCTTGATCCCTATTTCAGTCAAATATTTAGTTATTCGTGGTTTTAAAATTCGTGGTACATTCATGTTGTTTGTGCCAGTATTTCATAATTGTTTTCATCCATGTTTAAAGATCCTTTGTAGTTTAACAGAGTGGGTCCTAACCTCTTTGGCTATTGACAAAGAAGAGTATCTTGTTACCCCGCATCACCAGTATATCAAAATGTGTTGAGTGGTTTAACCAAAGAGGGTTGTTTTACTTTGTTCTATTTGAATATCGTTAAGAGCCATGAAGATGTAAAATTATCCAGTAATTCTTAAGAAAAAATATCTGAGCAAAAGATTTACTTGATGTATCTTGCAACCCCTAGGAGTGTCGATCACATTTCATTTAGCTGACGCTTTTATCCAAAGAGACTTACATTAGACCGTAGACACAGCGACGTGTGTGGTGTGTCTTGCTCAAGGACACACCGACATGGACTAGCAGAGCCGGGGAATCGAACTACCGACCCGCTGGTTGAAAGACGGACCTGCTAACCACTGAAACACAGTCGCCACGTTGGTAACCATTAGCGTATCCCATGTTTGGGTCGCTTTCACCACTAAGAGTTAACTGGTAATGTAGCAGAGACAAAAAGATTTAAAAAGAAAAGGCAGTTTAATTTTTGACAGGAACTTTATAATTTGATATTGTTGTATGACTTTAACACCTGCCAGCCAATCAAGTATATATGTGGCCACAGCATAATGGACTGAAGTGCCCAGATGTTTGTGGCCAGGTGTGTGTGTGTGTGTGCTTTACCTGTGTCTAAATGGTGCAGGCTGTTGCTGCTAAGGTTGAGCAGCTTGAGGTCTTTGGACAGCAGGAACTGTTTGGGCCTGAGATGTTTGATGGTGTTTCTGGACAGATCCATCTTCACTATGTCAGATGGCAGTTCAGACGGGATGTTATTCAAATCTGCAGAGAAGGAAAGACAAAGAAACGTCATTTATGCAACCGTGAAAGGGGCTGGAACAACACTGCATATTTACAAAGATAAAGATGAATTCCTGTATTGCTGCTGCTAGGTTTACAGGATGAACTAAGGATACAAAGTGCAGAGCTCCAGATTCAGCAGGAGAGCTGGAAATATGTCTGCATCAGTATACATTTCCAAGATGTTGTGTGGGTAGTGTGCAACATTTAACCGTTTCAAGATGGAGTCGAGTGTGACAGCATATGTAACAATATTTCATTTCTGTGCCAGAGCAGAGAGTGTTTCCACTCTCTTTCAGTGTTTCCAGACTCACACACACACATTTCCGCCCAGTAAGAGTGAAAACTCTAATGTATGAAACAGTGGTTCCCACACATTCACATTTCGATAACAGGTCCTTTCTGGAGTTTTAAATCCCACACTGGAACACATTTTCCTGACATTTTGGGACGGTTAAAATAAAGATTAGTCACTGTCAACTCGTTTTGTCCCAAAGTTAGAAACAACAGAGCTGAAGCTTGAATATGTAGATCTTTTGGAGTTTCAAGATCTCAATTGCACATGTTCTGACAAATAGGAGAAGCCTAAGTAAAAAAAACAACAGGCATTTCTATGGATTTTTAATTGCTTCTGACAGGTATCACACCTTTTTCACCTGTACAAATATGCAAATGATCTAAATGAGAGGTCACGTCTGACGTGCCAATCATGATGCATGTTTAAAACGGAGTAGTGGGCCCTGGCAACCTGTGTCATCAAAATGAACATTTGATTGTTGTTGAAGCAGTTTGCAGATGAGAAGGAAACATGATTATGTCGAAAAAAAGGCGTCGAAAACTGACTAAGGTATAATCAAACAATGTTTATTTGCATATCCAATCCCTGCTTTATTTTGGAGATTAAAAAAACAACAACGATTGTGTTGGATATGTGTGTGGTGGAGCATTCATGCATACACATGCATTTGCTCTAGTTTCCTGCATATATTTATTTACTCAGAAGTATGCTTAGTGGCCCCTTTATGGAGCAGATGTTGCAGTATTTATGCACACGCTTTACCGACACAGATGTTGTAGTTACTTATCAATAGAGGCACTGTGCCATAAATTATAACTGATGAAGAAAATATAATCAAACTTGCACACAAAGAACACACTTATACGGCATGCACACAGACGTAGCCAGTGCACTAAGGAAGAGTAATTATTGTCTGTGCAGTGATGTGCTGCAGTGATGGCTGATGAGTGTGCAGCAGGCAGAAACATTTAAAAAGGCGCGAACAGACTTTCCACAAGTTGTCAATCCCTGAAGTCTAAAGGGAATCCCACCCTGCCTTAGGTGTACATGTCTGCAGCTCCGCCCAAGCAGCATTTTCAGATGAGAAAAAGTTGAGAAAATGCTGGCTCAAATCCCCTGGCTCCCCTGTGAGAAATCAGACTTCAACCTTCGGAGCCAAAACAGATCCTCTTGGTCCAAGAGGGATACATATGTGGTCTTCTGTATTTTACAGAGAATGAGGATAATCTCTCACACTGCAGTAACAGTAGCTTAAGCCATGGATAAGTGGGGTCTGTGACCAGTAGGACCTATTTTCTTGATGCTGAACCAAACAAGGAAAGATTATCGTTCATGTTATCTTGATAAGCTATGTTGCTTATCTCTTTTAGCTCGTTTTGCATTACTTCCTGGAGCTAAATGTGTTTTCGGGAAGTTAGATGTCTCAAAGGAGGAACTGCTTCCTACTTTAACATCTGTCCCTCTGCAGACTGCTGAATGAATAAACACACAGAGAGAGCGGGAGAAAGAGACGGAACATGTCAGGAAACGTGAAAGTCATTCATTCTGGGATCGGACAGGCTTTCTTTTTTTTTGACTGAATCTGCTGAAGTCATTATTTCAGGGCACATGTGAACATCTGTCCCTCTTGGCTTCGGGCTTTGCTACTACCTGAGAAGCTCTCTGCTTGTCTCGTCTGATAGCAACTCTGAAATTAGATCATGGGCTATTATATTTTATTTATTGAGAGGCAGCTATAGCACCTGCTTTACGTTAAAGTGACAGGTTTGAATGACTTTCTGCAACAATTTAGTCGTCATTTGCTAAAACATCAAATGGTTCCATTAGTAGTTAGTTGGGTTGTGTATTAGTATAACACAAGGATTAAGTATTGCAGTGAATGTACATCAGTATTGCCATGATTTAGTAAGTGCAGAACATTATTCTGGAGGTATATCTTCATATCCTGCTCGGGAGGGTATTGGTTGAATGTATTTTCTTTACCATACGTTCTATATAATTAAAGAAATATTTCGCAAAAGTTCAAATTTATAGCTATGTCAACATTCCCTGACTGCATGAAATGTTAATCCGTTTGGAGCAGGTGTTGCAGTATATTTCCTACTGTTTGGACAGTAGAAAAGCAAGCAGTTCATGTTTTACTGAGCTGACATAATATACTCTGAGGTCAAATATACAGTGTGCAGTCACCTTTTGTGGTTTGAGTACACACCCCATGTGTTTTCTTAACAATTTTATAGGCACTAGATTTGCTGCATGGTAGCCTTCAGTAGCACTGACTAAGTTCACATTCAATACTTCACCTATGTGACATAATAAGAAGTGAGAATGTGTTGTTACAGTACAATCTTTAGCTACATAACTGCTGAAGCAAAATGTGAACTGAATCTTTTCCATCATTAATATTTAATATGAAAGGTGCATCCCATATCGTTTCCACCTTTGCTTCTATGCACTAGATTTTGCATGCTGTTTTGTTTGGCCTTCATGTAATACAGATAACTCTCTTTCACTATTCAAACTAAATATAGAGGCAGAGGTGAAGCCGTTTCTAAACATACTGACAACTCTGTTTATAAGATATCAATATTACAAAAAACAGATTAGTGCCTATGTCCTCCTGGATGGTCTTGAGTGGATTGGCTTAAGCTTCAACTCGCAGGGGGAAAAGAAAAGATCACAATAGGTTTCCAGATAAGACGTTAAACAATCATGTATTACAGACACTTTTACTTTTCTTCAGTGTTATATGTGAAAACTTGAGCAAATTTATCACACTTGTTTGGCTGCACGAGGAGTTACATCTTTGTAACAGCTTACCCTCCTTTCTACATATCAGGTTTAATAAATCCAGAACCTGTCTTGGCCAGGACTGAATACATGTAATTGCTTCTTTTTGCCCCATGTCACCATGACAATATAGTTACTCAGGAATAACAAAATAATGAAAATATAACCCGGAGGTTATTGCCAACTTGCCAACAATAATACACAATGTGTCAGTGACCTTTTCACCTCTGGGTTAAAACGTTTCTCCGGGAAACTCTAATCCCATAAGTGAAGCATCACTTCAGTTTCATGATGGCTGTACAGTTTCCGAGACAGGACCTTCAAACTATTGTAGGAAAGCTAAATCCTTCTGTTAGTAGAGCGTGATGTTTGATACTGTCCTCTTTCTCATTCATGCTTTCTGTTCCATGATCCCATGACACCATGGAAGAGTCACTTTTTCTGCTGACTCACTGCCCGCTGTCTGTGATCCAGGAGGTCCAGGGAGAGCCTGACATAATAATGTGTGTGCGTTTGTGCGACTGGGAAGCAGCCAACTCAGCATATATATGAGTCACTTTACTGCTGCCTACTCGACTGGCCTTAAGTTTATATGGAGGGTTTTACGTTACTTCTGAAACCAATGATGTCTTGACCTCATGAACGCAGTCTTTAAGGCAAAGCCTAGAACTTGGCCAAAACAATCAATACCACCGTGTATGTTTCTGAGAAACATCATGAGATTTATTTGGAATAAACAACCTGGAATGACTAAAAGCTTGATAAAGATATCAATAAGCTGGGTGAAACTGATTTGGCACAAATCTGCTATCTTAGTAATACAATATCCAGAAAAAGGTACTTTATTTATTTATTTACTACTTTTTTTCCGCTACTTTTCTTTCTAATGTTATTTTTAATGCTAATGTTACTTTATTTATGCTAATGTTACTTTTTATGCTGGCATTACCTTTAAGTTAGCTTCAAGCCAGAGCCTATAGATGTCTATGAACATTATCTTGAATTGTGATGTATAATAAGAATGCAACATAAAACCAAGCTGTAATGGCTTCACTATGCCTTATACTATTATAATACATACTGGGAGTACTCAATGTGTCCCCTGTATAAAAAAAAGCTTAAATATGAATAGGAATATTTTGATATTACCACAGAGTACTCCCAAGTCCACGTCCCATCTTTGAGAAACAGCCTGAAGAACTCCCATATTAAATCTAACCACTTTGTGGATCATTGGCCTCCAGTGAGAGTACTATGGAGCCTGAAATCTGCTGTGGTTCACCTCAGAGAGAAGGCCTTCAGACCAACGTGAGGGAGACAGGGAGAAAGAGATGGACATGGAAAATATAGGGTTTGGAGAAAAAGATCAGCATAAGTTTCCACTCTGCCCTGTGTTTTTTAAATTCTTGCTCCCTGCTTGCTTTCCAGCAAGTCCCATATGAAAGGAAATTGTGTTGGTTCCAGCTTCACACACTTCTGTTTACTTTCTTATTTGTTTTTGACCATTTTGATGATCCTCGAGTAGATTTTAGTCTAACCGCAGCTAATTTACTTTTAAAGTTGCCAGTCTTGCAATTAAATTAAAAGCTGCAACGTCGGACAAAACCGAACCAAACCATCCGCAGATGTTGTGGACGTGTCTTGTAGCCTGTGTCAATATATTGTGTCCACATATTGCATATTCTTAATAATAAGGCTTGAAATGACCACAATCTTAAACACCAATTAAAATTTTGGTAGGATGTACTGCATGTAAACATGTCTTTAGTTTGTTTACACAAATACTCCAGAGGGCACCTTTAATTTCAGGGAACTTGGAGCCAAAAAGCATAACAATGTCACAGTCATGCAACTAATCTGAGAGAGACAGTGGGTTTAAAGAAATGTTCAATAATTAAAGTTTACTGAAAGAATGCAATTCAATATGCATGTGGATATCAGGAGTCAAGCCAATGTTTGCTATATTATACAGCAGCAAACAAACTCTGCCAGCATCTGTTCAGCGTTCAGACTGGAGAACACACAATGTGGGATGGTATAATCTATACCTGTTATTAGATTTAGAAAACATTGGTGCTGGATGGCAGTGCAGTGAAAACAACTAAATGAAGAGATTCCAAACCTCAACTGGCATCAGCTCACATCATAACTACACTTTATGTGAGTCCTTGCAAATCAAAAGCCCAGAGATTATGTATTGAATGTCATGCACAACAGCTGTAGTATGTTAAGCAACATTTACACATCACATATCGTTTTCATTTTGGGGCCTGGTTTAGGAGGCAGGATGTGGAGCGTTGTGGAGCGCACAAAAAAAAAAAGAAATGATCTGGAAAGATGGATTGGAGAATCAGCCTGTGAGAAAAACAGAGAAACCTTATCTGTGGTTCAGATAAAGAATTGATTCAAAAGTTTTACTGTTGAAAAAAAAAGGGGGGAAATATGTAAAAAGCCTTCCTCGAGCATTTACACAACACAGACGCTGCATTGTGTGGTTTTGGCTTCTCTGTGCTCTGTGAAAGATTGCTTTCTGCGAAAGGCATAAGCTCTCCATTTATAGATGCGTTCAATTGCTCATTTTAATCTGGCAGCTCACTTGCTCTGAAACATGGACACAGACAGTTCAGTGTGTAGACAGTGTGGAAGAAGATGATACAGAGGATGCGCCGATGAAGGGGAGAAGATGAAAGAGCCCACATAAAAGTAACAGTGATCTGCACAAATTCAGAAAGTGTCATCCGTGCTTCCAGCCTGTGTATGAAAAGCAACAGCGACGCGCTGGAGAAGTTACCACGTCTATGATTGCAGCCTCATAGTGACACTTTTACACACAGAGAGAACCAGATGTGAAAACTGGAAGAGCTGAGAGAAGCTGTCGCTTTCGCTTTGCACCATATCTCCTCTCTTTGTTTGTACCGCTGCCTGCCTGTTCCCATCTTTCTGCAGCTTTCTAGACACGCTGACTCAGCGTTAAACCTGGAAACACCAGCAGGGTATGATGCTGGTGGCAATTACTGCCTTCTAAAATGTCTTGGACAACACAAATGCAGAAAGTTAAGGAATGCATGTTTTAAGTTAGAATACAATACAAAAGAGACACCGCAACAGACCGGCCGCACACGAACACATACTCCACCATGTAGCTCATCAAAGAGATAAACAATGCTGGGATTGTGATGCATTGTTAAGCCTGGTGTCAACCGAGTAAGATGCCCCAGGTGGCAAACCCGATATCTCTGCTCGCTCAGCCTCATTGTAAGCAAAACATTAGACAGCAAATTCATTCTCAAGCCCAATTTTACTAAACATGCAAGAAGGACTCTAGAGAGTAACCTTTGATACAAGGGACTCCTCTGCCAGCGCAGTCTATTTGTTATTGATATATTGGCCAGGAAAAGTATTTGTAATCACACATGAATAAGTGGGTAAGCTTCAGTTAACCACACAATGCCACTGGTTGATTTGGGTTTGGCTGCACATGAACGGTTTCTAATGCTGGATAAATACTGTAGAATGATTATTTGTGTGAGTTTATGCCACTCCTCATATTAAGTTAACCCTTTTCTGTGGACTCAGTACACACGTTTTCTCTTTTTTTTATAATCGACCAACATAATGATTGCTTCAGCTGAATTCAGTTTCTAACAACTTTAGACCGGGCTTGACATAGTTCAATTACAGGGATGCAGCACTTGGAAGTCTCACCTTTGTTGCTGCAGTCCAGCAGAGGTTTGGGGAACATGTAGGTGTGGCACATGGACGTAGCCTCCGTATTCACTTTGGTTGCCGGAGGCCTCGGCCCACCCCCGTCTCCGCCCCCCGGCCTCCTGTCCACCTGGTTGTCGTCCACACACAACAAGTCCGCATTCAGCGTCCTCAGCTTCTGGCCCCTCATGGCTTCGGGCTCCGCGCACTTGGCGAAGTTTCCGTGGTTGCGGTTGCTGGGCACCTGCAGGGTCCTGATCAGGCTGTCTAATGAGCAGAGGCAGGACCAGGGGTTGTCATAAAGACGGAGGTAGGTGAGGCGGGGGAGAGGGAGCAGGACCTCCTCGGTGGCAGTTTTCAGCCTGTTGTGCTGGAGGAGCAGGGTGGTGAGCTGGGTTAGGCCGCTGAACGCTCCGTCCTCCACCATGGAGATGTGGTTCTGCTGGAGGTCCAGGCTCTTCAACTGGGTGAACTGGGAGAATATGTTGCCCCTCAAAACCTAAAGGGGGAGACGTAAAGTGTTGGTTTGTGTGTGTCAGCTCTTTTAAAATCATGTCAAGAAGAGCTTTTTCAGACTCACAGACAGACGAGATATTTCTAATAATCAGCTCTTTAGCTGCTATATGTTCCACTATATTCACCAGCTATTTACTCACTTCATCTGTGTTGGGCAGCTTCCCAATGAGCCTGAAAATATGGCTCACGAGAGCAGTGAGATTGAACCACATCAGTAAAGATGTGAGCCATAAAAAAGAAACAATTGAGAAAATTCTTCAACTTTCATAAAAGTACTATTTCTCTCTGCATGTGTTACTATTAGCAAAACCTTCCAGTAATTCGATATATATAAAATTGCAGCTTCAACTATAAATTGCAAGATAAAGCTTAGATAATCAATTTGTAGTTTTAAAGAAGACATTAAAATGTTTTAAAGGGCCAAACATCCAGCTAAGAATGAACAAAAATCCACTTTGTTCATTCTCTCCCTCACTACTCATTCAACAAGCCAACTCTTTGAACTTGAATAAGGAGTAATTATACTCATTATCACCGTTTCCATCAGTGTTTTTGTCAGTCTTTTGTCTTCATTTATGACTTTGCTGGCAACGATTGTGTTGTATTCCTTTCAACACCTGTGACACACATCCTGTTGGCTCACTCAGACATGCAAACATCTACAGACAAATACGTTGCAGAAAAGTCCGTTTTTGATCCCGGCGCCAAGTGAATGGTGCACAGATGCTCACGATATCAACAAGCTGGCAAGGTTTAGGGTCAGAGAAAGAGAAGCCAATGCACAGAATAGTGATGCAATACTGTGCTCGACACTCAGAGTATGTTAATTATTTTTAGCTGCAATCCATTCATGTCTTGCCTCGTTAATACTCCGTACAAACCTGAATCTTATTTCTTGCCAACAGCAGGTGGTGAATATCTTTGGGCCAGTCCTGCATCACGGTGGTCAGCTGCCGGTCCTGACAGTCCAAGTACTTCTCCCCTGCCTCCATGTATTCCTTACACTCCTGAGTTTGACGTCTCATCACTCCGGCCCTGCCTCTGCCTCGTACACGGCCCCTAGCGCCCCTCTCCGCAGCCCCCGACCGAGGGCCTCTCCGGGCCTCAGCTGACCCGAGGAGCAACAAAAGGACGAGGGTGGCGAGGAGACGCATGGTGGGAGGGGAGAGGAGAGACAGGGAGGCCTCTCAGTAATCAGGTCGACCTCGGGCGACTGTTGTCGGAAGATTAGTGTGACGGGACACGGGAGGCCGGTCACAGCTGCGTGTATGAAGAGAAAAACAGAGGTGAATATTTAGAGGTCTTCAATGGCCAGTTCCCACAAACTCACTCGTAGTTTAACTGACACTTAGCAGGCACTACAACTAAGCAGGTTAAAATAATTGTGTCTTTAGAGATGAATTCATTGCATTGCATTTGACGGCTTGACAGTTGACGACACAGAAATATACGTAAGTGTACACAAAGATGAACCAAACCAACACAGTTGAAAGTAGAAGTTTAAACACTCACTGAACACAGAGGGACAGCAGGCGATGTTGGACTGACCGGCAACGACAAAGTAAAGGGAGGCGTCAGAGGTTTAACATGTGTAAACTTTGTAACTTGTTATTTGCAAAAAAAAGAAAACAGTTTTCACCAAGTTTTGATAAATGTCTGTCTGGGTAATGTTTCTGAAATCTCTCTTTTGAACGTCCTTTGCCTCCAAGATTACAGATACAAACAAAATAGAAGTGCTGTTTGGCCCAATCTCACGTAAATTCAATAGTTGCTTATTGACACAATGTTTTCTCTCAGCGGAGCTACGAGCTTGCAAGTCGTACAGAAGCAAAGTTACAAAATTATCAACTGCTGCAGTATCAGTTTGTAGCACAAGGGTTAAAGCAACAGTGCACATTGTGCAGTTCACTTTGAATAGACAAAGTACCAAACAATTGTGTGTGATTACAAATGTGTGACAGAAAACATAAAAATGTCAATGTTTTCACTCAACATATAGACGTGTAATTGAAATATAAAGATAAAAGTGAAAGAATTCATCGGATTGGCGAAATGGAAGAAAACCAAAAGCTGGACAGTTATATATTCCAAGGGGGAGATTTACAAAAAGGTAAAGGTAGAGAAAAGCGAATCCTTTCATTTACAAATACAATAAAATACACAGGGATTTGTATTAGTGGTATGTTGAGACATGCTGACAACTAAAATGGTAACGTGGCACATGTTGAAATAATTAGCGGAGAGGTAGAGCGAGAGGAAACAGGAAAAGGGGTTTGAAGCAGAAGAGAGACGTGTTAACATGTTGCAGGTTCAAATGTGGTTGCAGTAAAGTGTGGTTTTCTTTGAAGGAATATCCCATGAATGTTTTCTACCTTCAGCTAAACTTTCTCTCTACCTTTACTGTCTCATGTGCCAGCTCTGATTCCATCTCTCTCTCTCTGTTTTCATTTAGATGTCTTGGCATTGATGACTCATCCAATTGAAGGATGTGTATCCCGTGCCAAAAATATGTCTATTGTATTTAACATCAAGCATATGTCAGATCCATATGTGCTTTATCCTGGATTTCAATAAAGGCCCCGTCAGTACAGTATGACAGTTTCACACAAGCTTTATCTGATCTGCCACTACTGTAATCAAATTTAAACAACTAACAAAACTTGCTGAATTAAAGTAATAGTTTAAAGTTGTTCTTTTTGTATTGTCACTGCAAGATTGCCGGGAAACAAGTGGAAACTACAAGAAGTCAATGCACCTTGTCAAGAAAAAGTCCTGCACATTGATTATTCCCCACAAAATGACAACAAAAGGTTGTTTATCTCTGAACTTCTTGTTTAAAGGAAGAGTTTGAAATCTTTGAACATACACATACAGTATTTGCTTCCTGACTGGGAGTTGGAATGTGTTAAAGCTAAAGCCAGTGTTAAGTTCTAATAGATTAGTGAGCCTAAAATTGACTGTACATGTGTAATAAAGGATTGTTTAAGTGTACATTACAATGCATAAGAAGGATATGATAAATAATGAGGGACATTATGAAGGATGTGTAATTGTATGTATTAAGAAAGTCACTGTATGTCATATTGTTTAATGTTTAGGTGTGAATGGTTTTTTATAATGATTCTATAGGAGTTAGGAATGTGGGACTGTCTCTTTAAGAAGAAGTAGTTCCTTCAGTTTGTTGCTAGGGAAGGCAGAGTGAGACACTGAGACAATTGGGACTGGAAGGACGCGCGCATGGATATGCTTTGAAGATGCTTTGAAGATGGACAATTCCTTTGTCCCTAGAGGAAAAGAGCCTCCGCCTTCTCTGAAAGCAACTGGACCTATGGACAAGTCGAGTAATGTATAACTGTTTTGTCATCATCTTTTATTAAATCGTTAAATTACACTCATTTGCATTCTGAGCTTTTCTCCCACGAACTGGCCGGGATAAGGAACAAAATCTTTCACCAGTTAGCTTTGCGTAGCATAATCACTGCAAACCGTGAGTGAAACCCAGAGCCTCCGCTTGCCGCCTGGCAACTCGTCCCAGCCAGGGAGTAGTTTGGCACACGGACCCCAGATTAAACATAATACATATAATGTGTTAATTAGAGTTGCTGGTAGGCGGATTTTGTTACCATGCAATAGAGCCAGGCCAGCTGTTTCCAGTTTCCAGTTTTTATGCTAAGATACATTAACTGCCTGCTGGCATTTGTTTTTACAGACAGATACAAGAGGGCTTTCAATGGTCTCATCTCAATCTTCTCATCAAACCGTTCCTTTAAAACCACTCCCTGACTACTCTGACTCACTATCCTTCTGTGTACCTCTCTTCCTTACAATTTATACTGCCAAACAGTAAAACTATCATCAGCCACAAATATGAAAACTGGAGACATCAATAGTAATGGCTGAATAATTGTTCAAAAGTATTATTATTTAATAACATAGCCACTTGTTTGGACTCCCTGTCTGCTGACTGTGTGTGTGTATGTGTGTGTGTGTCTATCTTTTATGGTCAAAAAGAAAGGATCGTGAGTCATGGGTCCCTTATGTGATCAGATTTATGAAGGCAAAGACCACAGGTCTGCCCAGACACCCTCCACACAGACACACACAGACTTGTGAACGCTGATTCAGTCCAACTGTACCAAACCGCAGCCCCCTCACGGTCCTCCAGTCTCTCACAGTGGAACAAGCCCGTCAATGCAGATGGTGTCGTTCCATTGTGAATAACAGACTGGGCATGTTACCGAGCTACAGAAAGAAACAGCTGAGAATGTACCAGGGGAGACACTTTCCAGTCCATTGAGCGCTCGTCAACTGTCCAACTATCAATCGTCTCAAATGAAGCAGACGCGAAAGTTCGATTTCCTTCATTGCAGCCGTCGCATGCAATAATACACTAGTGAGCTGTTAATCCAAACCCAGAAATAATGTAATAGGTTATTTTCAGCCACCATCAGTCAGTGTGTGTATGATTGGGTCTCTCTTTCTTCTTTCTCCATATGTAAATATAAGCGTGCCCTTATAGATGTATATGTGTCTGGATCTGGCTGTGCACAGGTACAACTACAAGCACATGTTCTTGTGCTGCATGATTGTATTGCAGCTGATGAGAGACATGAGACACAAGCCCAGACTTGTATCAGTCAAAACACCAGACTCAACTGGCATGGAAAGGGTTCTTAATTGGACCCAGACACATCATCTCTCTCTCTCTCTCTCTCTCTCTCTCTCTCTCTCTCTCTCTCTCTCTCTCTCTCTCTCTCTCTCTCTCTCTCTCTCTCTCTCTCTCTCTCTCTCTCTCTCTCTCTCTGTATGACTTCTTTCAGGTTAAGTCAGTCGGTCTTGTTATGCTATGAGACATGGAGTTCTGGACAACTCATTTGCAAGATCTATCGGTTCAGTTCAGCAAAGACACACTTCACTACAATGAAGTGTCCACTAAATGTCCACTGGTGTCAAAACATATTAAAGATGAGACATTCACGTTTAAGACAAGCTGATGAAACAGTTCACTTTTATTGCACACATAAAAGTATTTTAAAACTTTCTCTCCCCTTCCAACTATAATTGATGCCCCATCTCTAAACCATTTGGATCAGTGCTGGTACTTTTCAGATCTTTTCCACATCACAGCTGTTCACTTGGACCAGCTCTTCTTAAAGAACGACGGCCATGGTTAGCCTGTAATATCCAAGACGCATTCCAGCTGGAACTATAACAGGCCCACTGCGGCCAAACCCATCCCTGTGGTTCACCTCTACCCCATACCAGCTCAAATTATCCCTTCCAGTCTAGTATTATGTCCCACCCCAGCTCCTTCTGGTCAGTCTGTGCCAACCCAAAGAAAAACAGTCTGCCTGTGCCTGTAAACATTGTGCGGAAAGCCTTCAGGGTTTCAGGCACTTCCATAGCATTATTGCTCTAAATACTACGCATATTTTTTTCTGCCATTGCCATCCGTGCTTTGTTGGACAGGAATGTGGTAGCAATGTGTTTCTAATTTCTGAGAATGGAAGAATGAGCTGGTGAGAAGAATCTGAGGTCTACGTTCAATATAATATGGTATAGGTGATTTTTTATGCCCCGTATGTTCATGTGTGAAATATGACATTCAGCAATTTGTTCATTTGTAAAATTGGGTAGTGAACCGCTCCATGAGTAACTATTTTTGTTGGAATATTATAGATCCAAGCCGAAACAGAAGGGCGTGGCTCAAAAAAAAATTTGCGATTACAAATCCGTCTGCTGCTTTAGCACCACGGAGAGCGCCATACTCATATTTCAGAGAGCCATTTATATTCTTATATTATCAATTAAAGATTCATTAAACTAAAACAATAAGTTAGCTCTATATGTCAAATACTATCTCATCATTCATATTCTAGCATCCAGCACTGTAGGGTCATATTTGACTGCTAGTCTTATCAGGGAATGCTAAGAGTGTAGTTTAAAGGAACCGGGTCATGCTCAGCTCACAGCATGTTGTTTGGTTTTTATATTGGCCGTTAATTATTAGACACTTTTTTCCTGTCTCAATTTTCAATACTTTCACATTCCAACCAGGTGTATTTCACAGGGAGACCACAATCCGACAGCGCTGCCAGTGAAACCATCAGATACATGTCCTTTTACCACTGAGAGTATATTATGTCATCAGTTATGATAGAGATTAAGTTACCAACGTGCACTGAACAAACACGGCACCACCGGGTCTGAAATGGAATAATACTTATCTGGGGATTTGTGTTAAATCTTTCTAATGGCTTTGAAAAACAAAACAATTCATGCACCAGTCTTTTAGCCAAGTAAGGGACAGCACAGAACCCAGCACAAGAGTGCTCGCTATCAAAACAAACCCCTGAATAAATGCTTAAGTCTGTAGTGTGTCTATGTGTGGAACTTGTTTCGGGGGACCTTGTGCAGGGAGAGTGGACTCAGAACAAAACTCCAGCTGAACATCATGTGTATCCCTGCTGTAGCAGCTGTAGTGCACCTTTATCTGCAACTTAAATCCTTTTTTTCATTCTTTAGATTCCTGCACTCTTTGGTTAAGTTACAGAAGCACATCACATACATTACAGCAGTGGTGGGCCATCAGAGCCAGGTACGCTTTCTCTGCTGTCCTAAACAGAATCACAAAGTTATAGCTATTTTATAATTTAATTGTTTTTCACAAATACACTACATGTAATATAATTATTGTTCTCTTATGTTCTCATTGCACAGCTCCTGTCTTCGTCTGTTGCTCTGCTTCCAGTGCAGCTTGTTAAGGAGAGCTCTCATCCAATCAGATTTCACCTCTATGTCTCGATGGAAGCAGAGCAGCCAGAGGCCTTCTTGGTAGACTTTGCAGATTGCAGAGTACACGGGGAAGTTCTCGTGATTGTCAAAGACTTCAACAAATCAGATCTTTAGTTTGAGATGCTGGACGCCTTTCTCACGGAGAAAGTAAAACTGTACAACCGCGTCATTGAACTGTTTGTTAACATAGAGAGGAGGATGGACTTTGTCTTTATTAAGTAAACCGCATCTGGTGAGTGAACTGCTGTTTGTGTTTTTACATCTGCAGTAGCGTTGTGTTAATGTGTCTATGGTGCTGTTTTTATTATATTGTTAATATTAATCCTTCTGATCGTGGCTCGTGTTCTTGAGTGTGCAAAGTTTTAGTGCAGCAGTTTTGTTGGATTGTTTTGACATGTTTTGCGATATCAAATGTGACTGGTTCTTCTTGATGTGGACTGCATGCATTGTCTGTCAATGACGCAGCATCCCGTCGTGCGCGTATTTATATTTAAGATATCAGACGGCACAGAAGGCCCAGGTAGAAAATGCACGGCCCGCCACTGCATAACAGACATGTATAATGAAGTGGAAAATATAATTTAACCCGGTGGTTTGGCTTCACTGGTGACGTTAGCAGGATGGGAGGAGGTTAGCCTGCTCTTCCAAAGAACCAAAAGCAAAAGTGCAAATGAGTTTGGATGAAGCAAGAAAAACCTCACACACTAAACATATATTAATGTGTATATTATAACAGTATATCCATGCAAATGTACACAAATAGAGACATTTACACATGAAAATGTTGACACATGCTGTGTCTGTGTATGTTTTCTGAACTGTCTGTTGGCTCATACGGGTCATTTGGCCTCAGCAGACCGGAGGAAACAGACATGTTGGCCTCTAAAACCATCACAACCCACCTACGTCAGGAAGAGGCGGTGAGACACTTCCTGACCGTAATAATGACAATGGCGCTCTACCCATTTTTAACAGGAAATGACCCAAGTAATCTGCATGTCTCACAGAACGTAATACTGAACTCAGATTCACTTGTATTTATATAATTTGTATTCATTTAGATGGTGCTTTTTTGTGTGCTGTATTTCATCCCCTGAAGTGGTCTGAGGGCCTTCTACATGCTCCGTACTTGTCCCCAAAAGGCAGACCAACTTTCTATTAATGATGTGTCAACATTTTACATGAATTTACTGATTTTATACTACTTTGAGCATGAAACATCATGAATCAGCTGCTGTTTTGCCAGTGACTGACATAATGAGAGTTTAACAAAACATACAGATGGAGGAAGCACACATATATGAAAACCAGAAAAAAACCTGAAATAGAACGTGAAAGGGGCAACGTCCTAAAGATGTCAGAAGCTGAACTTGGTACATAAATATATCATGATCTTTGGACACTTGGGTCAACATTGCTGATTCTTTGAAAAATATGCTGTAGATGTGTGCTATAGCCCCTTACTTCTATTTGCACATGTGTTTGGTCCCTGTCAATGTTATTTGTCTGTCTGTCTGTCTCTTGTGTTGTGTGTGTATATTTATGTCCCCCCCCCCCCATCTTTCCTCTCTTTTTTCATGGTTCTGAGAGACTCCTTTTGTCTCAGCATATTGTTTGTAATTTGAAAGGGCACCATGTGTTGGTGTTCCGCCATCCTGTGTGATTATGCTAAATAATAAAAATAAAAACATTTGATCGCAAAAAAAAAAATATATATATATCATGATGTCAATTAAAGGGAAAGGAGAGGGATTTGTTTGATTTCAGTTGTCTCACTCTCTAGCTTGTTTATTACTGTTATTTAACATTTGACCTCTCCTTACTGTATCTCATATTGCCTTGTACATATTACCACATTTCTGTACAGTGTTTTTATATTTTATATCTCTTCTAATTATAGTGTGCTTTTTTATTTTCTAAGCTGAGCTGACTCAGAGAGCCCTGCACAAGAAATTCCAATGTGTCTGGACTGTTGGTCTGTGCACCAAAACCTGGAACCTTGAACTCTCACAGCTCTCATCAACGTTGTTTTCAGCAGGAAGCTGTTTTTAGTAAAAAAAAAAAAAAAAAGCTCTGTTAAATGATTGGACGTGACATGCCCAGCAGGAAAACAGCAGACAGACACATTTAGCAGCTAAAGAGCAAGATGTTCTCTCAGGAGATGGTGGACGCTAGACCAGAGCAAAAAGGAGAGTGAATCTTGGACTTCCATTCACTTAATTGGTCAGAAACTGGATGTGTTAATAAGGAAATAGTTTACTAACCCATCAGCCATATTATTATGGTGATATAATTGGTCACACTTGATTTGCTGTAGCCAAAAATGTTGCTCCATATACATTTGTCAAGGACAGTGTGCAAACTCAACCAGGCCTTTGAAAACCCAATATCACACCTTTCACCCACAAAACCTCGAGGCAGCACAGTCACTATACCTGCACCGGCTGCCTGTAGAGGCCCTCCATGCTCCAATAACACAAGACTGGCAACTGGGGATGGAAAGAGTTCAGACCTCCAGAGGAAACACAAGGGGCCCCTGTGTTTAAGAGAGGAAGCGAGAACAAGCAGGGGAGGCTGCAACAACAAGAATGAGCCTTTTCTTCTTAGCTATAGAAAAATGTCAAGAATTCAGGTGAAAACACAGGAGCAGGCAGAAAGTCAGTTAAGTCAGTTAATTACAGAAAGAAACCGTGACAAAGCATCGAGGAGCACGCTAAAATGTGAGTGTGTTTCCTCAGCAAGCCAACCTCCCAGCAAGCTGACCTTACTTTCCTCTGGGCTGAATTCTCTTCATATGTGCAAGTGTGCCCAAAGGGCTTGTTAATATGCAACAGACCCAGCATCCATCTTTAATTAAACAAAGAAAGGAACATGAGGAAAAGAGGCGGGGAAACGTCACACTACAAGCCCTGAATCCTGAAAGCAGAGGATGAGACAGTGACCGGCATGTACTGTGAGTGGAGCGAGAGCAAGCGACAGAGAGAACCCTTACACATCCCTGTGAGCCTAATTGAAAACAGACACGCTCATTTCTGTAGAAAAGGAAGAGAGGCAAGAACCCGCTGGTTTCTCACAGCGGGTCAGAGGCGGTAGTCTCAGGAGGAGAACCTTTGCGTTTGAAACAGGCCAAATTTGAGTCTTTGTGTGTGTTCCTATGAGAAACCAGATTTATCTTATTCTCCGGAGTCCAGACCGTAAGAATAGCAACTGCAACCCTCGAAGAGGTCAACGTCCAAAGCACGCGCGTTTACGAGCCCATGCAACTCTTGTGTGTGTGTTTGTGTGTGACGAGAGGCCAGCATTCAGCTGATGTTATGCAGGTCTCCCCCCTGTTTCTTGGCTGTTCTGAAACTACAAAACAATCAGCTCCGTAATAAAAAGGTCTGTGTGCCGTGGAGCTGAAATGTTTCATGTGTATCAATACTGAGCTATAGCTCACATACACACAAACACAGAAACACACACAACAAACCAACCAACCGGCTACGTCCATTGCTTTGTGTTGGTGCCTGACACATCTGGACTTTAAACACACACACACACACACACACACACACACACACACATGCATGCAACAGGCACAGCACACATTCCCACTCTCTCCCTTCCCTCCAAAGTGTTGCACTTAAACTGAAACGGGGCAAGCTAAACCAGCAGAAGTGTCAGTAAAAGAGACACTTGCTCTTTGTAATCAAAGTAAACTTGCAAGTCCAGCTTTTTCTCTTCCCCCCTGTTATTTGAAGCAGGATTCCAGAGAGAAACCACACGTTGCTCCGCTCTGCTCTGCATGAATCTGGACATTTTTCTGAAACGTACACAGGGGCATGTAAAAAATCTGCAACTATACAGGCAAACTCTGCAGGAAGCGCTGCAGCCCTTCTGGCTTCCTCTTTGTAAGCGTATGCCCTCACATTTTGGAAATCTCTCCCAAAGGAGCTAACTGACAAATCTCCTAAAACACGGCTAACGCCAAAGTCTCGGATTCATGTTTGGGAGGGCAAAGTGTTGGCTATGTATTCAATGAACATGAGTCATATGGTGGGGATGACTGTTACTACAGAGTTACTTACTGTACACGTTGGTAAATTAACCCATCGCTTTGCCTGAAGCGGTGCTTAGCTCTGTATGTTGAGTTAAATGAATGCCTAAGCATTGCAGGAGTGCTTTTAAGTCCTGGTGCATAGGACCACCAGTCAGTTACATAACAAAAGCAGCAAGGAAGCATCTAAAATTAGCCCTTGAATGTTGTCTTTGTTCAAGATATTATCTGCAATTTATCACCGGCAGGGTGCAGTGACCCTCTATAAACTTGGCCCAACTTCTGCGACTCCAAATTGGAGTTTTGCAGTGCAAAAAGAGAGCTTGCTTCAGCAGTTCCTCAAGTACTGAGCCAGCAAGAGATGCAACTTCATGGTAATGAATACAATAACTCACAGCCTTTTGGGATGGAGTTTTGCCCACTCATATCTTCACATATTTAAGATATTTGAATCAAGGTCTGACTCTGAACACTGTCTAGGAGTTGTGTGGCTGCATTTGCTGCAACCTATCTTTAACTGACTTAAAATAAGTAAGCTCTTAACATGAGGAAGTTGTAGCCATTGTTCTTCTGTGCATGCACTATCACATCCAAGGAATAAGAAGAGGGAAGTCACTCTTCTTGTGAAAACTTCAGAAAAGATTTAAAAAGAAGCAGAAATATGACTCTGCAACCTAATAACCATTTCACATTAAGATTAGATTAATTTGCTGAGGTCTTTTCCCAGCCTTCAGGGAATCAAATTGTGTCACCGGAAACTAAACCATGGTGCCAAGCAATACTTGCCAAAAACAAGAATTGGGGATTTGCTGCTGCTTTCAGATGCATAATCTTCTGTAGATAGACAGATCTAAAACCATTTGGTTCAATATTAAGTTTTCAGTCCTACCTGTGCAGGGAGAGAATCTGGCCCAGGCTCGTCCACTAGGAACTGCAGATCACCGGTTGGTCCCGCGTCCCCGGCTCCTAATCCTGTCATGAGCGCTGCGTCTAAGCCAAGAAAATCTGCATGTCTGCCTAGAAAGTTAGAGCCTGGAGTGAGGGACGAGCAACTGGCTGCTTCTCCAATCGCGCTCTCTCTCTCTCTCTCTCTCTCTCTCTCTCTCTCTCTCTCTCTCTCTGGCTGCATGTGCTGAGTGATTGACTACTGCCTTATGCAAGCTGCCTCTCTTGCTTTTCACCCACTCAGCTGGCTCCCACTCAGAATGTGAGGAGAGAAAGGGAGAGAAAGGGAGAGAGAATGAGACTGTGAGCAAAGTAAAGCTGATTCTCAAAGGAGCCACAAGCATGTGTCTGGTGTAGCATTACACACACAAACACACACTCATATACACGGGTACGAGGGCTGCAATTTATGGACATGCAACACTGCTCTCCAAACACCAATCGGAGTAAATCTAATTATAACGCAATATAAAAAAATCTATTTAGATTGCTATTTGGCCCTGAAAAGAGAGGATGAATTGGCAGAACATATATATATTTAATGTCAGAGACAGCAAGCAGATACAGATCAAGCACAGGTCCAGTGACCACAAATTGAAAATCAAAGTAGGAAGACACAAAAAAATCATTGCACCCATAAGAAAAAAGACTACACGACCACTTCAGATTTCAAAGAGCTTAATGGCTTCACAAAATTCCAAACTGCGACATGCATTATATACTGGAATTTTAATTCCTGTATAAATTTTGACCAATCTGTTGCTGCATGTCAAAGGTTTACACTATTGTATTTATTTATAGTTTTTATTTGTTCTATTATATTTTATATGTAAACGCATCCAGTGCATCCCAAATATACACCAATCTTAATGTTGTGTTGACGTTCATATTTTGTTATTGTGTACTATCCAAATATTTGGACGATTGGCATTTTGATGCTTTGGCAACATTGTTCTTGAAACTTTCATGCAAATAAAGCCTTTTTGAATTAGAGAGAGAGAGAGAGAGAGAGAGAGAGAGAGAGAGAGAGAGAGAGAGAGAGAGAGAGAGAGATGGCATTGGCCATCTGGGTGGCAAAAAGCTCAACCACTTGTTTGTGGTGAGGCCTCCAGCCTTGTGAATGTAAATAGTGAGTATAGCAGCTTTGTTCCATAGCCTCAGTCCACTTCCAGCATCTGCCGCCGCTCCAGTGGAAGACCTCTCTCCTTTGTTATAAGCCCTGGAACGATGTTACCATGCATGATGCAAGCAACGCTTGTGGTTTCACAAGGTTTTCCCAAAAGTGTGGCACCCATCATCTGGACTGCATCACTTCACAAGAAGTGCATGGGGGGTGAACCAGACACTTATACGGGGATATATACAGACATTCCTGGTCCTCAGAGGATTTATCTTTGAGACGTTGGCGACCCCCCCTGCTTTTTCCTCTTGCTCCACATGATGTCATTTATATTTTTGTACTGACTGTGGTGGTTATTTTAACACGTTCCAATTCTTCACTTTGTCGACCAAGCACAAATCATGTTTGAGCTCCCGGTGTCTAGTTTGAGTTTAGCTCTGTGTAATTGTTTTCCACCGCGGCACGTCTGTATATTTACTTACGAAGAGGGGAAGATTCCTACCACTCCGCCGCCTGTTGCTAACGTGAACCAGTTGTCCGGCCTGACACTAAACAGCTCCCTCACACATAGTTCCATCTACTAGTAAGTGTCATTGTATGGAGCCACAGGACAGTGATCCCTGGTAATCAACATATCGCTGCTCGCTCGGCCCCTCTCCCCTGCTCTCTTCTTTTCAACAACACTGAGGGAAACAGCTCCATATTAGGGCCACCATTCGGCGCTGGCTTAAATGGATTGTTTACTGCCAAACACTTCAAACAGCTTGAGAGCACTTCCACCAGAACAACTGTTTTAAGTAAGTAGGGAGAAGCTGCAATGGAAAGCTGGGGGGCTTTTCAGCAAAGGCCGTATAGCAGTCAACCTGTCTGTTTAGCAGTCGGACCGTGATGCCCTCCCTGAACACGAAAGCCCCTACTGTACAATCACATCTGCAGGAGCATGCATGCATACCAGGGCGAGGCAGTCATACAATACAGAATAACTGTGTGTTTGTGTGTACGTCCATGCCCGGGGATGATGTCGGGGGAGGCGACTGTGGCTCAGTGGTTAGCAAGTCGGTCTTTCAATCAGAAAGTCGGTGGTTCGATCCCCGGCTCCGGCAGTCTGCGTCGTTGTGTCCTTGAGCAAGACACTTAACCCTCATTGCTCACCGTTGCTGTGTCTACGGTCTACTGTATAGCATGTAAGTCGCTTTGGATAAAAGCGTCAGCTAAATGTAATGTAATGTCCATGTGCCAGGCCAGCTGTTGTGCCAGTGGGGAGATGAAGGATGAGCGCCTTGTTAAAAGGCTTCAAACACATTCTTTAAAGAGCCAGGTCGACGTTTGAACTCAATGCATCCCTTTAAGGCACGTGTATAGCCTCTGTGTACCATATAAATGTCGAAATAAATCTATGATGAAAGCACAATGTGTGATCATGGCTAATTTTGTCAGACGAGGGATTTTGTTACGTCTTTAAAATGCTACTGTCCATGCCAGATAGCGTCGAAAAGATTCAATTATGAGCAAACATTCCAATATATCATGGCTTCTTGGGAGGTAGGCAATCCATCTAAATGTCACTATAATTCATTCTAATTGTATGCTTTGGAGTCTGGTGCCCCCGAACATGAGAAACTGCCCCCTCATTAGGCTGAAGCAGCATTTCCAGCCTTCGCCGCAGGGAAAACATGTTGTGAATGGTGGCCGCGGAGCTTTCCTGACCCACGCGTAAAAGATCAACTCCTAAATCCTGTTGGAAAAGCTGCACAGTCCTTCATTCAATCAGTCTCTAGTGTGCTGGTTTTTTATCAAACAAACGCTCTAAAAACCAATTGTAGACTTCCCAGCAGACACACAAAGTTAAGGACGAGTTGTTAAACACAGTGGAGCATTTAGCTGCTAAAGAGACCGATATTTTACTAAGGAGTTGATGGAGACGGAGCTAAAGCAACAAGAACGGTGGATATTAGAGGCAAGAAACAGTAATGAATGCTTTTGTCAGTAAGCAATCAGGTTGTAGGTAATTGGGTAATGTTTTGATCCTCATGATCTGTCCACTGTGAGTCCAACAATGGAGTTGCATTGCGAAATCAATTGTTTATTGTTTCAGCTATGGAACATTATTTGATCTGGAACCTACATGTTTTATCAATTTGATCTGAGACGTACATGTTTTATCAATTTACTCTGCTTCTCTCTGTCTCCTTTGCTTCTTCTTTTGTTCTTGCCTTTCTTTTGTTTTTTCAGAGAGAAAGAGATGCGGACAGACGTGAAGAAATAGTTCCCTGTCAGTGTCCCATGATTCTCTACCTGGCCCCAATCCATAACAGACTGGAAACGCATCGGGTACGGATGCAACTATTTAGACAAACCAGATGACCCCATACCTCTGTGGCTATAAACTTAAATCCTATTTAATCGGAGCAGCGTACACTGAATCCCTCCCACGTTTGGCAGGTAACTGCACACTTGAAAGACAACAAGCATGAATCAGTCTTTAGATGAGGAAACCATGTAATCTTCTTTTTTCTCTTCTTTATTTTCTCTTCATTTTCACACTGTTAATATATTGTATGTTGTCCTTCTTGCTTTGTGTGTGCTTTCCTCCCCCTCCTCCCACCCCTTCTGGAGATTTATTTGTTTTGCATAATTTCTTTCTCAAACACTCACTCCCTTCCTCTCTTTCTTCGCTGAGCCAGAAGAACGACGAGACGCTACGTATAGGAGGCCTGGAATAAACGTTTATGTTGTGCGTCATTGTTACACTGAATAGTCACTGAGCATTACTAATACAAATAATCTGGACCGCGTCTGGAATGTGTGTGTGGATGGACAAATGAAGGATGCAAAAAAGAAAGAAAGCATGAAGAGAAAGAAATAAGACACAACCAATGACATCGTCTTCGTCTCTGCAGGATCACTTATGCATCACGTAATAAACCTAGGTGTCTGTTACAATCTGTTTCTGGGCGTCATGTTGCATAAAAGTATCATAACATTGACTACATGAAGGCTGGATGCAGAAATGATAAATAGACGGAGACATTAAATACATCTAAATAGGTGTCAAAGAAGAGAATAACACATCTAACTGTAGTTAATTGTGCTGTAATGACTAATACAATGGCTTCACTGTGACTGTGTATTTAAAGTAATGACTGTCATTAATCCAGGCTAACAGGAGGGTGGAAAGGTGACAGCTTGTATACATTTTTATAATCTGCCACAGTCTCAATGTGTGAGCCTGAGGTCCACAACTGATAAATGTATCCCATCAGACTGGGCTCTGTCCACTTTCTTCAACAAACTAGAATTTGTCGTTTTATTTTGCCAGACCAATACAGGGAAGAGTTTTTTAAATTGTTCTAGCACAAACATTGCTACATTGTGAAAATGCATCTCTTTCATATACTATGTCTACTGTATTTGTTGTGATACAACCCCTCACTCCCCTGGATCAGACTGACTCAGCTTAACAGAGGAAATAATGGCTGTGTCAATGGCTAAAGGCTGTCAAACATCAACAATGTTATCAGCCTGCTCTTCCTTGCCCCTAATGACTGTATCACATTTATGAGTTATCACCAGACTGCATAGCTAAGAGGATAATTTCATCTTTCTCCCTGTGGAGGAATATACTTCTCTCTGAGGACCCAAAGTGATAAAACGATGCTGAACAAGAACACGCTCATATTAATTGCTCCAACTTTAGGGAGTATTTGGGCTGCTTACAAACTCTCCTTTACTGTTGCTTTACATTACCTGACAATGTCATTCATCTTGCTTTTCAAAATTGACCTACATACTGGATCCAACAGCCTACTGGTCAATAACATGCATGAGTAACCCTTAGCAGATCGGACAAACGCCTAAGTTAAAATTATATTTTCTCCAAGGCTACGTAGCTGCTCTCCATGAGTGGAGTGCAGAATGAGGTCACCAAGACAAGTTATCAAGCTCTGGAAATTTCCCTGGCCAAGCAAACAATATTCCGAGGAAGCGCCATGTTTTCAGTGGCTGGAAGAAAATAGAGACGTGTTTATGTTAAACTCATTTGCATAGAAGGTTTGGATGCTTCTGGGACTTAGGAAGCTTTCGCTTTATGGGAGCCTCCAGCTAAAAGGAGTTTGTATCCCTTTCAAGGATTAGGTGATCAGTTTGCAGGATGTATGACTTTTTTCCAAATGTGTCATCTGAAAGTAAACACTGTATTTATTATTTCTTTGTTTTTTAACACAACACATCAATAAGAAGTGGAGTTTTTAATGAATAACATTTTCTGAATATAAATGGCCACAGAAGCCGATACCTTAAGATGTGGAAAGAAATGTCATTGTTGTTGTTTAGTGTGAAGAATATAGTATTTACTTATAATGTTTTGGGGGGTTTTCTATTATGTGCTATCAAAAGAACATAAAACGCATTGTGTGAATAAGAAGTCTAGAAAATGGAACATTTCAAAGTGAATAGAGATGATAAAGTATGTTTTTTGAGAGCAAAGCTTGCAAGTTGAATCCAACGAAAACACAGTTCTACATCCTGTTCTGTGTTGCATTGTCCTTGTGCCCCCTCACTCCCTTCATCTATCTTGTCAAAATAAAAACAAAAACTCTTGCAAAACTGAGGAATCCTTTCAGATACAAGGTTTTTCAACATATGTTTTATTGCCCTTTCAAAAACAGATATCGCGTGCAAAGATTACACATACAGTAGATTACAAATGGTAGCAGTGTCACATCTTGTAATGCATGTTACTCCCAAATTGCAGAGACATGTTTTATTTATTGTCTTTACCTATGAGGCTCTCAGCATGCCCATGATTACATTTCATTCCACAAGTGGTGAAGCTGGTGAAAAAGACTTAAAGGTGTTTGTGTGCTTCAAGTGAAGTTTTCATCGGATTGTGAAGCAGCATCCCTTCCACCTTTGCAACATCCAGCGCCAGGTATTTGGTACTGAGAAATTAAGCTAGAGAGCTTCTCCTCTCTGAGGTAGTTCATTTGGAGCTCACCCCAACTTTACGTTTGCCAGTTCACTGATTTGCAAATCTATCAAAGGGTTCCCTGGCTCCATTCATGAACTGGTTGTTTCTGCAGCTCTGTCTCAGAGAATGTGTGAACCCTAATGTCCTTTCACCCCGTATTACGTTGTTCCATTGCTGCATGAAGAGTAAACCCACATGACAGCGTTCTTCTAAGTATAATTGCTTTGACTGAGGAATATTTACCCCCTTTGCTCCACTGCAGAAGGATGATGTGTTCTTTAGGTATTGACGTCTGTATGGAGAGATTCAGGGGTGGATGGGTTTAAAATAGATCCGAAAAAACTTCCCAATACCTTACGTTTTTTGAAACCTGCAATCCACAAAGAATCAATTTTGGTTTTATTTCTGTATGTGTTTGTCACCTACGAGGTATGTGTTGCTAAGGTATTCAGTGTCGAGGGGATAAAGCGATATTTGTTTGATCTCTAATGAGCTGCTGATGAACAGATGTGTTCTCTGGCTCTGAGTTGTCTTACGTTTAACTTGAAATAGTTGCAATCACCTTAAGGATCCTAAACTTACTTCTGCTCAAGATCCATAATAAATAATCCAGTGTGCTACATATCTGGTTCCAGTGTTACAACCTTTTCTGCTGATGTAATGGTCTTGTCCATAACAGAAATCAGCCAAGAAAATGGAAATCTTTAACTTGGCCCCTCCAGAGGGGGATGATTAAAACCTTAACCTGTGGCATTTGGATGAGTAAAGAGAAAACCAAACTCCTCTAAAAGCCTGTTCAGAAGAATTTCAATCCCAAACACACCCAAACATTTCTGGTGGTCTTAGTGGTAGGAAGCTAGAGAAGGATTTTATTTGTCTTTCTGCAATAAGTTGGCTGGCAAACGGTACCAGGATATGGAGGGGATACTGTAAATCTCCAAGTATTTTCTGACTTGCATAAACATCAATTATTTAACCCGGTTTACACGTCTCTAACACATGGAGTTGTCAGTAGCTTGTGAAGATAATGTCACACTGGTACTTTGGAATTCTCCACACGATGACAGGCAGATGTTTTACTGGGTTGTTGTAGTGAAGGAGCAGCTGTTCCCATGCAACTGGACTGCGTTGTGAATTACGTTTCACGGGTAACATATTTTGTCGTGGATTACGTTTGCTTTAGACTTATCACAAAAAGGTTTTAATTGAGTCCAAAGTCAAAATAGGGAGGAGGTCAGGGTGCTTGAAGGGTCAAAAGACCAATAGAAGTACCTTTGTTGCCTGAACATAAGTAAATACCTTCCAAGTGCATTTTGTTTAGTTTTAGTTCAGTTCAGAAAATATTTTTCTCTCAAAATGTAATTGAGAATGCAGTTTAGTTGTATGGGAAAGTAATTTTGTAGGAGACAGGTATGGCTTGTGATTTATCATTTTGATTTATGTGCAAACATCCACGGTCATCCACGGTCTTTGGCTCTATGATGGTAAACATTATAAATTCAAGCAGATGAAATATACTTCTTTCACAGAGTTTCTGGGCTCACCGTCAAGGACAGTGTAATGAGCTCAGATATCTAGAAAGAGCCACTGCAACTTCAGGACACCTATAACTTTTCTTAGTCTACTGATAGTAAACCCTATGGCACTCCCCCGATATTGTATATCATCATCTGAGTAAAAAGATCTAATTTACTACCAATAAACCAGATGCTAAGACTTCTCCCTTTGCTTTAGTGAAGCCATGACTAAGTAATCACTCCAGCGTAAAAGTATGACTCTAATTCAGCATATTTACTGTTGTCAGCCAAGACTCATTGACAGGCCTGAGCCCTCTTGCACATGTGGTTGTTACCAAAGAGACTGTAATGGGAAGACCAACACTTTCCAAACATTGCTAATCGGTCTCTCCACAACACAGGACTTCTCAAAACCCGGGAGAGATGGGCTGTGAGTGCTGCAAAAAACCTGGTTGACCCACGCTCAATTATGTTCCTGAACACATCCTGTAGACACAGATGGAGGACTGAAGCTACTGCTGCGGCTCTGCTTTCGTGCTGCTCGTGGTTAGCCTCCGTGTGGGCACATTATAAGAGCATTGGTTAAAGCTGTCAATGACCCAAATGATGCACAGGCCAGCGCTTTATTATAGAAGAGTTTTGTTTGACAAATACAGTAGTAGCATGGTGTTCCTCAGGGTTCAATAATGGGCCTCTAATTGTTTTCTTTTGTTTTAGTATGTGCTTCCTTTGGGGAACAAAAAAGCTCACGAGTCGGTTCCTATATTATATTGTATGTTTTACATGCTAGTGCATTTAGAAACACTTGTCGATTCTGGTTGAATAGTTGTGTCTTATTTTCCGATTATTTGTCAGGCCTTATCATCCTTATTATTATTCAAAGCACTGCAACTCATCAATCATGCTTTTATTTTGGCATGGCAGGCATAGTTCTCCCAGTTATGTATATCTTTATTGTGAAGCTCATTATGAACTCATGCTGCTCTTCTTTGTTTTTAATTTAAGATTTGATTTAATTAATTTAGAACTAATAAACTCAGGCCCCTAGTTATTACATTTATATTTGTCATGCATCATCTAGCCGTGCCTCTAAAAGTTAACTTTATTATATCTCTGGCTAAAAAGTTGTGCAAACGTTTTCATTAGAATAGCTGCCTGGAAGTGATGTAATTGGAGGCCTTATCATCATTACCTTTTCCTTTGTACTTTCACCCTGAACAAATCAACATATGCTTTAGTTATGCTTCATTTTCAAACCCGAACTCTTCTCAAAGCCATGCTGCTTGCTCTAAGCTTTGAAACATATCTGTTGCCTCAACCAGTCATCATCGTTATGATTCATCCATGCTGCTGGACTGGAAATGAAAAAGTACATCGAATCAACCAGGTGTCACCATAATCACAGATCACATACAAAAACAATTCAAGCGTTGCTAATAAGAGACCAAACTCAGATCGCTCTCTCTTTCTTTCTGGATCATATTTTGTGTCATGTCACTGCTTTGAGGAACCAAAACAATTATTTGAATGATTTCACGTCATGCTATATATTTTCTAGAGATCAGTGACCTGCATTGCATGTGTACACACACACACACACACACACACACACACACACACACACACACACACATACACACACCTACACACACAAACTAATCTTCATTTAACATGTTTTCATACTACATTTCATATTTAGCAAATTAAAAAAGTCTGTTTATTGAAACAAATCATGACTACAAGAAGATGATGAGAGAAAGCAAAGAACAATATATATGATTTTTCATTTAGTGGCACTTGCATAAACAGCATTTTAGGATTTGGGTTTTCTCTATACCCATGCTACGTGCAACACTAAGACCACGGAACTATATTTAGCTTTGTAATGATAACATGTTAATTTGGGCATCATTTCCTGAAAGCATAAAGGCTGTTTACACAGCTGTGTCAGTTGTAAATGTAGTGGATAAGGATATTTTATATTAAAATCCATGCAGCTGCAACCTCAAATCCAATATCAAGTAGAAACTGCAAAGTGTAATAGTTTCAGCTTGCAGAGGACGTTGTTAAAGGAGCCACATTATTTAATCTATGTTAATACATTCAAGGTGATGAAGATACAAAAGGAGGCTAAAGGTTAACATCTGATCAGGGATCAGGTCTTGACATGATACACAATATGCAGCATGAAAGAGGGTTGTGCTAATGTGAAGTTTGCAGGAGTCTTTCACTCAAAGTGATAGTGGTCATCTTATCCATTTGTTCAAATGTAGTGTGATTTGTCTTCTGAAAACTCATCTTGACTACTGTTAACTTTTATCACTAGAATAATAATCTATGACCTGTTGTAAAAATACATATACACATAAACACAGGAGGGGTAGCCTAAGTAGCATGTTAGCAGAGCAGCTGCTTCAGTCCTCCATGCCTACACGTGGTGCATTCAGGCACAGTTTTGACGGTAGGTCACCCGCGTTTGGGACAACTGAAAAACGCGGCTGAAACACTTTCTGTGTAGACACGCAGAACCGTTAAACAGATGTCAAAGAAACATCTGTTTAACTGCATGTTACTTTAATTGGATCTTTTATAGAGCTTCTAACGTTGTCTCTTGAGCTGCAATCTGTGATTTAAGAGGACGACAGCATCATAAACCTCAGCTGCTAAATATGGGTGGTGTGTCACAATGCTCTGATGCCATGCCACTCTGTGGGCCCTTTATTAATGTCACCAGCTGTTTATAGCAGCTGTCGCATAGTAGTTCATAAACTCTCTCACACACACACATACACACACATAACCTTTTGCTGCCTTCTTTTGATAATGACTTCCCCTGTACATAGTTTAAGTTACCTAAAACCACACCTGAATACAACTTTTGCTGTCATGCATGTGTCAATGTGTAGGTCTTGCTCAAGACATGAACACCTTTATCTTGTATGTCCAGTGTTTGTTTGCGCATCCACCACTCCCACCGCCCGTCCCCCCGACAGTGTTCAACCTTTTTAGTTTAGTATATGAAGTTATAGCAGACAAATTAACCATATAATATTGTATTATTAAATACACTTGTCACTTTTACATTACACTTACATTTCACTTGTCTTAAGCACTGTTATATGTTTGTCTGTGCACTTTATTTTAATTCTATATTATATTCTATTGTAAATTTAAATTCCATGCTCCTATTTCTTTTTGCACTGTGTTTATTGTTTAATGCATCAGCTTCCAAGACAGGCTTTCATAATATGGATCGTAACAAAAGATTTGCCTCTAAAGCGTCTGACTCATAATTCAAAGCGTTGGCCTTTCTAGACTCAGAACATCCATTGCTCAATTTCTCATTGGTTCTGGTGGACCTGAGGTAAGTTTTCAACGGCTTTAGCTTAAAACACCGCTCACAAGAAGCAGTAGTGTTTGAAAAGCTCAAAAAACACTTATTTGTATGGCTTAATGGATAGTCGACTGTACCAGAAGGTCTCTGCAACCCAATCTGTACTTTCCTTTCGAAAATGTGTCTGAACTAATAGCCCAAGTCATAAATATGAACTAAATGAAAAAAAAGCTGTCTCTTTCAGAAATACATCCAGGACTTAGAGGTTGGATGCTTTTTTGTTGTTGTAAAAGCTCCTGCAGCCTCTCACAGATTCTGTTAAATCTCTTTCCTTTGTTTGCAAGACCTAATAAATAGCTTTTTTTACACCTCACCTGTTTTCTTCCTGTCTCTAAGTATTCTTCCAGACCAATAGGAACATGCCTCCTCACACATACATAAATACACACAGCCATCTATGACGGAGAGACCCTTGATAGTCGTTGATTTACATAAATTCAGTAAGGCAAACAAATCTCCCTGATTTACGTTAACTCCAAGTCTTTGTGAATGATGGTGAACTTTATAGTGCATGAGTTTGTGTATGTGTGTGTGTGTGTGTGTGTGTGTCTGGATGAAATATGTTGATTGTGTGTTTCAGATAATTTACCATGAAGGGTGCGTTCTCATTGGAACATCTGCTTTCCAGTACAGACAAGCTGCAGTGTGATAATGATATGTATGTGTGCATACTGTATGTGTTTATATGTGTACGTGTGTGTGTGTGTGTGTGTGTGTGTGTGTGTGTGACCTTAAAGAGGCGCCAGCTTCAGAGCTCGCCTGACTGCTTTGACTTTTAAGGAACATTCGTCTTTTGGCCTGTCCTCAATGTTATGGCTCCAACGCCCACTCGGCACCTCCAAGTCACTGGTCATATAGGGTTTATTCAAATGTGCACCACTTATTGGCATATGGTTATCCAAAGGCTGTTTCTTTATTGCATGTGAAGATCCGACAGGTTAACTTTTTGTTTGGCTTTTTGTCTCAAATCTTTTTCTCAGGTTGACCAAAGTCCCACTAGAGTTTACTGGTACTATACTTCTCTCTGTATCCAGCTACTGGTAGGAAGCCAAAACAGTAAGAGCCCTTTGGATTCGTTTTACAGTAATTTACTGTACATGCCTCCATATTTGTGGTCCACCAATGACACCACAGGAGAGCAGCTGATTGGTCAAAGGTTGCAATGATGTCAAGACACAAGTTTCCATGCTTGTTGATGGAAAGCCGTATAAAGAGAAGCAGAAGGAGACATGCAGACCAAGAGGATCGAAGTGAAGGAAACTCCACTTGGTATTGTTTTGCAAGCATCGTTGAGTCAATGAATATATATCAATCAACCTCGAAAAAGTAAAAGAGAACAAAAATCCTAACAAGTGTAAGTGATAAGTCTGCAGCTCTATGGTACACTTCCCAAGGTTACAACCCAAAAGGTATGAGAGAAGTACCCATTCCATAAAGTCCATTATTTGAACATGTAAGCCAAAAAAACCTGGAGAGAATCCTCCATAAAATCTTCTTGTGAGTGAAAAATTGGACCGTCTTTTTGTAGAGGATCAGCATTACAAGTTAAAACAGTTTTACACAGATCACAGAAATGAGTCCCACGGGTTACCGGTTGAGGCAGTGTTTTCATCGCATAGAAAGACACACACACAGACATGTGCACACAGTAAAGTTTTACAACCTCTGGAAGTCAGGAATTTCACAGAGTTTGGGCTGACAACAGTGTTATACGAACTAGGATACGATTGACGAGAAAGCAGTGTTACATTTGTTTTGAGGCACAATTACAGCTGACTGCACGATAGTATTTGCTGCTTGTTTTATTAAATCCTGATCCAAAGTATGTTTTAAATGTCAATTATGTTTTAATCATCTATGAACCCAGACAGGCTTGCATCTTGTTGTCTGAATGCATGCATGGTGAATTGCACAGCCATGACACACATGTTCACACTCTGGTCGACATCCCACGCAGTTGAAAGAGGGTTCAAAGGTCACAGAGAGAGCCCGGTGCTGACCCCGGAGCTGCATATCTTCACCATGATCTGCGGCATCTGCTCAGCCTTACTCACCTTCAATCACCAACTGAGCACATGTGTGAACTTGTTGACTTGCTCATGAAATTAATGTCATTAGCAGCTTCTAAAGAACTTTTTTTTTTAATGTTAATGTCCATTTTTCATTCTTTTTCCCTGTTTTAATGCTCACTGGTTTGAGTCATGTGGTACAGTGGAGGGCCTGTGCCCCTGTTATGGTTCCCCTGTTATCACTTCATTTCACTATGGCAAGGTTTAAAGACCAGGCCATTAATAGTGGAGTCTGGAGGATTTGAGAATGTGTGTGTGTGTGTGTGTGTGTGTGGGGGGGGGGGGGGTGGGGGGGGGGGTGTTTGAGGGCTAAACTGTAATGGTTTTGCTGAGACCCGGCAGACATGGAGACAAAGTGAGTCATGACCTCTTTTCAACAAACCCCTGAACTCTGAACAGAAATATGTAGACGCACACACGTCTTCAATGGGGGTCTGTTTTCAAGAGAGCCAGATTCATTTATTTCATGGATTCAGAGGAGCTTAATTGTTCTTAAAAGGTTTGAAGACGTGTGCATCATTGTAGTTGCCTATACCCGACTCCCTCTTCCTCAGTCTGCGCTCTCTCTACTCTGTAATTTTGGTTTTGGGGTGTAGGCTTCATCCGAGGACTAAACAGAAAACCCTCCGTACAACATAGAAACGGTCTCCGACCACAGGCGGAGGAAAAACACAGAATCCAGTTGTGGATATAACATATCATGCAATAATAATGAACTGTGCCTTCTTCAAGATGGTAGCAAAATCCATGGAAAATTATAGTCTGTCTCGGTGGTTTGTACATTTAGTAAAGATCTACACAGCTTTATAGACACTTAATAGCTTATTGTTTTGATTTTCTGACAAACAAATGGACTGTTTCGTCTCACAGGCCGGGTTTAGAAAAAATAACAATAAAAGCAAATAGTGAAATTATGTTTTTCTCATGGCCAAAACACAAATCCAAATGATAGGCAACTGTTTGCAAGACATTTGATAAAAGAAGAAAATATGTCAATGTAGTGTTCACAGGTTGTTTCCGCTCCCCGCAAGTTATTGCTGCTTTAGTTCTTTTTTTTAATTAGTCCTTGATGTTATTGGTCCAGTAAAAGTCTGAGTGCTTTTAATGCCGCTCTAGTGAAAAACCTTATAATTTACCGCTTGATTACATTACTGTATGACTGTGTAGCCACTGTGCTGGTGAAAACAAATGCATATTTCTACAATACTAAACATTAGTTTTCCAATGGGAAACCTCAGCCAATACAGGTTTTAATATGAGCCTAATATAGTTACTCTGAGAATTTGAAATGTCTGTTTTTCCCTCAAATATTTTGCTGTTATTATTTTTTAGTGACACGTTGGCGATGTGGTGTGTGTGTGTGTCTTTGTGTGTGAGTGTGTTTTTTTTTGTGTGTGTGCAAGTGGAAAAGAGAGACGGTGATTCATGATGATAAAGCACAGAAGAAATAGTAAATGACAGAAATGGAAGTTAAAACTTGAGAAAAAGACAAAGCATTTTATAGAAACTATAAATATATAGAAACTGAGAAAGTGGGAGATGATTCGATTCGTAGATGTTCAATCTTAACCGCAGAGGGCTGCGTTTCCAAGGATGTGGCAGCCTGTGGACTGTGGTTAGGATGAAAAGGAAGGAAGCCAAGTGGCCCTGAAGGAGTTCTCCCTGGATCTGTAGGGGACACGCACACACAAACACACACACACACACACACACACATACACACAAAGTCAACATGTATGTAAATGAGCGGCTATCCTCTAGATCTGGTGAACAGATGGAGTTAATTACTTCCATCCCTGTCAACCGGCTATGAGCAACTCTCGGAGAAATCAACTTACACTACACAGACACACATCATAGATCGTTTCTTTCTTTCCTTCCTTCCTTCTCCTCTCAGCAGACATTCCAGAGTTACCCATAAACGAGGTTAATACCGCAAGAATAGGTCAGCTACAGATGTTTGTAGGAGATTAGATCTCCTCTGACGTGATGTTACATGCATGCATGTCTCGCTTTTACAAAAGCTTTTTTTCAATCTATCTTTTGTGTCTTATAATATACTGTTCAGATAAATAAAAAGAGAGATCCCTATGTCCCATTTGCACTGAAACCTTTCTATTGTTGTTTTTGTGTTTATCTAGGATAAGAGTTAGGGAACCACCCTGGCCTTCACCTGCATAATATCACTCGAAGAAACTCAAAATCTCCAAAAAGAGATGCATGATAACTGCAGAAAGGGGCAACACAACCACAATGAGATGCACAGTGACCACAAAGAGACACACAAGAAAAATAACTAAACAACAAGGCTGTGTGCCTTGATCCTATATAAGAGAGTTTACAGGACCGGTTGTATGTCTGTGCCCAGGGGCCCTTTGTCTGATGTATAATCCGCCCATGATTAGACAGCAATAGTCTGGTGGGATGCTAGTTTTTAAGGAATGGAGAACTTGCATCTGGGAAGTAAATCCTCTTTGTATTGATACAGATTGAGAAGGAAAACATTCTTGGCACAGCTGCAGAAATAGCCATGGTGCCACCTGGACCAACTTTGAGCCAAAACCCAACAAAACAATGTTTATGTAACTTGAGTGCATCGGCGTGAGAATCACGTCAAAGCGACTCATCACTTGTGACAGATTGATTTGCTTTTGCTGCGGTGCAGTAAAACAACCTGACCCGCTATGTTTATTTCAATTCACCATTTAACCTACATCTATACAGGTTTGTGGAGCACAGTAAAATAGATACAAGACTCTGTCCTTTTCTTCAAGGGAAACAGGAAAGTGGTGGTAATTTTACTCTAATCCCCTTTGGACATTTGTAGGGTGTCCTTGGATTAATTCCACCTCAAAGGTCCTGGAGGGTCACATACCTGGACTCAATTAACTTTCTGCACTACCAGTGCAAGCTTTAGCACAATACTAGTCGGGTTTTATCTGACAGTAATTGAATATATTAATAGAGTGTTTCTCTTTTTTAGTGTTTGCGACAGTAGTCTCTTTCTTTGCCACTCATGGCTCGACTGTGTTCAGCTGGTTACAATCCAAACTCATCCATGTGAACAAAGACAGTGATTCAGTCAGTTCCAGGAAACTATGATTTGACTTGGCATTATGTGTGAAGAGCATTAGCTCAAATTGATTCAGCTTTTGATTTAGCATGGAGCTAGACGTCCCAAATTGTTTGCAATTATCTTTTACAGGATGTTTTTTTTCCATAGATTGTCTCCAGGAATTAGCATGTATGTACACTGACAATAAATAAAGTAATTGTTTCAAGGGTCAAAAGTTATAATAGCCTCAAATTTGTTTGGAAGCAGACACATTCATTTTGGAGACACAATGGGAACACAAACAATCACTCACTGATTGTGAAAAAACACACTGGAGAAAATAGGAACAATCTAGTTCTGTAAAGTGTATCAGTAAAGTGGCTCATAGGCTGAAAGTGCATAATAAAAACTAATTGCTAAAAAAAAAAAAACAGAAGTAAGCCTCCACTTCCTCTCAGCTTATACAGTACAAGTGTGCAGCAGTTGGCAAACTGTTTAATTTTATTGGACATCATCCAGTTGCATGTGTGGGATAAACCACAGATGATTAGTTATGTGTTGCATGAGCAGCATCAACAGAATATTTCCACTAGAAGTGTATTAGGCCTTGTGAGGAACAGAGTCCGGCTCCGTGAAACAAAAAGAAAGATCACACCCAAGGTAGAAGGAGGAGAAGAGGCCTTTTCAATGGTTTGGTTCTCATATTGGGGCAAATATACTCAGACTTGTCAGGATTCGGTTTCTGGACCCAAAAGCAAACTCGGCACAGCAGGTAACGTATAACAAAAATGTGTCTTTAATTGTCTCTCACAAAACCAAACTTAAATACTCAGGCCTTCAGGCAATATTCAACAAAACATAAACGGATAGTCTCTCCAAAACAAAACGGAAATACTCAGGCCTTCGGCAATATTCCAATATGGCGGTGTCTCGTGTCCAACTCGTGAAACGGGAATCTGCAGTTGCTTCAACGTCTCGAGTGTCGTGTCTGGGGCTGAGCATACCAGCCCTCACAAGTGTAATCTCCCGACGCTTGTGTCTGGGCAGAGGCCACTCTTAACCTGCTGCCGTAATTGTGCTGATCCTCTGCAGCTGCGAGCGGTGGCCATCTTCCTCCCAGCTGTCCCGTATAAACCTGATTACAGACCCACACACACACTCTCTGGTCCCAGCCAGCGTTATCATGGCACCCCCTGCTGGTGGTGCCCAGAACCCCCACAGTACCCCCCCCTTAATGGACGCCTCTTGGCGGCTTACCCGGCTTACCCGGATTGTCCCGGTAGAAGTCCCGGAGCAGAGTGGGCCCGATGAGCTGCCGACGAGGAAGCCACGACCGCTCCTCCGGCCCGTACCCCTCCCAATCAACCAGGTACTGGTAACCCCGCCCCCGCCGCCGGACGTCCAATACCCGGGAAACCGAGTGGGCCGGGTGGCCGTCGATGACCTGGGGAGCCGGCGGAGGAGCGACCGGAGGGCAGAGCTCACTCTCCGCGACCGGCTTCAGGAGCGACACGTGGAATGTCGGATGGATCCTCCAGGCCTCCGGGACGGCCAACCGGACGGCGGAAGGGCCAATGAGCTTCGTGATGGGAAACGGCCCGACGAACCTGGGTGTCAATTTCCTGGATTCAGTGGGTAGCGGAAGGTCCCTGGAGGAAAGCCACACCCGTTGTCCCACCTGGTACCCCGGTGACGGAACCCTGAGCCGGTCGGCCAGCCGCTTGTTAATGGCGGCCGAGCGCTCGAGGGCTGCCCGGGCCGTGCGCCACACCGCCCGAATCCGCCGTAGGTGGTCCCCCACGGCCGGGACCGCGACCTCCGCCTCCTGCTCCGGGAACAACGGGGGCTGAAAACCAGAGCACACCATAAACGGGGACATACCAGTTGCAGTGCTGATCAAGGTGTTGTGCGCGTACTCCACCCAGGGCAGGAAGGTGCTCCACGACACCGGATGTTGTGCGGCGACGCACCGGAGCGCCGTCCCCAAGTCCTGGTTGGCACGTTCCGTTTGACCGTTGGACTGCGGGTGGTATCCGGACGACAGGCTGGCCGTTGCCCCCAAGGCCTTACAGAACGCGCCCCAGACCCGGGACGCGAACTGCGGCCCCCTGTCCGATACCACGTCAACCGGAATCCCGTGCAGCCGCACCACATGAAGAACCAGGAGGTCCGCCGTCTCCAATGCCGACGGCAGCTTGGGAAGCGGGACGTAATGGCGCGCCTTCGAGAACCGGTCCACGATGGTAAGAACTGTGGTGTTACCTCCCGACGGTGGCAGCCCGGTGACGAAATCCACAGCGATGTGCGACCATGGCCGGCCCGGGATCGGCAGTGGCTGTAGCAACCCCGCCGAGGGCTGATGGGACGCCTTACCCCGGGCGCAGACCGGACAAGCTGCCACGAACTCCCGTGTATCCTTGGTCAACCCCGGCCACCAGAACCGCTGCCGGATGAGGAACGCGGTCCGCCGAGACCCCGGATGGCATGCCAGGACGGACGAGTGCCCCCACTGAAGCACCGCAGACCGGGCCGCCCCAGGAACGAACAGGCGACCCTCGGGCCCCCCCACCGGCGCCGGCTCGTCCAGCTGTGCGTTCCGGACCACCGTCTCTATCTCCCACGTCGCCGCCCCCACCACACAGGCGGGAGGAAGGATGGGAGCGGGGTCCTCGGACTCCTGTGAAGGGAACACCCGGGAGAGAGCGTCTGGCTTCCCGTTCTGACTCCCGGGGCGATAGGACAGCACATAGTTAAAGCGACTCAAAAACAAAGACCACCGGGCCTGCCGGGAGTTCACCCTTCGCGCCGCCCGAATATACTCCAGGTTTTTATGGTCCGTCCATATCAAGAACGGCAGCTCACTCCCGTCCAGCCAATGCCGCCACTCCTGGAGCGCGAGGACCACCGCCAACAGTTCCCGGTTCCCCACATCATAGTTGCGCTCTGCCGGACTCAGTCTTTTCGAAAAAAACGCGCACGGATGCAGTTTCTGGGAGACAGGGTCCCGCTGAGACAAGATAGCCCCCACGCCGGACTCAGACGCATCCACCTCCACCACAAACTGACGACCTGGGTCTGGATGCTTTAGGACGGGGGCACTGGTGAACAACGTCTTCAAGCGGCCGAACGCCCCCTCGGCCTCGTGTGACCAGCCGAAGGGCGCCTTTGTGGAGGTCAACTGCGTGAGGGGTGCGGCCACCTTGCTGTAATCCCGGATAAACCGACGGTAAAAATTCGCGAACCCGAGGAACCGCTGTAGCTCCCTCCGCGTGCCCGGCGTCGGCCAATCGGTCACGGCACGAATCTTGTCCGGGTCCGGTTCCACCCGGCCCCGAGCGATTATAAACCCGAGGAAACTCACCGACGCGACGTGAAACACGCACTTCCCTGGCTTAACATATAATTTATTCTCCAGCAGCCGCTGGAGAACCAACCGCACGTGCTCACGGTGCACCGCGAGGGACCGAGAAAAAATCAGAATATCGTCCAGGTAAATGAACACAAACTTATTCATCATATCCCGAAATATCTCGTTCATCATGGTCTGGAAGACGGCGGGGGCGTTCGTCAGGCCAAACGGCATCACCCGATATTCGAACTGCCCCATAGGGGTGTTGAACGCCGTCTTCCACTCGTCTCCCTCGCGGATCCGAACCAAATGATATGCGTTCCGGAGATCGAGTTTAGTGAACACCTGCGCCTGGCACAGGGGCTCAAACGCAGGATCAATCAACGGCAACGGGGTCTTGTTCTTTATGGTAATGCTATTCAACCCACGGTAGTCGATACACGGACGCAAGGACTTGTCCTTCTTCTCCACGAAGAAGAACCCGGCGCCTACCGGCGCGGACGACGGCCGAATCAACCCAGCCCCCAGGCACTTTTGGATATATTCCTCCATCGCCAACCGCTCTGGACGAGAGATGTTAAACAGGCGGCTGGTGGGCAGAAGAGCACCGGAAAGCAGGTCGATCGCGCAGTCGTACGGGCGATGTGGAGGCAACGTGCTTGCCTGCTCCTCGCAAAACACCCGCGCTAAATCGTGATACTCGCGTGGTACGCTGGACAGGTCAGGCAACGCGGGCGGCGACCCCGATGATGACGGTCCGGGGTTCGCCGCCCGAAGGCAGCGAGCATGACAAGCCACACTCCAGCCCGCCACCGACAGTGTAGCCCAATCTAAGGAAGGATTGTGGAGTCGCAGCCATGGGAGACCTAACACCACTGGTGACGCGGGGGAGGGGATGATGAGTAATTGGATGTCCTCCGAATGATTGCCCGAAATACATAACTTAAGAGGATGTGTGCGATGGGTGACCCGTGCCAACAACCGCCCGTCCAATGCGTTTACGTCTTGTGGGCACTCGAGTGACTCCAACTCCACGCCCAACTGGGCCGCTAGCCCCGAGTCTAGAAAACTCGCGTCGGAACCCGAATCAATAAGCACCCGAACGGAGTGACAACAGGACCGGAAAGAAAGAGTGGCGGACAGAGAAATCCGGGATATACTGCGGGCGGAGGTCGCGTTACTCACCAGGAGGCCCACACTCACTGGTGAGCCCCCCCTTTTGGGGCCTCCGGGCAGTTGGCCGCGTAGTGCCCCGGATGTCCACAAAACAAACACAACCGGCGGATAAAACGGCGCTGGCGTTCCGCCGGTGTCAGGCGAGCCCGCCCCAGCTGCATAGGTTCGTCTACCCCCCCCGCACCCTCTACCCCCATTCCGACGGCTCCCGGACCCGCCCCCCCAGAGGGACCCGGAAGCGAACATTGTCCACCCCGCTCGTGTCTGCGCTCCCGCATACGGTTATCAATCAAAATGGCCAGGGAAATTAGTTGCTCTAGGGTGGAGGTTGCATCCCGCGAGACCAACTCGTCTTTAATTGTGTCGGACAGGTTACGTGCAAAAATCGTCCGGAGCGTAGGCTCATTCGCGCCGCTCTCCGCGGCAAGAATCCGGAACTCGATGGCATAATCGGCCACCGACCCGGACTTCTGCCGCAGAGAGAGCAACCGATTCAGCGCGTCCTGCCCGCGCACCGGATGATCGAACACCCGCCTAAGCTCCTCGGAAAACCCCCCGAACGACTGGAACATCGGTGACTGGCCCTCCCACAACGCAGTCGCCCACTGAGCCGCCCTCCCGCGAAGCAAATTCACACAAAATGCTATCCGGGCCCTGTCCGACGTGTATCTACCTGGCTGTAGCTCGAACACCAGCGTACAGTTCAACAAGAACCGGCCGCACCCCCCCGATTCCCCGGCGTACGGTTCTGGTAACGGGACTCGTGGTTCCTGGGTTGCGGCTGCAACCGGTGGACTGGAAGGATCCGCGACGACCCGTGGTTCCGGTGGTCTAGATGACGCCGTGGCGGTCTGCGCGTCCATCCTCCGGTTTAGGTTCTCCACTGCCTCCGCCAGCCGCTGTAATAACTCCTCGTGTCGCCCGACGAGGGCCCCTTGTGCGCTGATGGCCTGCTGCACGGACGCCGGGTTCGCTGGGTCCATGTTTTGGTCGGGAGATTCTGTCAGGATTCGGTTTCTGGACCCAAAAGCAAACTCGGCACAGCAGGTAACGTATAACAAAAATGTGTCTTTAATTGTCTCTCACAAAACCAAACTTAAATACTCAGGCCTTCAGGCAATATTCAACAAAACATAAACGGATAGTCTCTCCAAAACAAAACGGAAATACTCAGGCCTTCGGCAATATTCCAATATGGCGGTGTCTCGTGTCCAACTCGTGAAACGGGAATCTGCAGTTGCTTCAACGTCTCGAGTGTCGTGTCTGGGGCTGAGCATACCAGCCCTCACAAGTGTAATCTCCCGACGCTTGTGTCTGGGCAGAGGCCACTCTTAACCTGCTGCCGTAATTGTGCTGATCCTCTGCAGCTGCGAGCGGTGGCCATCTTCCTCCCAGCTGTCCCGTATAAACCTGATTACAGACCCACACACACACTCTCTGGTCCCAGCCAGCGTTATCATGGCACCCCCTGCTGGTGGTGCCCAGAACCCCCACAAGACTGATAACATGGAGAAGATCAGTGTGTGACCAGTGAGGGCAAGAACAATGGGTTTCAATACAACTTTATGTTTACTTTACGTATACTTCTTGACCTTCATTGTCCGTTAAACCTTCTTCTTCTTCTTTTGGAACTGCAGGAACACCATAAACATGAACGAGGAAAGGTATGAAAACATACACTCGTTATCAAACACACACACACACACACCATATCCAGCCCAGGTGTTGCTCTAGGAATACCATCCTATCAAAACAAACAAAGCAGTCTAGCAGGTTGTAATTACCAAGCAAATCACTGTGAGGATCCAGTACATCCTTCAGGGCATTTTGTATCACATTATCCAGTATTATATAGTGCAAAGGATTATTGTGTATCTGTTTGATATGAGGAAAAACAATGTGTTCATACATTAATCCAACATGGCATTGCAAAAGGGGACATGATATAATACAAAATGGTCCAAAAAGCTGTAATACTTTTAGAAAATGCAAAACAAAAGTTGAAAAAGTTGAATCGGATATATTACAATACAACACAGTGTGCCCATTCATTGTGTCCACATCATTCATTGGGTTCACGCTTGAAGGAGTTGAAGATCTAAACACTCTTCAAAGTGAAGATATTGTTTAGAAAATGGGTACAGATGTTGTTGGCTCCCACATATGGCTTTCGTGGATCATTCTTGAACACAAGGATACTGAAAACACCGACACAGCTGTCCAGTATCTATGTTTGTTTTTTTGTCTGGGAGAACTATAGACAGTGGTGAGTCAGAGGGGTCCTAGCTGGAGGGGGTCTGATGCCTCTGGTCTGCCCACTGACACACCGAGGAACACGGCCCTGGATTCCCCACAGATGTCTAACGAATGTCATCACACTCGCAGTTTGCCAAAAGCACTTCTCAATTTCTCAGTGATTTATGTTTTAGGTAGTGCACTAAATTCAGATTTGATGGTGTAACATATTTACACAGAATGTCAACTCAGCAATATGCAGTCTGATCCAATAATGAGGAGGTGTATTAAGTTTCATGTTTCCATCCCTCTGGTGAAATGACTTAACGGTAATCACAACATCTCATACAGTTTCATCTCTTGTTTTCTATTGTACGTTCGAATTCAAGGGAATTTAAGGGAAAGCTTTCTCACAGTTACAAAACTACTATTAGAGAAGTACACAAAAGACTCAGACCGGGATTCAATAAAAGAAAAGCTGGTTTCAAGGTTTTAAGAGCCTTTAAACATCTGTTTATAAACTCCCTCCAGACGCCTTGTCTGAAGGACAAAGTCTTTTGACAAGAGGCGTTGTAACAGATTTTGTGTGTGGAAAAAGAACACTGCACATTGTGTGTGTGTGTGTGTGTGTGTGTGTGTGTGAGGGGGGGGGGTAATTAATACATTTAAAATAGTAAAATCCCAACAACCAACCACACATGAAAGAGAGGAACCTGGAGGTGGTCAAGGTTGTAAAAAAAAATACCCCCAATCACCATTTGCCTTTGTGATGACTACAATACTTCAGTAAGCATTTTTCCAAAGGCCTGGTTTGTGCACGAGCTAGCAAGCTAACAAACACATGTGGGACACCCGTGGTTGCTTTGCTTCTCGGCCTACTCTAAGAGTTCATAGCAGCAGATCAACATGCTGTTTAAATAAAAATCTGCTTTATGTTTAATATGAATCTCCGGCATGCTAATGGTGCAACATGCTAATGGTACAACAATGATAACGCTATCGTGCAGATGTAAAGGAGGTATAATGTTCACCATCTTAGTTTGGCGTGTAACAGGCTAACATGTGGCACTAAATACAATGTGAAGCTTAGGTTGATGTCATTAGTTTTGCAGGTATTTCCTCGTGAATCCAAAAATTGGCAGATGAAAAGTAAAAGGATCAGTTTAGTTGCTCCCGTAAAAGGGGCATGAATAATAAACAGACGGCAATTGAGCTCCCTAAAGCCGTGCCACTACATGCACGTACACATCATCCCACCTATCTGTTCAACATGCTGTATTATCCCAGTCCTCAACTCTGACAACTGCCCCTCGTGACAGATTCAACAAGCATCATCAACATCTGTTGCAGATCGTTAAACTTCACAGCACTGCAAGAAAATCATGTGAATTTATGAATCTCAAGTCAGCAATTTTGGTTGACATGATGAAACTGAGTTTTATAAAACATACCGTCATTAGATTTAATCAGTTTTTCTGAGGTGAAAAGGTAAAGCAACATCAGTTAATGTGTATTTGGGGATTAGGTGTGTACAGTTTATGAATTTCAATGACACAATGATAATGAAAACAATGAAGCAAAAACTCTTACACTTTTCAGGGTCCTTCTATTATTCCCACATACGTTTTTTCTCACCCAAAATAGCTGTAAAACTGGGCCTTGTGCTTAGCCAGAAGTGTCATACTAGTGGCACAAGAAGGGGCTCATTTTCACAAGGTAAGCCGGAGTCTGCCAGAATTCAGAAGTTAGCATATCGACTTTTGGAACGGATAAAATGTTAATTTTGGAAACCTCCACAAAAGAATATTCAACCCAAAGGTCTGATTGATTTCGGCTTTAACAATGGGTGGTAATATTAGGTCTACATAATTAATAGGTTTAATAAGAGACTTTCAGTTTTTCAAAAGTCTTTTTAAAGTAACAGTAACCAGTGCATGGAGGATGGCACTCTCCTGCATTTCTTGCCTTCATTCATATTTGCTTAACATTGAAAAACCACAGATGGAGTTTTTGCCCAACATTAAAAAACAAAATGTGCTATTTTAACAGACGCCAATCTATGAATAGAGTGTCAAACTAGATTGCAATCACTAGATAAATCAGTTATTGGTGTGTTGGTCAGTTGTTGACTTGATGCACAAATTAATTGCATAATCTTGTCTGCCAAAACCACCAAATTGCATGGGAGTGTATCCTCAGTTGGTCCAGGTTACGGGGAATTGAAGTTGTACAATAGCAAAAGGCATTATTGTAATGGTGCCAGTTGAAGTCAGCAAGATCATGTTTGCACCTATGCAAACATTAATACTCAATCAATGCATGTGTTGTAAGAGTTTATGCATATTCATTTACATGCCTTTCTTCCTGCACACGATGATCCACTCATTCTCAAAGCATTGTAAATGCACTCTGGACCAAATGTTAAGCCATATGGTTTTGTGAACGTTTGTAGACACACAAAAAAAGTAACACTGAAAACAACCTTTGAAGAGAAGGGTAATTTGTGCACCGGACAGTAACCCCAAGGTAAATCAGGGAATCAGTTTAGCCTCCCATAATTCATCACCAACAGAGATTCAAGGCTGACCATACTATTAAGGAGAAGGTGCTTCTTGCTTTTCAGCACCCAGCCTTGTTTTTTTAAAAATATATAAATATATATATATATGAAACAAAAAGGGATTTCTATCTCATTCCAACACATTGTATGCACAGTACACACACATAATTGGGTTGCACCCACATACATTGCTGCGATAACACATCCAGTGCAGCTGTTGCAGGGAGTGAGTAATGGGTCGTGCCAGCTCCCAGAGTGCACTGTGGGAAAGAACCGAACAGCAGTGTTGCATCATCACCACACCTTTCACCTTGGATTCAGGTCAGATGAATCCAATTACATTTTAGTGCTTCCATGTCCAGGGTCAGCTGACCTTTGATGCTGCTCTCTGTTGGCAATGCAGGACACATGTTGACCAGTAACATGTGCAGTAAGACACAGTTAATTAATATGTCACGCCACTTGCTGGACAGTCACTGCAAGTGTAAAATAAGGTTTGGGATAATTTGTTTGGGTTTTAAACTCTTACATATGTTCAATATATTATCAACTGGTAACTTTAATGAACAAAAGCTCAATGTTGACGTATTTATAGATAAGCAGTGTGAAAAATAAGGGACTTCAGCTGACGTTATTAGGGACGTAAAGCCATGACTTTGTTGCTAAGGAAAACACAACAAGCCGTCCAGCCAGAGAGAAGTCTGTGATTGAGTTTCTGCAAACACGAACTGCTCAATGCGAGTGTAGGTCTTTAATTTATTTGGACTGAGGGACGGAGTCGTGAAGACGCGTACGAGGATTCCAAAGTAAGACTTTTGCACAACTCTTAATTTATTTTGTCCAAGCAGACGAACACCGACACAAACGCAGGGACGTTACTTGCAGTCGTAAAAGCTCGCGCGTAAAGGTTTCAGCTCACGGCTCCTGCACACGTTTCAACTGTAGGCCCCACACCCGCCAAGAGAAATGTCACAGAACATTTTACAGGTGACTTTTTAGGGGTTTTAAATGTGTGAAAGTGCACGCCAGTATCGCTGCCTGTCGGTGCTTCAAAGACACTTCAGACATAGGAAAGGAAAGCTAGCGTTTGGTAGGCCCGGGCCAAACGACACATTTTATGTCGACTTTATTACTAAAATACCCCAAAATGGGTTTGTTTATTTTCCAACTCGAATCCTTCTCAATAGAAGCAAAAACATGTGTAACACTTGTACACGCTATGTAGATACCCTTTTTTACTCTGCCTGTAGTTCATCGTCATATAATAATTATTATGTATTTTGTGTTTGTTTTATGCAAAGACTTCAATCCCTAAAAGTCCACTTTAAATGTGCCTATACTCTCATGTACCAGTGTGCCCTTGCTAGTATTTTTGCTTTGCTAATATTTCCAGGCAGCACCTTTTGCATCAAATTACCTCCTGAGTTGTTTGGAGTAGCCTTAGACTACTGACCTCTGAGGAAATTACAGAGAGTACAAATGTTGCAATATACCCATAATGCATTGCCTATTGCTGATATTTGTTTAGTATCCTTACATTGCGCTTTCTCTCCCCTTGCTGTTCATCTTCCTCCAATCATGTACCCCTCCATGTGTTTATATACGATTGGTTGATCGACTGTATCTTTCTCTATGTTTTGCATTAGTGAGTCTATTTGAGGAGCAGCAGGATGGTAGGAATCCCAATGGAGGAGTGGAGGTGGAAGAAGAAGCGGAGGAGGAAAGGGGGATGGAGGAAACCCCTCTTGTGGCTCTTGCACCTGATGCTGCACTCCCAGAGGAGCAACCCTCTGCTGGTACTGATGTCACTGCTAGCCCTGCTTTCCAGTGCCTAGATGAGGTAAGACTTGTGCATGTCTCATTTATTTTTCTCATTTCGGAGGTTTCATAGAGAAGACAGTCGCAGTGAGAGTATAAAAAAAAAAAAAAATCATTAATAATTGTATTTTCCAGCTGGTACTGAGCATGGATTTGTGGGCCTTACCTTAACGCTTAATGTTTCAACAAAAGTGAATACTTGGCAATTGTAATCATCATGTGGATAAGCACAATACGTTTTTATTAACTTGATTGTCACATACAGTAAACAGACATTAAAGTCACAGGCCCACAGTTTGGTCATTCATCTTCTGTGAAGTCGATATGAACTCATTCTTTGAGTTGTTTTATTGAGTCAGCACCTCATTAATCCATTTATTATGGCCCTCATCCCTCAATTCTTACAGGCGTCAAATAGCCCACACCTCTGGGATTTGTCCTCATGGATACTCATGCTAAACGTGTATACATCTGTGTATACATTCATCAAGATGCTTGCATAAAGATGAACGGGCATCAATTTGGTTTCAACCTACCAAACACTGCAATGTACACAGCCGTGTAGTTAGAACTTTATTATTATTTTATATAAAAAGTGCATATCTTTTGGCATGACAGTGGAATATGAATGATAGAAAAGATCAATATTGTACACACAAAGCTCCAAATACACACATAATTACTATAAATGGTCACAATAATGCACACTTTATCATTGCTCAAATGTTAACACATTAGACCTTGTACTTTATGACCTATGTATTATATAAAAGCTATCATACCTCACAAAATAAAATAAATACTGTACACGTCCTTAAAGTGAAACATTTCTTTCTCCACCCTTCTCCTTCACAGTGTGTATAGAATGGATTAAATGATGCTATACTGTTTTCTAACATTAGGCGGCAGTATTGTACAAGTGGTGATTCAGGGATGGTTTTTTTTTCAACATGTGAAGACTGGTCTATGATGTCCAGAGATGAGCAGTAGTTCAGTGCCGCTAGAGATACTGGTGGAAATACAATTGGAAATGTTTTTCTTGCTGCAGTGTCCGGCTGTTGTCAAGAAGAATTGGCTCGAGCATCAATAATGCAGAATGTACTTGGAAATGATCCAATAGAAATGTATCTCAGTCTGGATATTCATTCTGGGATGTTTTATATTGTATAGGATGACAGTATTTTAGCAAAGTGCCCCAGTGTAATTAAACAAACGACTCAGAAGCCATTACTGGTGAGCTTCTGTAGTATATCACTTCCTGTAGTTATTATTTTGAACGGTTTGACTCTGACCCCAGCATGAAGTCGTTTACAATGAATTTCAGAGCCACTCAAAACTGTATCATCAGCTCTCATATCCCTCACTTGAGTGGCTGCTGTTAATTATGAAACCATTTAGAGCGGAGAAAATGACAGCTCATTAGTTTTTACTACTACTGTGTGCTGTGCTGTGTCTCAGCAGGGTTTATAGCAGGAGGCAGCAAGACAAAGTGGAGAAATGCCAGAGAAACAGTGAAAAATCTTTCACGGCAACCCTCCGTATAATATTATAGCTCCTGCAGGAGGCTGGCTTTTACACTGCAAGTGTTTCTTTTTTATTATTAGTCCATCATCATTCATAGTCCATTGTCCTTTAGTATCATCATTTTAATCCAACATTCTGAAGGCCACACTCACTGCAGTGGGAAAAAGTAATAGCACAGTTCAATTGTTTTCTCAATTATTTTGGTTGTGACGGCATTCAAACGGTCTAAAGGGCTAAAAGTCGTTTTCGCTGTACACGTATACATGTGTAAATGTGTGCAAATGCTTGACTATTCTCATGTGTGTGAGTTTCTGAGTCTACTTGTTCATCCATTTTCTGACTGTCTTTGTTTGTGTTCATCCATCTATCTGTTTGTCTGACTATATTAATATTCACCTGTCCCCTTAAGGAGCATAGTTCTTGGGCCGCATCATCATCTTGACAGTTTTGAAGGCCTGCCTGTAGTTAGTCGGGTAGTACTCTGTCGACATGTTGTGCCACGTTCCCCAGAAGATCCCGTTCCTCACTCCCTTGTACCTCTTGTGATAGTACTTCCCGTTGAGGTTGGCGGACATGCAGGCATCGAACCACCAGCCGGAGCTGTAGTAGGCGCCGCAGTTTCCGGAGGGGTACAGGTCGTTGTCTCGGTCGGGCGTGGAGAAAAACTTCTGGTCATGGTTGAAGTGCTTGTTGAAACTTATGGCGTTCCCAGCTGTACCGCTACAATAACACATGGATATATAGATATAAAAAATGCATTCCTACTTATGAATATTGTATCACTCATGCATCCACACACAGCGTCTCATATATACCTGTATCCACTGACAGACAGCCGGTAGCGAAGGTATTCATTGGCCACATAGAACTGGTCGTACTTTGCATACTCCCGAACACCCTCGAAGTCCTCCAGCTCGATGCGCAGGACCATGTCTTTGGCTTTTGTCATCAAGTGGATGTGGTCATTGCCCAGCCAGAACTCACTTCTACAGCAGAGGGAGGAGGGAGAGGACAAAGTCAAATGAGAGATTAATAACAAGCTCCCATGCTTGTATACTTGATGAGAAAGTGGTTACAGTTACTCCATCTAAATTAATTTGTCACCAGAGGGGAGGAGAGGACAGGAGGAGATGCAAGGGGGAGGTGTGTCAGTAGAAGAAGGATGAGAGGAGACATTATTCTTTCAGCGGGAGATCTGGAGGCATGCTTAACTGTTGGGTAATTCCTACTGGAGTAGAGAGGAGAATAGAGAATAGTTTGCTTAAATTTGAATCCAGTTGTAGTCGAGGCACTGCATTAAAACAAAATATAGTCAGTATGAAAAAGCTGCTAACCCATTTTCTCTTAGTGTTTTGTTGATTTTTTTTAAACTCAAATCATTAATTGTATTCAGCAAGTTATTATCTGGGGTAGGTGGCAGCTTGGGTTTCTCTTTTTCTTCTTCTTTTTTTTTTTAAAGATGCACTCTGGTGAGTTAGTATTTCCCTTCCATAAATGTGGGAGACTTACAAGAAACAAATAAAAACATGACCATCACATTTTCTCAGACTTTAAGTTTTCCAGTTCCTCATATTAACTACCCTGCAATATAACCGTTTTTTGGTCATATTTCAACTCCACCATCTTCTACCTACTGTATGTGGTATTTGAGCCTCCTATTGTTTATACAAATATAATAAAACTCAGCTTTAGCTTTCTCCACTAAAGTTAGTAAAATACCGACAACCCCCTTCACATTCTTTCATAAAGAATAAGACCAAAAACATACCAGTGGAGATTGTACAGACTCATTACCTTAGGTTCCCGAAGCCTTTCTTATACTCGGCCCAGGTGCGGTTGAAGCTGACAGACCCATCGAGCCGTTGCTGTATCACGGTCCATCCACCTCCGAAAGACTCCATGTCACAGAAGACCTCAAATGTGCCGTTGCGGGGATCAGGGGTCACCCGATACACACCGCTCTTCCTCGCCTCCAGCACATTGTAGTCTGAACAATCCCGAGGGGCTAGGATGACTGCCGGGAGATACAGGGAAAGTGAGGGAGTGGAGAAAAAGAGAGCTGTTTTAATGGGATGTTACAGGATGATTTTAAATTGTCTTTTCACTTTGCTCTGGCACTTTTCTCCAAGAGACACTACTAGAAACAGAGACACTACTAGAAACAGCCCCTGAGGCTGACAAAGACTGAACAAAGTGGAAGAAAATGTGTTAAATTAGCAGGAAATCCAGCTTTTACCAAGTTCCCATTCCTGCATAAATTTCCGGGGCAGTGTATTCAAACACAAAACAGTTCGGCATTTTCTATAACCAACGTGTCACCGGGTTATTCCCCACTTTCACGTGTGGATAAAGCTGAAGTTCAACACGTCATCAAGCATAAAACACAGTTTAGTCGACTATCTTTCATCCAGCAGAAGGCTCTGACCCATCCTCTGCTTCTCAACGTGACGTCCGCCTTTCTGGAAATCACAAGCTGGACTCCAACATCAAAGAGCGTAAATGACAGACTAAGGGCCACTGTTGAAGGATAAAAGTCAGTGACCTTCCCCTGTGCTGCACCACAGGCCCATTCCACACAGCTCCACCACTTTATACGATTTCTTCCCCCGTATTTTTATACCTGCCCACTTATTTCTGAAACTCTTGCTCCTGTCCCCCGTGTCGCGCTGCATCCGAAACCAAGGTCCAAAGGCTGCTGTCAGTTAGCATTTGGGATTTGAAAGGAACAGATTTGTCAAAAAACGTGGGAAAGTGTAAAACTGGATTAGAGAGGCGCACCCCCTCCCCGCACGTTCAGCACCTGGGGTCTAAATCATCCTGACATTGGGCAGGCAGCATGTGGACCCCTGCTGAGTGGGTTTGACGCAGTCTTTTGCTGATGCAGTTTTGTCATACTGTTAAATCAGTCGAGTGGCTTGGTAGATTATTAGAGAGCCGAGGCAGTGGGGAACCATAATTACAGAGGGCCAGACGTCAGGTGTCTCGAAGCACAGGGAGGGGTGAGCACTGATGCTACTTACTGTCACTGTTGGCACAAAGTTTGGGGTTTTCTTCTCTCGTGATTCTCTCACGATTTCGTTGAGATTTCTGCAGCCATCTTCTAAATGTCCCTGTCAAAATACGCAGAACGGTCTGTGTGCAAAATGGCTGCAGACGGGAGATCAGTCCACGTGGAGAGCAGTGTGGGAGTTGATCACCGTCACGTCAACGGCTCTGTCTGCACTTCAAGAGTGTTGTCTTGTAAACTCTGTCAACGTCTCCTTCCCTTGAAGTGACTGCAGTTCCTTCACTTCACATCTCGCTCTCCTTATTTGTCCTCATCTGTTTGGCCAGCTGGTGTTCTCAGGCAGGCAAGAGCCATCTCATTTGACTTCCTCTGGCACCGTGCCTGCCCTAAATAACTCTAATATCAGCCACTTACTGACGGCTTTCTTTCTTGCTTACCAACATCCATAAACAGCGGTCGCCTGCTGTCTTAAAGGCTGACAGCTGACATGCGTTCATAGACGACTCGACCAACCCGACCGCATTGTCTGTTTGGCTGACTGCACACAGATGCATGATCAGCATGAGGGGAAGACATCCCTATTGTCAAGGAACCGTACTGTGTGACAGCCAGTCTGCTAGGATTAGCACCTGTAATGGAAGGAAATGTGTATCCAAAGTGATAGTATAATCTTTCCCCACGATAGCAGCTTAAATAGACGACTGTCTGTTTTGACAGAAAGACATGCTCGTCAAAAAGCAGCACCCTTCCTTTGAGGAAGTTGTGTGTCACCGCATTGCAGACAAGCGGTTCCTGACAGCGTAGCGGACCGTGCATCCATTCTTTGTTTATAATTGGGTTAGTGTAGCTGAACAGAAACATGAATTGCTCTCCAGTCACCTCAAGGCCCGTATACGTCTTACGGGAGGAGTGAGAGTGAGGATTAGTGCTTGCACTAAGGCCAAAGTGGGTGAAATTAATGCTCACAGCGGTGAGCTGTGAGTGATAACAGCATCTCCACAAACGAACCGTTAGTCTTGCTTGACGGTGAAATTGCAATTCTACTTTGGCCTAACATGTCTGGGTAATGTGTGCCGGTGTTTTATTAGCTCTTTCCTCATTAGCTGTTTTTTTGAGATTGGAACAAATACGTTTTAGGGTGAAAAATCTGCCTTTTTAAAGTGTAAATGGTGTTTGAACCGGGTAGTGTCGCCTAATGAGCCGTATACCAGTGTGGCTGGATTATAAATCCCTGTGCCTGTGTGTGAGGTTATTAGTATTTGCTTGCCAAGGCGCCATCACTACAACTCCTATCTGGATGAAAATACACACCTGTCTCATATAATATCTCCTGGAAATATTATCTTGATATAATCTACAGACGACGTTGTCAGCTCAGGTCTGCTTGCTTTGGATGGGAACTGACTTTTAAATTTGGTTTGTGCAAATCTCGATGCAGTGCTACGCTGATTTACCTCCAACTTGGCAGGGGAACCATTTAATCATGATTTGCTTCACTAAGCACTTCTGGCATTCAGTGTCCATCGCATGAACTGTGGAGGGACACATCCATTAAGCATCTGCTGTGGCAATTTTAGGATTAGGAGACATCACATTGTAAATAAAATAGGAATGGGGTGACGTGAGCATGAGGAAAACCCCTCAAAAAGATCTCAAGTGTTATTCAAAACAGCCATTACTGAGACTGTTTACTCATGATGCGAAACTGCAAAGGTCCTATCATTACAGACAGTTTATTTCCATGGTAACAACAGATGTCTCTTGTCTTGCTTTTTTTTTTTTTTGGATGAACGTCAGACACCATCAGGCACCATTTCCTAACTTGCGGCGGGATAATTTGCCGGTGCTTGAGTGTAACACGACAGATTGATGTACAAAGACAAGTGTTGCTGACCCTGCGTGCCATCCGTGACGAATGTAGGGAGCGTCCCCTACATCCGCCCACATTACTTCTTGTGTTGTTGTCAAGAGATAATGAGAGCTCGTTGTTTAATGCCGGAATGAGCACTCAAGAGCATGACCTCCAGAGGAAACGAGAGGCAGGGGGAGAGGCAGGGGTACGGCAACCTCTTTTAAAGGGGATTAAAAGAGAGAGGGGAGAGCAAGAGAAGACGTGAAAATGAGTGGCGATGAAGGAGAGATGGCGAGCGGAGACACTGAGTTTAGACGTATGAGGGAGAGAGGACAGCCTTGAAGGAGAAAGTGGCAAGTTTTGGGGGAAAGAAAACACAGAAAGGGAGAAAGCTGGGATTCCCTTCACACCACTGTCCCAGCTAATCTACTTAGGAATAAGCTCACATCTGTTTTCGACATAAAAGCCCCAATATGGTGTCACATTCACATTCACTCATGCAATACTGGGATATTAATTCAGTTTCAGTCTGAAAAGAGGGCTGCATTTCCACTGTGCCCTCATCCAAATAAGCTTTTCTATCAATGTAGAGGGGAATGTTTGGTATGCTCGGCTAGTTTGCGATCCCCCCCGATACCATTTTAAACATTCTCCATCATGACGTTCCACTCCCATTAATCGCTGGACTTCCTCTTCACAGGACTGAACCTGAATCTTGAAGCTGTTGACCTTTTTCAACGTTCACACGATGTAGTATAGCGTACGCACCAAGTATCTGTCTCTCTTTCTCCCCCCCCCCCTCTCTGAGTGTCTGCATATGGATAGTAGTGGAATGTCATGGCACTTGTTATATAAGAGGTAATTATAATGCTCACTTTCACCCCACTTGTCATATTGCTTCACTCATGTACAGTATGACCTCAACCTCAAGCTATTTTGTTGTGGTCATTTTTGTTATGTCTGTAATCGTAATGTAGTGGACATGGGAAGCTTTTGCAGACCATTCCTTAGCGAAGCGTGACGTTGATGGAACATTCCTGTTCTCATGATTTTTACATAATCGTGTTCATATCGGTAACAGAGTTACCTTATCTTGCAACCAGTTGCCAATGTCCTGGAAGACTTCATCCCTCATTTCCCAGAATGCAATGCCTCAATGGGTGAAGGTGACCACCCAGAGTCGGGTTGCTTACAGTGATTACAAGTCGCCATGGCCACTTGGGCATGATTGGATAGATCCCATGCCAGGAAATGTACCTCACTTCAACCCCAAACTGCTGGATGGTGCACCTACATTGCCATAACGGCATCTGTGGTGATTTTAAGGAAGTAGAAAAGAGAGAGAGAGAGGTCTTCTAGATAATGCTCTCGAAAATAGCAAAGATGGAACAGAATGGAATATAACACAATGGAATATTGTATTTTAAAACACAGAGGGGGGGTTCAGTCAAAAGAGAATACATGTATAGTAAATAGCTGAGGAGATGGAAAGGCTTTTCAGAGGCAGTGTCGAACTGCAACAGAAAGTTTGCAGCATTCCATATAGCAAACTAAATGCTATATGGAGAGAGAGTATTCTTAGTGGGAGCAGGCTTACACTGAGGGGTGTTCTGCACTGCACACTGGTTCGTGCACGTGGAGCTGAGTTTGTTGACCACTCCTGTGATGTTCTCCACCCGCCTATCCACCATAGCCTGCACATTGTCCATGTTGAGCAGATTGAGCCCCTCGAGACGCCCCTGCACGGCCGAGATCTGGTTCCTCGCGTTGCGCAGGCTGGCTGACATCCTATTCAGCTTCACCTGGGAAGAGCCAGAGGAAGGAAATGATTCCCCTTGCACAGAATACAAAGCAGGTGGATTACTGAAGTCACCAGCCCCCTTCATTGTTTTACCAGCCAATTTGAATTTTAGAATATCAATGCGTCTGCGCGCCGGTTGGCCGTCCGCCAAAGTGTCTGTGAGAGTCAACAAACTTTGCGGCCGTTTGGCTGGTGTCTCACGCTGACACCCTGTTTACAGGACCGGGAATGTTCCCAGGTGGATTGGTGCCATGCGGGACTTTACATGTCTTTTAACATCTTGCCAGTTTACATTCCAGCTGGGTACATTTGACTGGGCACATTTAGGTGACTTTGTTCCTACAGTGATGATAAAACACACTCTAGTTCAGTTTGTTCAGGTCAGTGTCACTAAAACCTTCACAAGGCTTATGGGGCATAACATGGCTTTGATGTAAATACAGAAATTGGTGCAGTGCCCCTATTGCACTGTTTAGTGCAGCCCTCTAAATAATGTGCTTCTGGCACAGAATGTGCACTGATTTTAACAATGATTAAACTATTGATTATGTAAATTTAGACAAAACACACATTAAAATTGTATTGAAATAATTCATGAGAAATTCATAGAAAGATTTTCTGAATATACAAACTGTACCCATGTATACCCAGAGGTTTTATCTTGTATATTTGTAAAAAAAAAAAAAAAAAAAGGAAAAGAAAGCACTCATTCCTTAGTGAAGTGCTGCATTTTCCAATTAAAAGTGATAAAAAGTGTCTCTCTTTTTGTGAGACTGAACTGCGCCTCTTACCTGCATCTCCTGCATACTGCTCGGGCTCGGCGTTTTCCCAGAAATAGAACCATGCCCCACTCCAGCAACGTCCACGGTAGCTCCAGGGACCATCCCATCGCCCCGCTCCTCTTGGCTGGACCCACCTTGCACGTCCTGCCCTGTCAGGTCCAGCCTCACTTCTTCCTCAGCATCCCTCTGAACGGGGACCTGCGTCTGTCCCTGGTCAGCTTGCTGATGTCCAAAAGCTCCATTGCCTCGTGCCCCACGGCACTCCTGGCACCCGCTTTTCAGCTTGTTGACCACCTCCTTCAGACTCTGCAGCTCCTTCATCGTCTTCTCCAGCAGCCTGAACTGCTTGGGCAGCTGGATGGTGAGGGGAGGCAGAGTGAGCTGGTACGGGCAGTCCTCCCCCTCCTCTGCCCCGGCCCCGGAGCTCCCGCACTGGCCCGAGAGTCTCAGTTTAATGGGGCAGGAGGTGGGGGTCCCAGATTCAGATCCTGAAGAAAAGGGTCCTCTCGCGTCCCACCTCTGGTGTGAGGTGATGGGGAAGTCCGCCGCCCGGATGGTGCGCGGCACCAAGGTGGCTGTGAGCAGGAGACTGGCACAAACGCAAAGCACAAATGTCCTCATTTCTTTCCTGCGTGAGATTTCTAAAAGAGAAATAAGTGCATGTGAAGTGAAAGTGTCGGCAACTGCCTCTGATGCGAACTCAAAGTGTCTGAATGTGTATAGTGGTGTATGTCTGTGCCCCCTGCTGCAGATTGTAAGTATGGGAGTGTGTGAATGTATGTCCAGTGTCCTATTGGTTAAAGAGTGTATGTGTGTATGAGCACAGCCTGCGGGAGGGAGAGTGCAGGGGAACTGCCGCTGCCTCAGATAGCTGTGTCATTAATATCAGGACGAGTGAGGGAGGGCGGGAGGGAGGGATGGAGAGAGAGCGAGGCAGAGAGAGAGAGGGAGAGGGAGAGGGAGGGAGCTGAGTTAGAGAGGATGGGAGGGGCAGCACTATTGCGTAATGCAAAACACCATATCAGCAGCATTGTGGAGCGAGAAAGAAATCGAGGCAGGGTGGGACGTAGAGAGAGAGAGAGATAGAGAGAGAGAGGGAGAAAGAGAAAGAGAGAGAGAGAGGGAGGGAAGGTACTTTGCCTGCAGTCAGCGCATGGTGCCGTCCTGCCTCACTCTTGAGTCTGCTCATTTCCCCGAAGAGCAAAATGACTCAGTGCACAGGCACTTTCCACGCAACAGATTTTTAGGGTGGTGTTTTTTTTTTTCACGCTATGTTGTTTTGTAACTTGTTATGTCTTCTGACCGAGTTCACATTCCAAAGCCTTGTTGAAAAGTGTGCAAAGTAGGCTCAGATGAGGACAAATAATGTAAAATCAATGGTTAGCCAACAGCAGCGTTAAAGAGGGTTTGTTTCAGTTAGTACAAACAACCTGTCTTTCTAAATTTACAAGCATAGACTGTATATAAGAAGTAAACTCAGTCCTTGTGGACTCAGTTTGGAAGCCTTGAGTTTTGCCGGTCTCCATCTTGGTTTTTGGCCAAAACAGTGAAGGTGCTAAAACAAAAACAAGGACAACTCCCAGAGCAGGCAACGCGGTGGTGGCGACCTGTCAATCACAAGGCCTCTCTCCAATATCATGTGGAAATTCAAAAGTGATTTCATCCCAAAAGCAGGAAGGTACAAACCTGCAGCATGGCCCCGAAATGAGATGCAAATTAGGCTCTCGTTTTTAAACCCCGAATGGCTCTGCTCGCCTTAGAGTTTGTCGGTGGATATCATTAATTGAAACTGCTGGCTGCTCTTTATTTATTTTGTTCTGCTTAATGATTCTCTCTTTGTGGAATAGGGTCTAGTTTCTTAATGAAGGGAAGATGTGGTTGCACAAATTGTTACGAGAGAGAGAGAGAGAGAGGAAGAGGGAGAGAGAGGGAGAGAGAGAGATGCATAAATAATGATATAATATTAATAGTACATTTGATTTATATAGCGCTTTGATAATACTTAAATACACTTTACAAAATCACTTTTTAAAATCATCATAAAATGCATATATGTAACATTTAAAAAAAGGACATCCTTTGACCAAAAACTTAATTTTCCCACATGACAATTCATAATTAATTATTCATACATATCCAGAACATTTTTATATTTTTCTCATGGAGCATCTGAAAGAAATAATTAAGCAATACAAGCTATTCAAATTCTTTATTGTGTATAGTAAAGACTTGATTTTGACATTTGCAGTCTGGATGTTGCCCCACGTACAATCCTTAACTCGGCTCTGATCATTTGCTTTTGGGGCATGGCTATAGTTGCAGTATCCTGTGTGATTCATGTAATTGGATTTCCTTTCCGGGGCATTGGATGTCTCACGCTCATGTCACGTTTCTAGAGAAGTGACACAATTTCGGATAATTGATTTCATCACCCGAAGCGGCACTCAGTCCTGATGGGGGAAGTCGCCAGAAAGGAAAACAGTACGGCGCAAAACTTCTTGGAACAAAGTGATTCAATCTAGCTGGAGGCTCGATTACAGTTCATACAGCCAATATAAGGACATAAAGGTAGAGCTACACACAGAGAGGGATGATGGTCCTCTCCATCACACGGTGAATCCAGCGCCGTGCCTCACTGGTCATTATTTTCTTCCCCCTGAGGGTGCCGAGTATTGAAGCCCACAGGTTGTTTTTGTTATACACTTCACATACCTGCAGCACACACTCATATCACTGGGCGGTGTATTGCTGCTCTGCAGTACAGATCACATGCTTGGGGAGGGGAGTAGATGGACAGGTATGTGTGTCCACATGTGCCCGCATAAATATCTTCCAGCGATTGTCTCTATCGCACTTCAAAGATGGTCAGACACATGTGAGCCTCATGCAGCCACCCCGTAAAGGAAAAGACTCCGGTGCTCTATACGGCTGAAGATAAGTCTTGGCTCCATAATTAGAGCGGCTGTCTGAAACCGCTTCAGGCTGCTTCCCTCAGATAAATGCCCAGCGCATGGCCCGGCCTGTCCGTTGCATCTCCGGTGTGTCCTCTGCATTGCTGGAAAAACACAACATATTTGATGTGTTACTCAGCCTATTCAAGACGCAATATTAGATTACACGACAAGTTGCAGTGAAAGACCAGATGACCCACTTACCATTTCAAGATGCAAGAGGGAGAGATTCAACCACAGTTCAAAACGTTTTAAACACAGATCATGGAGCACTTGTCAGGTGTTTTTGCTGGTAGTGGCGTGACCTTGGGCGACCGCTAACGCAAAGTGACTGAAAAACATCTGAGTAAATCATATTAACGAGAGCCCTAATCTGCATTATTCACAACAGTCATATCTCTGTCCTTTCAGCCCTTGGAACGTGGTCGGCCACTTGTTAGACCATTTGACAATAGTCTGATAGACAAAATAATTAAATGAATCTATAAACATAATCGGCTATCCCTAATGTTTGAAGTCTGGGTGAGTTATCAGTCCGTGTGTGTGTGTGTGTGTGTGTGTGTGTATAATCGGAGAGTTTGTGTGTGTTCATTGCCATTAGATTACCTGCTACACAGTCTGACCTGAGATATCCTCAGTTCTGCAGCTCTTTGATACAGACAAGGCTATCCCTCATTTCTCCCCACTCGACCAACCTGGTTCTGAAGATAAGAGGAAACAACACCGTTTCTATCACTGTTTACACACACAGAACTACGTGGCCACAGAGAGAAATTCCTAGTGATAATCTTCCCTTTTTTTCAACGCTGTTGTTCTCTTTGCTTTTCCTTTCACCAAGGTTTCCCAGATGTGTGTCTTTTTCTATCAACTTTTAAAAGTCATTCAGGGCTAATGGTACCCGTAATCTACAGACCTTCAGTTACTTATCGTTATTTATGGGCCGTTCTCAATGATTTTTCTTCTCTTTTTCAGATTGCAGATCGTTGGGGGGTTAGTTTTTCATACAGATTGTGATCTGCTGTTCTGATATTGTGATATCTGCTGTGATGATTAAGGTTCGTTCAGCCCGGCTTGGGTCAAATCCTCTTTCCAGACATCAGGGAGTGGGGCTTTGTTGTGGTCGATCACACTTTGTGTTGGCGAGTCTAGGCAGATATAAAAGATCTTTTTTTTTTTCACAACGTAGCTGGAGTTTGAGCATATTACAACAGAAATAAAGCAATGTTCGTGAAAAAGTTCAGACTATTATGAAATCTGAAACTCTTTTCGAGTCTAGTGATTTAGTTTTCAACTTCTGAAACTTAATTTTGTCACGAAACAATATTACAAAAGCGCTTACTGGTCCGAATTGTATCTGGTTCAAAGCAATATCGTCCTATTGGATATTATGTGCAGAAACAATGAGAGCTGCCCGTAGAATGTGATACGCTATTAATATCTTAGCTTTTACACAGGCAGCTCTGGGTTAGATCAAAGCCTTTGAGATGGTGCAACCTGAGCTGGCAGACTTGTGCAGGCCGATCTGTTGCCAACTGAGCTGAATGAAGCCAAACCATGGAGGACTGCTGTAATCTCTGTCTGTAGCTGGACTGTTCTGATGTGGATGATTGACACAGGGGGGATCTGTAAAGAAAAAGTCATAAATCTATTGCAGCAAGGAGGTTAGAAATGTTGGTAGCACACTATCAACCATAACTAGTGAATCATATTGCATACCTGCGAATTCTTCTTTACAAACAGTTTTTTTTTGTCAAATGAATTGTAATGTCTCTGTTTTCGTACTCCTCAGATGTTGTCATCGGGCAGAATCAGTCAGACAAAAGTAACCAAACTGAAATCCAGCATCAGGCTCCTCCACGACACTCTGAAGAGGTATGTTTTCATGTTAAAGCAGATCATTTGTCACGTCGTAGTTGTGTACGTGTGTGGGAGGTGTGTCATGACTGCAAAGATGCGGAGGATACCGCACCGGTGGAGAAGTGGAAATCTTGTGACTGCCATAATCCAACTGAAGTGTCCTTGAAGAAGACTGCATTATCAGATCTAGTTGTGCTGCACTCATATACTCTTTAAAAAGTGTGCAAGTTGCATCTGTGACAGGCCACTGGCTCCTGAAGAGACGTTTTGATTGGGGTCACTTCTCACTCACTTAGTGGAGTCAGAATTTCTAATATGAGCCAAGAGGTGAAAGTGAGGATGCAGCTGATGCAGTATTAAGCACCACAACTGACTGTAATAGGCTGAGAGTCAATCAAAAACATCCTTAATGGAACACTGATTCTCAAAATTGCCACCAAGGCACATAATATATGAAGTCAAATTAACTTTTGAGACCCCAATTTATTGTGGAAACAACACATATTTGTGTGAAAAGAAGCAAACAATCTGAATGTGCTAATTGGCTCAGTACTAAGGAGTCTATCAAGGAAGTCAGCAGCTTCGATATGTTTACATGTACCACAGCTTTTTTCGAATAATCTGATTCAGACGAGAGTTAAGATTATGTGTTGTTGAATGCCATTTAATTAAGGTTAATATGGATTTATTTGTATTTGTTTGTTTTCCTGAAGACTGAGATCCAGACAATAGTGATTTTAATATGACGTGAAAACATGTGATAACAAGTGGTTCTTGAAAAGCAGATACTGTTGTGTTCTTGTGCAGAAATAATGACGTCAAATTGTCAGTATACTATTTTAATATTTACATTTTAGTTAGAATGCAGTTAGGAAATAGTGTCTGTATACTGCTGCATACCGCGCACTAAAATCATTGTTTCATCCCGTAGCACCCAGGATTCTGAGATCCACCTTTTGGGAGAGGCAAAGAGGTGTCGCGCTGAGCTGGAGAGGCTGCAGGCTGAAGTGGAGAGAGCAGAGGAGGAGGGCACCTCTGTAGAGCCTGAAAGTGAGGTCAATGAACTGAGGCAACAACTCCTCCAGGCATACAACGAACTGAAAGCTTCTGAGGACAGAGAGTACAAGACACGGCACCAACTGCAATGGTGAGCTGTGTGTATATTATATTTATATACAGTACTGTATATACACAGTATGCACCTTATTATTGCAATCACTGCTGCAAGTTACATTTTCAGTCAGATATTGAATCCAATGTCAAATGCATTGGATAAAAAATGACACTTCATTCAAGAAAAACACATTTTACAAACTTATCAAATTTGGCCGGAGCTCGGTCTCACAAACACACACACAGATGATTCCCACCACTGACGGGAAACCCAAGAGACGATAAGACACAGAAGTGAAACTGTACAGAAGGAGACCGTATGCATGCATGGAAATACACACACAAACACACACGGACACACACAGTACCAGTAAGTAACTAGAGACAAAAAACACCGAGGTGAGATCCATTAAGCAACATCTTCACAAGTTGTCCTGGACTTTAGAGGGAGGTGTGTGTGTGTGTGTGTGTGTGTGTGTGTGTGTGTGTGTGTGTGTGTGTGTGTGCTTTGCTTGGCCTGCAGTATTTTGTTCTGTGCCACTGTAACTTTTCATTGTTAGAGAACAAGTTCTGTTACTGTTGGGGACTATTTACTATTACCTTCCACGTTGTTTTTCTTACAGTAGCCTCATTTTTCAAAGATTAATTTTGTGGGGAAAACATGATGAACACAGTTTGTGACACAAATAACAGGCTAAAGTGGATTTTTATGTTTGCTCCGGTTCTAACTTGTTTACTTGCCTTTGCTCTCCGCGCCGGTTAGTGTTTTGACGTCAGTCCTGGAGTCTGGTTCTGTTTCTCTCCTCTAATCCGCTCCCTTCGCTCCCACGAGTCTCTTTTCTCATCGCAACCAATCTTCCTCTTTTCTGCTGCAGGTTACTCTTTTCCTTCCCCCAACTCACTCAACACCACTATCAGTGCGTCCAAAGGGTCAAACACACCCACAGAAATGGAAAATAACACACTCACTCGAGGATCTCCCACTTTTGTGTTCAACAAACTCTGTTTTTCAAGGGCCAAAGGGAGGTCAATGGAACATTGCTATGCAACGTGGTAACACGCACGAGTGGCTCCCAAACATTGTTAATTATGATCCCTGTCTACATGTGACCCCTCGTTACAGGTTGCACAATTTCCCCTTCTCGGAATAAAATTTCAGTTGAAATGTAGATGATGAAGGCAACTGAAATTCCGGGTAACAGGCAGTAGGCAAGTCCCCATGGCCTGCAGGGAGTCAAGTTGTATGTCGGTTTATATGTTTGAAATGAAAGTAGTTGAAGTAAGCAGTTGAAATGCCAGTTGAAGGGTTTGCAGTAAAATCCCTTCAAATAGCAGTTTGTGTAGCATTGGAAGCTGTTGAATAAAGTATTGAAGTATAAACACCGGAGATACCGTCTGACGTGTGAGGACTGTAAGTGATTGGCTCACAGATGTGTCCTGGAATGTCAGAGGCAGAAAGACAAATAAGTGAAATAAACTCTATTCCTAATCCTTATGTACTCAACAGCCTAATGTCCCTTTAATCCAATCTATTTTCTTATCTTCTTGCCTGCATTGCCTTTGAACCTGGGTGGCATCGGCTTTTATTAAACCACTCACCGCACACATACTCACTCACCACTGTGTTGCAGAGATATGATCCGTGGGATACAGTGATTTTTTTATTGCAGAGCACACACACTGAGGCAGAGAGTTGAAGGCCCAATGGTAATTGAAATATTAAATGAAAACCACTTACAGAGCATTCTCAGAGGATGCTGTAATAGACAGGATTAGACACCGAGTGTGCATATTATTTGTGACAGTGTTTGGTGGGTGAGCTCTCTTGTCCTCTCATCATCTCCTCTTCGTCTCCATCTCTTCCTGCCCAGCCTTTCATCCCCTCCAGTTCCACCTCCTTCCTGACTGTTTCTTTTCCTTTCCCCTTTCTTGTCCAAATGGCCAGCGGTGTGCATATGACGAGCAGATGCTCACAATGCAAATATGCCTTTTAAAAGCGTTGCGTCCTTTATCTTTAGCCAAACAGACACACAGGAATTCAGCACTTTTTCCAGTCACATATTTTAGCATTCATGCAGCTTTCTCTGTATATCAGTTAATATCCAATATATCAACTTGTCAGGAAGATTAATATCATTTGCTTTGTGAAACGTGTAGCTGTGCACTATGTGCTATTGTAAGGTTTTACACAGTGACAGAGCTGACTCTGAAATTATTTCATACAAACTTTAATCAACTGCTCAAAAAGCGTCTGCCGCAGGGCGATGAAAAATTCATCGAAATGATGTTTTTATATGCACATATATATTATGTGCGGTACTTGATTCATGATTCTTTGTGTTCATGTATGATACAGCTTGTGTGTCATCTATATGGTTCATAGCAACTTACTTATACATTTTGACAACCACTGCTTCATTTTATTATTTTTTTGTGTTTTCTCTTTCCATTAAGAGGAATTTACTGGAAACGGCACACCAGTGTGTTTATACAAACTATAAATACCTGTTTCTCTTATTGCATTCCTTTTTCCGTTTAACCAGGAACTGAAACATGTTTTTCGTTTCTATTTGACTTCCTCTCCACCTCACCTCCCCCCTATGCAGTGTCTGGGAAGAGAAGCAGTATCTGGAGAAAGAGAATGAGAGTCAGCCGAAACCTGCTGTAAGTTCATCATTGCACCATCCAGGTGCAGGTTCAGAGACGTGGATTATTACGGCAACAGCGGTCTTCAGGGAGGATATATATGAGTTTGACTTTAAGCCTCCGTCCGGGCTTAATCCCTCAATGTGAGGACTTGCCATTAGCTTTCTGGGAACCATTTGAAGCTGAAAGATGCTATTTTACAATCTCCCATTCAGACGAAATGATGGTATACAAGCTGTACAAGCTTTAATCCTTGTTACGGCTGGAGAGAGGTTTTTAACTTTAGTTTAGGTCAGTAATGGTTGGTAATCATCCACAACTGATGTAGCAAAATGTATAACAATATTCAGATGTCTGGTCCAAAAATAGGCTGGTGTTTGGACAGTTGCCGATAGCACATTCTCTTCCAGTATGAATCTCTTTGTGTTGCTCCCAACACAAATAATGTAATGTCAGAAACCTAACACTGTCTTCTAATATACATGATTATCTGCATATTGTATTAAAAAGAACCAATCTGCGTTTTTCTTTCTTTCGCATGTCATACTAGAACCCCAGTATCTTCTCGATGAATACTCTGTGGTATGAGCTTATTCATACTGTATTACGTTTATGAGACGTCTACCACAATGCAGTGCAGTCTGAGCGTGGAACAACCCTTGGATGGAAAGGAAAACCTACCGTAGCGGTTTAATTACTAGCACTCAAACGTCTTGAAGAAAAACAAGAATACTGACATGAGACACGTAGAGTCGTCTCAAGGAGCATCACATTCACATTTCTATAATCATCAAACTTCATCAAAATCATGTTGCTTATGCCGCGAACAGCAAAAGAAGGTTCAAAATCATGATGCTGAAAATGTCCTGGGGAAAGACCCCCAGACCGCTCGCTGACTATTTGTAATAATTGTGTCCCCACAAATGTTGAAACAAAACCTCCGCCTCTCGGCTTGTTGAAACAATTAAGCAGTTTTAATTAACTTTTGGATTTTGAATACTTTTGGGGGTTCTGTTATGCAACTACCGATCACAAAAACAAAACTTTTTAAATGTACTACAAGTCTGCGTTCATGAGTCTGGATGCTATATTTCCCATAGTTATTCAAAACCACAGTGCCCTTGGGCAACCTTCAAGGGACAAAACATTAAAAAACAAAGCCATACATACATACACGTGTCCTTGTGTGAGGGTTGCAGTGAGAGTTGCATTAAAAGCTTCAAAAAAGAGAATTTACATGCAGCAGTTTCAGCATTTTAACTGCTCAAAATGAATTATTGGGTGGTGTTATTCAGTGGGCAAAATAATTGCGTTACCTCAGCACCAGGCCTCATGAGCAATTCCCAAAATGTACGACATCAGAAGTGTGCAAATACAATGTCTGCCTCTGTTTATGTGAATAGCAGAAGCTGCTGCCTTCACTAGAATAATTTGGCTAATATATTCTGGTGTTATTGAAACAATACGCTATATTGGGGTGACATGATTAAGTGTGATATTTATTCTATGACACAAACATATCAAACATTACTAATAAGCTATGCATGCATTTATAATTGTTTTTGCTGTATGTAGATGGATACTGGAGAAAAAACACAAACAAGATTTCAAGTGCATTCAATTTATTAAGTTGGATAAAAAACAGCTGCTTAGTTGCAGTTGTTTATATTGGTGCTTTTTGGACATCAAACTAGAATTCGTCATAGCACTAAAAACGAGATTTACAGCTGAAACATCAGACTGACTTTCCGCCACGTTGAAAGCACAAGTCCGTGTGCAAAGCAAAACCTGTTAGAACTGACTCCGAGAGTTAGGATCAGACGCTGAAATGCGAAGAAAAAAAACAATGGGATGTTGCCTGTAGTCTGATCTCAATTAAAATGTCATCATAGACCTGATATGCTTGATGTGTGATCTAATGTTCATACTGCTCGGTGGGTCCTCCAGGAGCTGGAGAGCAGAACAAAGACCCTGCAGGACAAATATGAGGATCTGAGGAAAGATGTTTGCCAGAGACAACTGGAAGTCAGGTATTTTCTCTCACTGTTCAGTGAGCGCACATGCAGATTGCTCACGTTGCCCTGCAGATTGATACAGGTGGTGCATATTCACTCTTCATAACGTCGTCTTTTTGCACGGCCATCGTTTAAGTTTCATTCAGAGTGCTCACATTGTCCATTTTAACAAGAAGCAGTGCAGCTGAAGCTTTTAAGTGGTGTTAATCAAAATGATTCAGATAACTAGGGTTCTTTTTGTGTGTATCTCTCTCTCACTCCACGCACAGAAGTCTGACAGAAGATGTGGAAACCCGTGAAATGCAGATATTGAAAGAACAGAAAGAGCTGGAAGACAAGATGAAGAGCATAGAGCTCAAAGAGGTCTGTGTGTGTGTGTGTGTGGTCATAGTTTACAGCATACCATTAATAAAATAACATGTTTTGCTTTCTTACATTGCGTGTGTGCTTGTCTCTAACAAGGCTGAGAAAGCCCAGCTGATCAGCATCCCTGACCAGGTTTTTAAGGCGATTGAAAGGAAACGCTCTAAGAAGGAGTAAGTACATGTCGTTCTTTTAATATTCTTTGTACGTTTTAAACACCAGGAATAAAAATGAGCCTGTAAGGGCGTTTCAGTGAGACAACACTGGGAAGAAAAGACAGCAGACATATTTAGAAAATTAAGTCACTCCCTTTCAGTTGGCTCAAATCCTTCTGTAATCTACCTCCTTCCTTTCATCTCCTATACACGATAGAGCTGTAATTTTCCACTTGAAGACAATTGTTTTTGTTCAGTGTAAACTTTTGAAATGGAACAGATTAAACAAACACATCTCTGCAAAACTGAAGCTAAAAATTATTTATTTTCCTGCAAGATGCATCACTTTCCCAGGTTGTTTTGGTTTCCTCTTTCTAACATGGCTTTCCAGACACTGTTTTGGATGCACAGTGAGCTTTGCAACTCCATGAGGACCTGAAAGTACTCAAATTATTCTTGAAAATTTAAAGGTCAATCCCTCTAATTATTTTTTATTTTTTAAACATGACAAGCATATGCATCGGACATCATTATTTTTTGTATTAAAGTGCAGCCGCCATCAAAAGCCCCTTCATCACCAGAGAATGGTTCCACTGGCACAGTGCAGCCTCTTTTATGTTAATTATAATTAATATTTGGCTTGCAAGTGATGCAGTGGAACTGCCTGTTTGAGCCATGTGACTTGTAATTTGAAATTCACAAAGCTGACGGGTACTTGGGGGTATATGAAACATATTTGATAAGATATGCACTCTTCCAGTGCAAGTGAAGAGTAATACATAGCATTCTTCTATTGGTCTTACTCTTGCACTTCTCCTTAAACACATTAGATCTGCAATGAAGAAAATAGAAGTACTAAATACAGAGGAATCACAAATGGAGCAGCAAGTGAAGGAGGTGGACGAGCGCAACCGCTCTCTGAGGCTGAAGAAGAAGGAGTTGAACGGGGAGCTGGAGGGTCTCAGGGCCCAAGTAGATGCCCGTCAGAAGGAGGGCAGGCAGCTGCTGAAAGAGCAGGAGGTCAACAGGGAGGAGGAGGCTCAACTCATGGGGAACAGGTAACGTCTCACACAGTACAGCCACAGTCAAATAGGGCCACTATGGCAAGAGCCAGAGATTAGATTTGGAAGAGAGGCTTTTGCTGTGTCTTTTCATGCACATCATTGTGTTTCCACCACCAGAGGAATCCTGGAAATGAAGCTGCAGAGCGTGATGTGCGACAGGAAGCAGCTGTATGAGTGCCACTCTGTGCAGCTCAGGGAGACAAATAGGTACGGACTGGTGTCAAAATGAGCTCCATCGCACATGGAAATAACAAGACCTCTGAATGATTACACACTGTCTGTGAGGGCGTTTACACCTACACCTGTAAACCTAAAATACACAGTAATTCTATATGTGTTCTTTCATATGCATTTGGCATTTGGTCCAAGAGCTTGTGGTTTTAGTTTCCATGGAGTTTTTCTCTGTAAATGCACATAATGAGCCTAATTTTGAGTCACAGCCTTATGGAAGCCTTATTTCAAATAGTACCTTTGTGTCTCATCAGGCAATCGCAAGCCCTGAAGAGGATGGAGCAGGCGTTGGCCATGGCCACTGAGCAGCTGGAGCACACGCAGTCCGTCTACAATGACTTACGGGCACAGGTGACCTGTTGATTGTTACTTTCAATGATTATTGAAGAAAACGTCTGCTCAGATTTGAAGAGTATTCATGAGTAATCTGGCATTTTGGAGCATCATATTTAGAGTTTACCAGTAAACCTCACAATGTTAAAACACTTCCTGGTTTGAGGCATCATGGTTTACTAGTTTTGGCTAAAACATAAAATTGTAGTGTACGTGTCACGGTGCCAGTAATTGGCACATTAAATCTCCATTACATCAGAAGCATTTTTAACGCTTCCTGTAATTTTACTGATGCTCACAGCTTTTAAAGAGAAATAAGTGAGAAGAAGAGGAGAGGGAGTGTCATGGGAAATGCGTCAGCAAATATCACGAGCACATAACTATGTGAAAGGAAATCCAAATGGCACGTCAGGGAATTCATGCGCATATTGAAAACAAAGCAGTTTTACAATATAATTCATTCATTTCCACTGAATCTGCCAATCACCAACGACTTTCACATGAACAATAACCCCTTTGGATTTGACAGCATTTTACCACAGAAATGTGACAAATCTTTCTCAAATAGTATGTGATTGATGGCTGTGATATTTCCACAAGGTTGTGGTCTAAGCTTTACACCGCATGAGATCTGATATGGTTGTAAAATAATGATAAATAACCTTCTGACATGACATGCTGTGATACCAGCGAGGCGTTTTAGAGATGAAGAGAAAAGACCTCATGTAGAAGGCTAAACTATTAGAGCCGTGAGGCTAGCCACCGGGGCGGCTAAGCTATGAGCAACATTTTATCTCCATCGTTAAAAAGATAATGTGTCTCTTTTTGAGATATACAGTAGGCAGTTGCCAGTGCTGGAATGGCACCTTTTCCTGCAGGATGTCCTGCTGTTGAATTTGGCTTTCACCGATGAGATGTGCATGTGCATTCATTTGTTTAACAGCCAATAGTAACACTCACTGAAATTATCTGTGATTGGCCAAACCTCCTGTCCAGGACTGCATCTCCCAAAGCCTGAAAACAGCTGCTGGAGCTGCTGTAATGTAGTGTTAAATTACAATATTCTGAAAGGTTATTGTGAAATTATTTGCCCAATGAAACCAGAAATACACTGCCCCAGCTTGGAACCTACTAATTTAGTCTGCTTCTTCCTCTTCGAGGGACTAACTTGTTTTAAATATGGAGTGGTGTAGCTCTTACCACTCAACAGGAGTCCTGGCAACCCTGCAGAGAGGGGCAATCCCAACGCCTAAAGACATTCATTTTTAATTAGGCAAGTGTCATTGGATCAGAAAGACCTCAGAGAAACGCTGATATATAGTATTCATTATTTTGCAATAAATGTTTAATGTGTGATAAAATATGAATGAATATGATTGAATTTGATTTTGAGTTTTGTAATTTTGCCCTGGGCCTTCGGGGTCTTTTCTTCCTCAGTATGCAAAGTCTGATGGACGAATGTCCAACCAGGGAAGCAAACCATAATACATGTCTGACGTACACCACATGGACGCTCTGCTAAAAATTAAGAATTTGAACAGACTTTTGATTCTGACTTGAATTTCCAGCTCGATGCGGTTTCCAAACAAGAGGCCAGTATTCAGCAGAGGATGGAGCTCCAGAAAGATGTGGATGCTCTCAGAGTCAACTTTGAAAAGCAGGTGGGACACCGTGCATGCGTGGGCGGACACATTATCATCAGCAGCTGTAAAATGTAATGCAATTTACTGCAGTAGCCCTGGAACAAATCTATCTTTGTAGAGCCTGTAATTATTTTTTGGATGAAACTGTGATTGAAAAGTGTTGTTTCTAATCAGTTGTATATCTCAGAAGGAAAAATGAGCTTTCCCATTGCATTTCTATCTCGTCCTGTGCCACGTAGTTAGGCAAAACTTTAACAAACCCTTTGGGGAAATGTACAAACTTTACACAGAAAAGTTTCAATACCCATCTTCCTTGTAGTAAACATTCAATCCACTTTGCGGTCCAATTCTGCTGTCAGTAACCCTTCCATTGCACTCAAATTGTGGGATTTTTCAGCTAAAACCAATGTTAAACGTGTTCTCAACCAGCTATCAGTAGCTGAGGAGGAGAGCCTGAAGATGCAGCAGTATGGGATGATTCAGGGGCTGCTGAGGGAGTCAAACGGCCTCCGACAAGAACTCCACAACCTCAGATGTCTGACACAGATCAAAGTGGAAGAGAGAGGCCAGAAGCACCGGGAACTTCTTCGAGCTGAGGTGCATAACAAACACACAATTTATTTTATTTTTTTAAAGTTTTAATTTCATCATTAGTGCCTTTGAATAGCTTTCCCAGATGCCAACATGCGTATTTCCCCCCCAATGTGTCAAACACATGAAAGGGAAACTAAAAGTGGGTTCATATATTAAGAATGAATGTGATCAAAAATGACAATTTCAAAGAGTGCAAATGTCTCTACTGCCCTTACAATATTACAGTCACTACGATGTGATAATTTCAAAATGATTGGAAAAGCAAGAGAGGAACTAGGCAATTTTAGTTCTGCGAAATTGAAGAGTCTAAGGGGAAATTGTTTTTTGCAGAAATAACTTTTGGTACGCTCTTCTTCCTCTCTGGTGAAATCAAAGTGAGCTACTTTTCTAAAATACTATCCCTGGTAACTACAGTTTATTTCCTACCTGATTAGTAAGTAATGACAATGACTTCAAAATGAATCCATGAAATCAGAAAACTCTTACAGGACAGCTCGGTGCTTTTTTATGTCTTCAAAGTGTCGGAAAAAAGAGCTGCTATACTGAAAAATGTGCACTCAAATCTGATTTGAAGGTTGATGTTTGTGAGCACACACACACAAACACACACACACACACAGAAGTGATGATACTGTGGTTTTAAATGTGTAACTCTATCCACAGCAGCTGAACCAGCACATCCAGCAGGAGCTTCGAGAAAAAGACCTCATCATCATGGACCACAACAAGCTGAGCACTGTGCTGCAGCGCAGGTGTCACTGTAGTTTTCTAATGTCCATGTCAGACACAAAGAGCTGCAAAACGACAACAACGCAAAAAGACCCCAGAAAGCCACTAAACAACTAGAAGTCTTAGTCCTATGTAGCGGAGGTGGTCTCATAATCCGCCCATGAGGATGGGTGTTCCTGCACCCAGGGTCAACTAGTACCTGCACCATATCTCCATGGTGTTTACGATCAGCGTGGGAAGCAAATTGAATTCCTAGAGTATATTGATGCGACTGATAATTGAATCCCTGGTTATTTGTTTGGCTCCTCTGATCTGTGCAACAGCTGGGATCACAATTAATTCAAACATCTGCACATGTTGTCAGGGTAGAAAGGCCTAACTTACTAATTGGTCATCCTTCAGTGTTCAGAAACAGTCTAATGCATTTGGCACCACTCAGTACAACAGCCGACTCTACATTCAATTAGTTCACGACCGCAGACTTCAGTCTGATATGGATCCGCTTTTCAAACTGCATGTAGTCGAGCAAAAACAAGGCAGGATGATAATTAAATGTCTTACATGAATGATAAAGAGACATTTAATTTAATTAAATGTCATACTGCATGAGACTTTAATTTGGGCATAATGTGATTCACTGATCAGTTGTGATGAACATGAATGAGACTTTTTAGTATATTTACCATACTTTAGATGAGATTGTAACACTTTAAGTGATATTTAAATGGCACCAGGATGATTATAGCAGTCACATTGACTTTATTTGAAGCACGCCTAGACTTAAAGCCCATAAAAGCAGATACGCAGCAATAACTGTAACTTTTATTATCACACATAATCGTACACAGCACAATGTAGTGAAATCCAGTCTCTGCATTTATGAAATTCCCACCATCAGGAGCAATGGGCAGCCTCTACACAAGGCTCGAGCTTAGGAGGCAAACTGGCACCGCTCCAGCTGCCAGTCCATAGTCCATATGCGGGGTTGAACCGGTGACCCTCTGGCCCCCACGGAGTGAGCCACTGCTGCCTTGAGTCAGTTGAGTTGGCCTTTGACAACCTGGCGAGGGCTATACATCCTACACCTTATATAAATCCTCCAGTACATATTGAGATGCTACACAAAGAGAATAAACTCTATGAGTTTTACAGCTGGCTTAGTAAATGCAAATTATCAAAAGAGACCTAAATTATAAACAAATGTCAAAAACCCGCTCTGGATTGGAGCCAGGTGTTGTAATCCAGATGAAGAATTAGCTCATTGCTAATCGGTGTTTTCTCCCTTAGAGTTGTACAGTACTGTAAGATGTGCACCATGATCACGGAGGAGAAGAATAAGTACGTCCAACTGAAGCAGATCTCCTCGCAGACAATCGCAGAGCTGACGGAGCAGGTCAAAGTGCTGGAAAATGAAACCGAGATCCAGCGCTCCATTGTCATCAACAAGGACCGGTGTGTACATGTGTTGTGTAGAGGGAGGGGTCGGTGGTCCAGTAAAATAATACCCACTAATGCAGAAAGAGGGCATCCATAGTAATATACTCTTAAAAGCAATGCAACAAATGCTGTGTGTGTAAAGGTTGTATGGTTCAGTTTGTTAAGAACGCACTTTTCTTGACGAGTGCATTTGTCGGTAATCATCAGTGAAGCTATATCTGCATCCTTTTCACTGTGTGTACTATTTCTGATATCTCTCTTTGTGTGTGTCCATTCCAGATCACTCACGAAGGCTCGTATGAAGATCTCTAATAACTCCAAAATAAGGGACAAACTGCACAATGACATCTCCAAGGTCCATGCACACACACACACACACACACACACACACACACACACACACACACACACAAAGATGAGACCAGTCAAAACACACTGTGTTTTCACAGAGACAAAGAGACAAAGCTGTCGTTGAGTTGTTTAGAATGAGCTCAACTTTTTGGTCTTAAACAAGATTTAAGAGCCCTTCAAGAAATGTTAAGGAGGCAAAGCCACATCCAGTTTCCATGGAATTTATCTCACTGTGTTTTATAAGCGTCTTAAACATTAAGTCTTGCACAGTTTATACTTTACAACAGTTTGTGAACATTTATGCTGTCTTCTGTTGAAGTTGTTTAACATGCCTCTGAACTCATTTTTCTTTAAGGAATAACAAATGTTGTAACGCAGTTTTTTTCCACAATGAAGCTCAGAAAATGTTTGAGTGGTCTATCTTTTGGTTTGGACATCTGTATTGATATTGATAATAGGTTTTGAGTCAGATGTGTGCAGTGCAAGTTCAAGCAATCAGAGTGAAACTCAAAAGCATCCTGCATCAACACGTATTGCCTTCATATGGCTCTAAAAACATATATCACACAATTTCTTTCTTTATTTTCCATCTTCTAGGTTGCCTGGAAGCACCGTCAGGTCAGTCAGGAGTATGAAGACAACCAGCTGGAGTTGATGAAACTCGCTCAAACGATCAACCTCCAGGAGAAGGCACTTCTGGAAATAAACAGGAGTCATGAAACGGCCATACAGCGCCGCAACTTTCTGTATGTTCATGATTTGTGAGCTTCCATAATGTTGGCTACAGGATCGAAACTACATATGTCAAATAATGTTTATGTCCCTTGGTGTGTGTGTGTGTGTGTTGCCTACAGTGGCATCCATCTCCTGGAGCACGACGAGGTGTTATTCAACTACTATGAAAAGTTGAACGTCCAGGAGGCCGCCATTACTAAGGGGAACATGACAATGGAGACCCTGGAGAAGGAGATGAGAGACTTGCAGTTAGAGATCAAGGAGGAGAGGAGGCAGACAGACCTGAAGAAGAAGGAGGTGCCCCTCAATAAACGTCTGGAGGGAGAGATCACCACTCTGCAGATAGAGGTGGGGAAAGACATAAAAAAACATAAAACCCACGCATTCATACACACCCATCAACAGATATTAACAGATGCTCCGCCAAAACAAAGTCAAGTCTGCAGGTTCCATACTGATAGAACATCGGCAAAACATTTTTATCCACTAAACTTTCTGAACTGCAAACTAATTACTTGGAAAAGTTGTGGGCGGAAAGGTGTGTGTGTGTGTGTGTGTGTAAATTGCCGAGGATTAGCAACAGAGATTTCTGTTGTGCGAACAGTGACGACAGTGTCCCAACGCCTACTTCTCCTTTGTCTGTCTTCTTCCAGGCCTTGCCAACAAGAAATGAAAACACTTTGATGTGTTTTTAAACATTTTAGTTGATCCATTGTCTGCTGTAAAAAGCTCTGTGGTACTGAACAGTTTTGTGCTCCTTCTTTGTTGCAAGAGTGAAGTCGTCCTGCAAGGTATTCAATTGTATTGGATGAGCAATATTGTGTTCATATTTTGAACACAAAATATCGTCTAAAGTGCATTTGCTCATATTTCCATGTATCTGTGCAGATTTTTGCCATACAGTATTCGGCCGTCCACATTTCCCCGGTGTCCAATCACAGCTTGACTACATCATGATGTAGCTCAGTGGATTCAAAATCCTATTTGGAAGCAGTCAAGCAATTAGTTCCTCCCGGCGTGAGTGATCACATGATCAAAGTACTGAAAAGACAGATTGTGTGTCTGCAAGATTTTCTCTGGAATCTTCTGGCAAATTCTACACAGGCCACTGTCCAGCTGTGTGTGTGTGTGTGTGTGTGTGTGTGTGTGTGTGTGTGTGTCTTTCACCTTGTAAAAAACAACAGTTAGACATTTATGTGATGTCAGTGGGAGTCCTCATAGGATCTAAAGAAGAAGATGATTGTAAGTGAGTTGTGTGAGTCTCGGATAATGCAGACTATTGTGCAACTTTGTGTGTATCTTTGTCAAGTTAGGGGAACTCCAAAAAGAACAGCTAGGTACGAACTCATCAAGACAAGACAATACACGCAGACACCAGAATAATTCCTTAGAGCTCCACTAATGAGCAGAGCTCTGTTTTTGAAGTACTTTCTGAGTGTGTCCTTGTAATGAGACTTTTGAATTGCTCTTGTAAATATATTGTGATGGAGGGCTTCCTTTTTAATATAATGAACAGACTCAATTTTCTTATTCTACTTTGCTTACAGTGATTACCAGCAAAAGTAATTGTGTTGACCATATTCCAGATTAATTTGACTTATTTTCTCCGAGGACTCTCGAGACTCCTCCCAAAACTACTGCGAGCACGCACACACCCTCCATCACAATGTAAGAAAAGCACAATTTGTGAGATTGTATGGCTTTTTTAGGGTTCGCTCGCCATTACTGTACGTCTCTGAACTGTCTTTGAGAGCTCATCAAAAGAGGTCAATTCATGGCCTCGTTTTCAGAGCTGGTTCTTCAGGTGAACCGACGTGTGTTTTAACGATCTCAGAGGTTTGAACGAAGACAGTAAAGGCACTTTCGTACAAAAGAAGAAACACTACGGACAGACATGCAGGAAGGAGATGAAGGTCTAAACCAAGAGAGACAAACCCAAACAACCAAACACTGCACACGTTTACAGACACAGGCTGAGACGCACATGAATGAATAACACAAGCAACTTTGCAATATCAAGAGTGACAGAAGGAGACAGGCACACACACACACACACACACACACGCTGAGTTTCCCTGGCATTGGGGGATTGGGCGTGTTGCTGCTCTGGATCAGAGCGACTGTTTTTGACTTGCTGCTGGACCAGACTGCTCTGATCTGAGTCTTGTGCTCTTTTGGATGAACGCAGTGTTGGAACAGACCTCTCCATGTGCATCTTTTCCCTTTTCCCTTCTCTCCATCTGTTTGCGCCTTCTGCTGTTTATCGTTTTGCAACAACGGGCCTCGTCAGTGACATCCTTTCACTCATTGTTAGTTTCTTAACTCTTTCCCTCCTCGCATTTGTCTAACCAGACTTTCGTTATTGGTCCCTCGAGGCGTTCAGTCGGTTTTTGTTTCATTGCTAGAAACTATTTATTTCACCAGAAAGTCCCTAACCTCCCTTCCCCTTGCTAAACTAAGATGGCCAACAAGGTCAGCGTACTCGCTAAACATCGGCATGTCAACATGCTCGCGTGGCTGCAGACTCTTCGTGCAACTCCTGGAACTCTCCTCTACGAGCAACAGTTGCTTCTCTGTTCAGTGAATCAGCTCCTCCGTCTGCCATTCAGCCATCCAGACGTTCCACATTTCTCCCTCTCCTTTCTGCAAATCATTTTCTGAATCACTGTCCTCCCCCATGCAGCCGTCTACCTTCCACTGGGTGCCGAAAGAGGATCGCCGGGGTTTCTCCCATTGCAGGAGGCTCGCCGAATCAATCCATCCTCCTTGTGAATTCATTCTATATGCGAATTCAATCTCCACCCAACTGCCTCGCTGTCGATTTGTTATATATATATTGTGTATTTGTATTCATCTGTGGCCAGTTTATCTGCTCATTGCAGACGGGCCCCCCCATCCCCCTCCCCCTCCCTTTGATGGGGAATTTTGACAAAGATAGATCGGGCCATCTGTGACACTATTGAAGTTCAATATACTCTGAGGCTTTCATTTGCTCTGAGGAATTTTAATTGCCGCAAAGTAAACAGAGGTTGGTGTTGGATTCTGAATCGACTGCTTGTTTATGAGTCGCCCGGCACGTTCGACATCTAGAACACGCACACAGGTGCACACGCACACAGGTGCACACGCGTGGGCGCACACGCTGAGATCGGTGCAGTGTTTGTGAACTCGTGATGATACCCTCGCAGCTGCACCTGGATATTATTTTCAACAGCACTCTAATGACTCTAGCTATACGTCTGTATATATATAAATAAGTATTTATAGCGACACACACACACACACACACAGTCAGTAATGGAGTAGGATTTATAATGGGGCGAGGTGGATGTCAGACTGCACTGTCCCTACGGCCGTGAGTCATGCTGTTCGTCTGTCCCGCTCTTAAATCTTTGTCTAACCTATCTTGAACTCATTTCCATGGGGAAACCCACCGTGAATCAAATCTTGATAGATGTGAGCACATGACTGTTGTATGCGAGAGACCTAAGTGAGACGGGTGGAGGGAAAGCAGAAAAGACAGGTGGCGAAAAGAAAAGGCCGATAATATTGTTTCTTCACTGTTGTTCTCGTTGAGTGGTTTTATGAAACTCCACTCCACGACACTTGAATGTGTATCAGTAACTCACTTCGATCCGGCTTCTCTTCACGCCGCTGCCCGAATACCCTCGAGCGCACTCGGCCGCATCCCAAATGTTTGTCACGATAGTCCATCGGGAACATATATTTTTGTTGTAAATTAGCTCTGCTCAAGACTCTCGCAGCAGACAAAAAAAAATATTTTTATTCCCACATTGTACACTATGGTTGCTAATACTGACCGTTGGGAGTATAACTCCAAATCATGTGCAATCATTTAAGGTCATGCAGTCTGGCCTCTTGTGGCAGAGACTCAGGTGCAGAGGAAACGTCAGGAGTCACGGTGAGGTGAAATAAAAAAAAAATGATTTACTAATCAAAGTTAAAAAGGTATACAGGTATACAAAGAAGACCATCCCACAACAGACAAGGGAAATACACTAAATACACAGGGGAAGGCAGGCAACGAGGCACAGGTGGAAACAATGAGGGCGGGGCTTTACAATCACACAGGGGCAAGGCAGACCAGGAGGGAGGAGTCTGAAACGAGAACAGGTGAAGGGAATAAACAATCAGGGAACACTGGGATGACACACAGAATGCACAGTGTGTTACACCTAGTTGTCTTTCTCCTGATGTCTTATGAGCCTGTGTAGCCGGAGGTCCTCTGCCTACAGGAAGCTATAACTATTCCTGCATCACAGTGAGGGAGTGAAAGTCAGGGCTTTTGTTGTCAGAGGTCTTCAAGACTTTAGGCCAGCACAGCAGTATCCTGCTCCAAATCTCTTCTCTGCCACAAGATCATTTTCCACTAAACTAAATCTATTTCTTTTTTTTTTTGTTACTTAGTTTTCTCCCAGCACGAAGCCCCCAGAATCCACCCCGCTGCATCTTGTGCTCCCGCTCAGAGGAAAAACAACAGCTGACTTGTCCTCCAGAGCAGCATTACTTCAGTTTGACATTACCGGTTCGCTAATATCACGTGTGCCTCTGATATTGTGTGACCTGCTGTCAAATATTTATGTAGAAGCCAAGTTAAGATGCACATTTTCAAATTGATTATAATTTATTTCTCATTTTGTGGATTATGAAGGCTTCAGTTCAGCTCCTCTGCACACATGTTCTGCCAATTAACCTTACATAACCTTATTATACTTTACCCCTGTTTTACTTTACTAACCTTTCTGCTTTACTGATCTGTCCCTTTTGTCTTTTACCCATTTTAATTGCGAGGAACTTTGTAACCTAATTTCTCAGAAGTGGTATGTAAATAAGGTTATTATTTATCATTATTATTATACTGTTAAGCATGCAGTGTGCCATCAATTATGTGGCTTTTTAAGCCATCCTGCTAAACCACTAACTGAGCGGAAAGTATGTAAATCATATGCAAATTGCATTCTGCGTGGATGCTGTCACACGAACGTAGAATGCTTTACAGCATTCATGAGCCGAGAAAGCAGCAATTATTGGTGACAGTCAGATGAAGAAAACCGAGAGGCGGGCAGGCAGAACAGAGGCACTGACACAGAGACAGATGAGTACAGAGAGAAAGACAAACATCAGCGCAAACGAACAGAGGGAGGAGGACGGGTATTAAAATGTTAAGAGCGAGGGCACAACACGGAGAGAAAAGGAGATTGAAGAGAGGAGAAGGAGAGTGACAGAGACGCGCTGTGTCCCATCCATCATGGAGTGTTTAGCCAGCTCCAAGTGCTTACGAATGATGTTGGGACACAGATCAGTCAGACTAGAAAGTGAGGACTGGGCACACATAGATGGGTGTTACCGATTCTAATGTAGTCTGAAATAATCTGCATTTAAAGCTTGGAAATAAATGAAAACACCAAAGATTTGGATGCTGGTTGTGGTAAATGCCAAAAGAAGAACTGGAAGTTACTATTCTGAGGGCGAGTATTTTGTTATCAGTCCTGGTAATTTGATCGAGGAAATATCTGTAGATAGACACTAGAAATATTGTGTCATATCCCTTAAATTCCATCACTCCAACTTTGTGAAGGGAGGAGTGAGCCAAAACCTGTTGCATCCGTCCTTCGAGCCCTTTTTGGCTCTTTAATTAAATGGAAAAATTACCCAAAATACTGTAGCTGCATTCTTATATATTTTCTGACATAAGAAATGTGATGAATAAAAAATCCCGTATGCTGTGTTACTATGATCATTTAGTTTTAACCATGCATGACTCCTTGCACTGGCAACACGGCGTTGTTGTCAAAATATTCTCTGTGAACAGTCCCTGCTGGTCAGCCCCACTCCCTGTTTCTCTGCTTCCCCGTCTCCCTCTCATTCCGTCTTTCTTGTCTGCATTCGCATTCGATCGCTCCCTCCTTTCGTCACTCTGGACTTCATGCTGTCTTTCCTTTGCTCTTCTTCACTTTATCTTCCTCTGTCAGTCTTTTATCAGTCTCCCCGAGTACATCTGCTCCGCTCTCATCTCCGCCTTTCAGATTGCGTGCCGCCGATGCCGTCTTGCCCCTCCACAGCATCTGTAGCTGTAGCCTGACAAACACCTCGGTTAATCACATGACAGTCATCCTAATAAATTAAAACGTGGGTCATATGACATTGAGGGAGCGCTGAGCACTGGAGTCTGTTTTAATCAGACTCACTGTCGGTTCGCAGGGGCTTCATTAATCTCTTCCATGAAGGGAGGGAGAATGGGAATCATCACTTTGTTCCACGCCGTCTTTCAAGTCTTACACATCATTTATCACATTGGGCGAACGCACGTAGACATGCAGGAGCGTGCACGTACACACGCCGCATGGTTGAGTGGAGAGAAGCTGCTGTTTCATAAGCCAGGTCGCGGCAGGTCAGCCCCCTGCGAACAACATATTTCCACACACTGTTTGCTGCCCGTCCACTCACTTCTTCTTCTACTCGCTTATATTTGGCTCTTTCTCTCCAGGCTATTATTCATATTTTCTCATGTCTTCTCTCTCTCTGATCTGTTTTTTTTTCTTTCTTCCGTCTTTCTATTTTCTGCTGACGTCCTTTTTATGGTCCCTGTCATCTTTCCTTGATCATCTCGGCTGCATATGTTTTTATATATAGACAAGCTTTATTTTGCTGTAATGGGGCCACTGGGCATGCACTTTAACTTCCCTGTTGAGATACTGCAGCTACTTTTATAATTGTTCGTTTCCTTCTGCGGTTCGTGCAAAGGTCAGGAGGCCACTTATTAGTCTTTGTCTCTATAATGTATGTTAAATAGTAAATATTAGAACCAAATGCTGTGCATGAAACAGACTGACCAGGTGAATTCAGGTACAGCATGCCCATCCGAAGAGATTATTAAATCTCGGTATTGGACTAATGGTCAAAGCAAGCAGTTTATTCAATGAACTTTAATTTTCCCTACTCTTGCTGTTTGAGCTGTAAATACAAAACAGCGATGCTTTTTTTTTTTTGCACCGTTCCATCAAATGGAAATAGTCCCGACGTCTTGTGCATTTTAACCACATTTTCCCCAAATTCAGCCTGACATATTCGGTATCTTTCAAAACGTTGGGTCTGCCACTAGAATTTTAACTCCGGGTTCTTTTGTGTTGTAACGAAAGCCCGGACAAACAACACAGGGTTGTGCGGACTGTTCTTCCAGATTCACAATTATTAAAAGACTTTTCCACAGCGCTGCGAGGGATCAAACACTCCACAGGGTATCTTTTAATTAATGCATTATATGTTCATTTTCCGTCATTCATCTTAACTTTCAATCAATAAATCATGCCGGCATTATATTGCACACTCTCCACCCCTCACAAACTAGTTGCAGCTGTTTCAGTGAGAACGTTGGCTCACAGCTTGAATCTAAAATGCCGTCACTGTCCCATCACTTCATTGTATGTCATCTCTTGTCTTCCTACCTGCCATTTGTCTTTCAACGCTATTTTAACTCATCTTGTTTTTTATTCGCTTGTGCGTCCTTAACTGCCCATCTATTTATGCTGTCTTAAGGGATGTCAGAATATTTTAAAGTGTAAACAGTTCCTCAGAGGGATCGGTGGCGTTATAGATTTCGGTTTCTTTTATCACACTTCGCCAGAGACTTGTCAACTACTCAGAAGTAGCTCCCGTGTAGGCGCTTCATTTAGCTGAGAAAAGTCTTCCGCGTTTTATTAAATCCCCAGTGCAATAGGATCTTAAAGGCCTGGAGAACAAGGCACTCAAAACACAGACAGTAGCTGACGGACTCTCGATTTGTTGTTTACCGACTCATTTGTGTGAAATGTGCTCTTGTGGGAAATTACTGTATTATTTTTATTACTAGAACGCAATGACAGTGACATATAAACGTGCAGGTCTATATTATGCGTACAGCGTTACTTACACAGTGCCAACTCATAGTCTTGTTTTTGTCTCTTAATTCTCTCTTTGTCTCCCAGTTGTCAGAAGCCAGAGACAAGACACTGGAAGGTGTGAACCGAACTGCTGATTACAAAGAATTAAAAGGCAAAGACCTGTCAACTGTAGACCTGGTCAAGAAGATTGAGCAGGTACACAACATCACAAGGTGTTTTATGTGTGTGCACATATTGCAGAGGAGCATTTTTTATTTTTTTTTCAATCATGGTATCTACTTAATGAATTACGGTCTTATTTCCAATGCTTTTTTATGATGAGAAATTCCTGAACAAAGGCCATAATCAAGTGTCCCTATGCATTTAGCTGGAGGTGAATCTAGCAGAGAGGGAGAGGCAGTGGCTGGAAAAAGACCTCCTCGTGGACCAGGTGACCCGGCTCTCGAAGCCACTCAGCGAGCAGGCGGAGAACTGCCATCAGGACCGACTCTCGCTGGCTAAGAAGGTAGACGGCACGATCCACTTTCACACGGACGAGAGAGGAAGGAGGCTTAGCCCATGTACACACAGACAGACACACACATAAACGCTCGGATTAACACACACGTGCAAGGACACTTGTCATATCCTTCACCTGTTTCTTCACTTGTCTTACCTCCCTCTGTGTCTCTCTCATGAACACACTCGCACATCGTTTGAGGAGCATGAGCGGTCCACGTGAGGAGCACGCAGAGTGGGCAGTAAGGAGTTCACCTCCTTGTTCCTTGTACTCCGGCTCTCTTTCTCTCTCATTGGCTGTCTGTGTATAGACATATAAATATCCTCAAGGTCCAACAAGGTTGTACGAACTTGGGAAATGCAATAATGACATGAATGAAGATGAATTTGGCATTGTAATGTACTGCATCATCGTTTGGCGTCAAGTCAGATCGAAATCAAATCAGATATTTTGAACAATTAACCTTTATGTTGTGTGTATCAAATCATAACTCTGAGACTAAATGCAGGTTGAATCCGTGTACGATTCAGCTAATCTGTGTGTTTGTGTTGTCTAGCTAAACGAGCTCCGAACTCACATAATCGACACCAACCACCGCATGATGGCCGCCTCTGCAGAGGTCTCCATGAAGCAAGCTGTTGCCTTGTCTCTCCAACAAGAGATCAAAGAGAGAGAGCTCCAGGTCAGACATGGTCCCCGCCGCTCACAGCTCAGACCAACAGCAGTGGGATCTTGGATGCACATTCACCCCTCAGTCTCCCACCGGCTTTCTTATTGTTCCTGTCTCTCTCCAATGACCGCAATCGCAGAGCAGTAACGTCTGGCCGTGTCCCGTCATTCACCTCGATCCTATTTGTCTTGCTTATTTGCACAGTAAAACTAATCGGGAGGCAAACTGAGACAAAATAATATCCATTAAGGGGTACATGACAATGAAATGTCAATGAACGAAAAAGAAACCATGCAAGAATAAACAAATTAATTAATGCAATGAACGCACCCGGGCGACAATACTTCTCATTCCCTCTATTTTCTTCTTGTTAGTGGGAAGTCTTGAAAGAATGGCTTCAGTGTCACAAAATCTTTTGAGCGCCTTGTCTTGTCCCACCTCAAAACCCTCACCGACCCACTCCTGGACCCCCTGCAGGTCGCCTGCAGAGCCAACAGGTGTGTAGACGACACAGTCGACATGGCGATCCACTTCATCCTCCAGCATCTGGAAGTTTGCGGATGACACCATCCTTGTTGTTAGGTACAGGTTAGGTGTCTGCAGGATTCAGGGCCGTCACAATAGCAGATGTTTTTGACACTATTATCGTGGCAAAAATAATTCCTGAAATCAATAATTTTACAATATCTTGAGAGAAAAGAATAAAGCTGGCACCAGCAGCCCATGAGCGAATTCCACATCCATAGCAACCAAGAAAGGTTACAATATTGTTCACATTCAAGCTACATAACCTGATTTAGCTACCTAGCTGTCTGTTGCTACACGTGGTGAAAATAACAGTAAGTCAGCCTCTGATTGGTCTTTGCTTATCAAATATGACATGTAGGTGTGAAACGTTATTCTGATGTTAAGTTGAATGCGATTGTGATGAAAGGACGAGGTGTAAGGCTTAAGTTACAATGAGCTAGCTGCCTTACATCTCTCCTGGCATGTAGAAAGCAATCGTTAGTTATACGCCTTTGTTTTGCACCGCTCCATCATTTATTGTAATCAGGTGTCAGCCCGTAAGCACGCATCCAGGATGAAGATACCAAAATGGGGGACACAGCGCCGAAAGAAAACACCTAAATATGGCGAGACAGAGCATGCACCTCTGGTGCCGTTGACCCAGGGAGGAGGGGCTTACTTTGAATGTTTGAAACTTTAAAATTGTACTTATTCTGCCTTTAAGCCAAAGAGCCATCCGTTAAATCATCATTTAATCAAAACATTTTGAATTTCTGACACCGGTTTGAACAGAAAGTCTCACTGTTGTCTGTCTCAATTAAATATTACTACTAAAATGAGAGGATATCCCAAAATGCCTTCCAAATGTTCCAAGAGAAGCGTGCTAATAACCTGAAGAACCCCTGCAGCCGATGTATGCCTGCAGCGCGGCGCTGCCACAAGTAGAAAGAGAAAATGCAGAGGCATAACTTTGCTCAAATTCTGACAGTAATGCGAGCATCTGTTTTCGGGCGCAGTTAGAATCGAATTGAGCCGGGAGAGAGTGGCGAGTGATAGGAATACAAAGTGAACGCTCCTCGCGCTGCCCCTGTGTTCCCAGATGGACAGGTGCCAGAGGCAGCTGGAGCAGGGCCTGCCACCATGCCCCGAGTTAGAGGCGGAGTGGAGGAGGATGCTCCGAGACAAGAAGAGGCGACAGAGGAACAAAGAGGAGAGAGAGAGGGTAAAGACACACACACACACACACACATATATATATATAAAGATCACTGGTCAAGAATTGATTAGGGGCGATAGGGGCGACTGTGGCTCAGTGGTTAGCAAGTCGGTCTTTCAATCAGAAGGTCGGTGGTTCGATCCCCGGCTCCGGCAGTCCGTGTCGTTGTGTCCTTGAGCAAGACACTTAACCCTCATTGCTCACCGTTGCTGTGTCTACGGTCTACTGTATATCATGTAAGTCGCTTTGGATAAAAGCGTCAGCTAAATGAAATGTAATGTAATGTAATAAGCACTGAGGGGCATGAAAAGAAGATAGAATGACAAAAGGAAAAAACAAGTGGAGCGGGAATCGATTAAGACTCTGAGGGACAATAGGGGCGGCTGTGCACCTGGACGCTCTGACGGAGAAGTGAGTAGAAAACACTCCACACACACAGAGATTAGACAGGATGGAGGCTTGTTTTCACCACATGCACAAAGACGAGGCAAGAAGAGCAGACCGGCAAACAAACAGAATTAGACGCAGGCTACACAAGAGAGGCACACAGACGGGGATCAGCTGTGTCTGAAGCCGGTCTGTTGTTGTAGCGATTTGTATTTGTTCTCGCCCAGTTTATTTCAGCTGATAGCCGCTGGCCCAGAAAGACGCCGCACTGCTCTGCATGCACAATGCATAACCAATAAATAAGAAATCGGAAGAACCCTGCAGAAGCTGAAATGTTAATGTGTATCTGATTTCAAGAACTTACTTTTTACTACTTTTGAAGATTTATTATTTGTCATGCATTTCAAGGGCCTCCTTTTGAAATGTAAATGTGTTTCATGAACCTGATGAGGAGAATATGTTTTGTCCTGTTTATTTATTGCCAGTTCCTGCATTTTTTTTTTTTTGCATTCAAAGCCATTATTCCTTGTTTTGTGTGCAGTCCTTGGATCACATGCCAGCGGATAAACTGTTCATATGCATGAGAAAAATCGCCATCTCTTTGAAGTCTCAGTTAGATTTAGGCACAGTTCATTTGCATGCTGTTGTGGGGTGAAAGTCAAAGGCAGGGCTGTAGTGTCGCGAGGACATGTGCACACTGGAAGAGTTTTTTTCTTTTTTTTTCCCAGCAGAAGGCAGCAAATTGATCCATCATCCATATTGGCTTCACATACATTTTTGCTAGCAACTGTCAGTGACAAAAACAGTCTTTTTATGATATATAGATAACTGTGTGTTTACTAAAAACTACAATACCCAGCTGTCTACTCTACATCACAGAAGCTTTCCTTTGCTTTTGTTGCGTTTGTCACTTCTCATCCTGTGGGTGTGTCAAAGTCATCTGCGCATCATAACCTGACAAACATGGATCAAAATTGAATCAGTGGTTGTGATTCTTGTCTCATGCACTCAACTGTTCTCTCGTGCCTTGCATTGTCTTGAAATTTAAAAAATGTATTTGTTATTCCATTTTCATGATTGAAATTCAGGTATTCAAACTATTTAATCCAAGGTCATGCAGTCTTGCATCAAATATTAAAACTGTGTGTGTGTGTGTGTGTGTGTGTAGCTTGCTGAAGAAGAGGAGTGGACCCAGCTGCCTAATGGAGAGTACACCACGGCTGAAACCCGTCCAAACGCGTACATCCCAGAGTCGGACGAGCTCCCTCTGCCCAAACCCTACGGAGCCCAGGCCCCCTTCAAACCCTCCCAGCCAGGAGCCAACATGAGACACTTCCGCAAACCGACGCTCAAACCCTTGGAGATATAGTAAACAATACCCGTGTATTCATAAACCTTCAATTTGTACAAATATATTTCAGTGATTTGCCTCATTTCTGTCTCACACTTCCATCTGCTCTTCACATAACTCAGTGCCGCTCCCTTCTGTGTATGTTTCTTGCCTCGGTGTCCAGCATACCACTTTTGTTTTGTCATGTGAAAGTGTACTTGTGGACAGCATCTGGTAGTCATTTTGTTTCCTTTTTTTTTTAAATTTACTGGCAATAGCTTGTCTCTTACTTTCAGTAACACAAAATACCGTAGAAGAGTGGAAAGTAAGATAGGGGACACGGGGCAGATGAAATGTGTGTGTATTGTTACATCATGTCCTCCAATAAAAAGAAATGTACTTATGTTCGTGTATTTTTTATCGTTCTCTCTATTAACTCATTGAAATACTTTGTGAGGAAAATTACCATGTATGGTTACTTGCACGATAAAGGGCTACATATTATTGTTTTAGAGATGCTGGATTATTTCTGCATATTCTTCAGTCTTGTTGCCTTTTCATCCTGCACACTTGTAATCTAGATGCTGGTGAATCCATTTGAATGGGTTTAAGCTCTAAGCCAGGCTAAGAGTGCCTGCTTAATGCCTGAAATGACAAATGTAAATATAGAGAGGAACACCCGGCAATGAAGGAGCACAGAGAATGACAAAGGGAGAGGAGAATATAAATGAAGTGGAAGAAAATGGATAAAAGTGGAGCTCTAAATGGGGTGGAGAGTTCAGAGATGGTCACTGGTGACCAAAAACAAAGTAATTTGCCTTTGAAACGTCTACAAGTGTTCTGGAAGGCGTTCTGTCTGCTGATCTTGGCTCGAGGGGAAAGTAGTCCTGGTGTCAATGTCCGAGTTGTGCGGCTCGCAGGCACGCTTGTGTTTGTGAAGCGAGTTCATGTGAAGGCCACTACTGTGAGCAGTCGCCCCACAACTCCTGTGCTTCTGCAGTTGTTAAAGAGTAGCGGAAGAATATGAATCATAATATGCACATGTGTTTAGGAGGGAAATAAACATCCAAGTGTAATTACAAATTGGTGTGATTGAGCTTTTGGTTCATTTATTTCCAGAATAATCAGTATGTATATGGCTCAGGAGACACCTCCCACCTGCATGAATCAGCTGCAACATTAAAACTGCATTAAAACTAGTTAGCGAGCTAGATAAACAGCCATAATAGTGAGCTATGGAGCTCCAAGTCAATGGATATACATGTTTTAAATGATTAGCCAAAAGTAGGTAAACCCCTGCTGTATTAGTTTGCGATACATAACGTGTTAGCTAACCACTTGACAGGTTCAAGCAGGAAGCAGGTCGAGTTTGAATTTGAGGCAGCCACTGTCCACAGGGGTGTGTGTGTGTGTGTGTGCGCGTGTGCGTGTGTGTGATCATCCACTGCAGGCTGATGAAAGCTGTCAGATTAGCGTAGCCTCTAACTGTTTGTGCTTATTAGCCGGCTACATAACACTGCCTGCATAACATAGTTTGGAGGAGGCAATAGAGGGAAAAAATTTGATTCATTCAACATTAAAAAGAGGAATTTCCCCAGAAGAGAGATGTTTTGAGATGACTGTACTGAGGTGGTAAACATGAAAAAAAAATAACACTGGAAGAGATTGTGTTGCGAAACAAGCCTGCATAAAAGCGTGATGCTGTGTTTCTCCCAAAACGTGACACGGCATGTATGACACTGATGCTGACATTATTTCCTGAGTCCAAAACACTTTCATATTCGTGAGAATCTATGAGCTTATTTCCTCCTGCGCAGAGCCTTCAAGCTGTTTGCCTGCGAGTTGAGATCATTGCCTCATCCATCTCAAACTCAACAATGTAACTGGCACTCGGTGTGTCAGAGTTCAAAGAGAAATTCAGAGAAGACAAAGAAAGCCGAGGCCCAGCTGTTGCCACAAAGCTTATCTGTACACCTCATTCTTCAAAAGGTATGGCAGTAAATCAAGAAAAATACTCCAAAAAATCTTTTAATTTACAATCCATCTTACAGATTTCTTTTGTGTAAACTTAAGACACGGTGATTCTGAAATCCCTTTCTTTTCTGGGAATGTTGTAATATACCAAACGAAAACACGACATGAGATTTAAATCATCTCTGGCATTTAGTCTCAGATGATGCCAACATTCAGACACTATAAAAAGGATTATGAACACATGCGCCACACACACACACACACACACACACACAGACACACACACCATTTACTGTAAGAGCTCAGTCATGATAGAGCGGAGGCAGGCACCTTATTAAAACCACACGTTTGAGAGTGTGTGTGCATGTATGTGTGCTGTTATTCCTAAATTCCTAAGGCCTTATCATTAACCCTGTACTGTCCTGTTTGATTTGAAAGGCCTGTTCTAGACTGATTACACAATGGGCTGTATAAATAAAGTTACTATAAAGTCATTGATGTCTGCAGTTTTCCTCTCATGTATTAACTCAACAGTAGTAGGGCTTAGTATCTATTCTTTTTTTAGGACCGAATGTAGCAGAGTATCAAAAATCTAATTATCCTTCATAAGCTAAAGGTCACACCAGATCATGTCAGTGGAATTAACCTTTTCATTTGTATAAGACTGTGTTATTTTGTCTGTTAAAGGTTTAATAGTCTCACTTTAAATCAAAATGTAGACAGTGAAAGACTATTTTAGTGACAATGTTAGAAATCAAAATTTGGGAATGGGTTTTGTGGAACAATATATCTATATTTCTCAAATATAACATAGGTATCTACCATCGTTAGTATCAAAAACATTTCAAATGAAGCCCGGTCCTTATTGTCCATATGGCATCGCTGAATCCTCTACATATTTCAAACACTCTCAGTCATCTCAAAACCCATGGCTTTGGCATAAAGTCACAGTGTATTTCCTATGAAGAGCGTGTCGTTTTAAATCTCGCCTCACTGAGTTATGCGAAGCCCCTTTCAGCTGCGAAGATTGCTCATAACTCAGAGTTAATATCAAATTGAATGTACCGCAGCCACTGACTGACCATATCAAGCTACTCTGTCCATAAAGCTTTTGTCAGCATGTAATCAAGTTGATGGGGTGCAGCGGCATTACGGAGCGCGCAGGAGGATAAAACAAGAGTTTGATTTATAAATACTGTTTGCAGTATTTGACATCAGTGTCCATAAATTGCATGAGAGAAAATGGAGAAGTTGTGCGGAGTTCATAGAAATAGCTGCCTGCAGTCATTGATTTACAATAAATATTTGAAAAGCAAGTTTCCCTTGAATTGAATGAAACCACTAACTGAAGACCTAACTGTTTTCTATTGTGCTGTAATGTTTGGTGCTGTAGATATTGTCCCTTGCACACCTCAACGTTTATGAGGAAAAAAACATGGTGGCCGTTTCCTCCAATCTGCCTCATATTGTCCCCTCCATCTTTCCTTCTCTGGGGCGTCTCCATCCATCTACCCCTCTCTCCCGTCCTAATCTTTCATCAAGCACTGAGAGCTTGTTTATGAGCGCTCCGCCTTCCAATCTCTCCATTCATCCTTCACTCCCCGCCCTCCGTCCCTCCATCATCCATCCATCCGTTATTTATCCTCGAGGCCCAGACAATGATGACTGTTCCCTGAAACGCATTTTCCCCCCTCATGCGTTTCTACCTCAATCCATCCACCCCCGGATGGATCCCCCCCTCCCCTTCCCCCCACATGCCTGCCCCGACATGCTTCATTTTTTGTCAAAGCCCAGCAGTATTAGCGTCTGCTTGAGAGCCGTCTCCTCCACGAACCTGGCGTCCACGTTCTCCTGCTCCTCGAAAGGGTTCAGAGCTGCAACACAGGAAGGAGGACTTAGAGAGAGATTCCGCTTCCTCTAGAGAGGATACAACACAGCCGCACACTTCCTTCCTTCCAGAGCACGCACATAAACGCACACATTCTGTCTTAATCCTCCAGAGGCCTCCAAAGGAATCTAAAGCAGGCCGGGTACAGACCCACACACACACACACACACACACACACACACACACACACACACACACACACACACACACACACACACACACACACACACACACACACACACACACACACACACACACACACACACACACACACACACACACACACACACACACACACACACACACACACACACACACACTACCTTGTTCCTCTATATCAGAGAGTATTTTTGCCAAGTAGGTAAGGGGCAGAAACTCGGGTCTGAAGCCTGGCTTGTCTCTGCTGGCGAACGCACATCCCTGAGGAAGAAGACAAAACAAAAACACAACTGTGGGCTCTGCAGTTTTCAAGGATGCACACAGTCAAGCCAAATCTGCAGCAAATCCCCAAACTAGTCCCCTTAACTCACTTGTGTTTCTCTTCTGCATGAAGTTGGCAGGAGTTTTAACTTTTTAGGCGGCCATAAATTCTTATCTGTCATTGCACAAAATGCCACTGGCTCCGCTGGCCAATTAGCTGACTGAAAGCAGCCAGTAGCGTCGTGAAGTGGATGGATGATGGGTTAGCTGTACAGCTGGGGTCCCCGTTTCAACATGTTTGATAAAGAATGTTCTCTAACATTGCAGAAATAAACGCTTTTTCTGGAGTTAACATTTTTAGGGCTTCAAGGATTCCTTGTCAGAAACTTGTGATAATAGCCCATCACAAGTTCCCAGAGCCCGAGGGGATCACTTAAAAAAGCCTGTCTTGTCCGACCAACAGTCTAATATCCATACATGTTTGAATTTACAAAGAAAACTGAAAACAACCCCTCATTTGAGGAGCTGGATCCAGCAAATGGTCATTGGCATTTTTAGCTCCTCCAATACTGTGGTTTATGATCAATAACCTGCGCAACTAATGCCATTCCCGCAAGCCTCAGCTGTACTTTGTGTGTATTGCTAATTAGCAAATGTTGTGCGTGCTAGTCTGCGGTGCTTTTAGTGCGTGCATCACTCTCTGCAGCATGTGTGTCACACTGCGTTACCTTGTTGTGTTTCTCCAGCAGCGTCCTGACATAATCTCTGGAGATCAAAGCTGAGCTGACAGGATGGTCCCACATATGGTAGATCCTCTGCTCCATAGGCTACACACACACACACACACCAGACATGTAGCTCAAGTTGTCATGAGAAGCAATAATCCCTGGAGCGAAGTGAACATCTGTCCTTTTCTATTTTTCCACTCAAAGCCATTATTGAGGAGATAAATAATAATAAATCATATTTTCCAGTGTTGAGCGATGCACATCACAGTAATAAACCTAAGCAGACAGAGACTACAGGTGTGACTGACAATAAGATTGAGATGAGATGGGATTTCAAACACCTTGGTATCAACACAAGGCTAAGTCTGAACTGGCAAAGAGCAGCTGTGTCTCGTGTTTATTTGTTACTGCAGAAGAGTGAAGTACGATATGAGGTTTACCAGAACTCCATGGGCTTTAAATATGTTTATCATAAGAGTGAAGAGTGATGTGGGTGCTGGGTTTAGCCAAGCGATATATACATTTCCTACAGTTTGCCAGCTTCTCCGGTCTTCTCGCTGTGTGAGTGTGAGTGTGAGTGTGAGTGTGTGTGTGTGTGTGTGTGTGTGTGTGTGTGTGTGTGTGTGTGTGTGTGTGTGTGGTACCTGCTAAATCTCTCCTGCCTGCCAAACTCACCCAACAAATGTCTGACGGGCAGGAAACCGAACAGAGACACTAAACACTCGACATTCCTCAGACCACAATGCGGACGGAACACACACACCCATAACTCTAGAGGAAATATACTTGGTCCACACAATAAACAAGGAAGTTACACAAGGGTTAGGGACACAGACTCAGTGGTAACTGCCTACATTACCCATCCCACACACACACACACACACACACACACACACACACACACACACACACACACACACACACACACACACACACACACACACACACACACGTGCTTTGTGATTGGCTTGAGGGGGGCTTCAGGGAGATGAGACCCAAAATAACTTCAAACTCCTAATTGGACCAGAATGGGACGTTTGGGGAGAGAACCATCGGAGAAAAGAGGATCAAAACTATCCCCCTAACTAATAGATGGGATTACAATAACCTCGCTCATTGAGAAACTCCCTCCGGCCCGAACTGTTACTTCTCAGCCCTGTCCTCCAAGTTTGTCCACTCAATATGGATGGCAGACTCCTCTAAACTACTCCTGGCCCTGCATAAAAACCTCATGTTGGGGACACACACACACACACACACACACACACACACACACACACAGAAGTACCTCAGGGTGTCTCTTGAGTATGCTGAACTTCAGTCTCTCGTTGGCATCACTGTTGTCCAAATCTAAACACAAAGACAGAGGCAAAAAGAGGACATTGCTTTTCTGAAGTCAAACCTCACCGAAGAGGACACATGGTGCCATGTTATATCTTCTCTCTCTAATTTGCTCAAAATCCTTTTAAATTAAATATTGGATTAAAATGGTTTATATGTTCTTTATCTGGAGACACACTAAAATAAATGCAAATACAATCAACAAAAGTCAAGATTGCTGAAACGACAATAAATCTTTTTTCCCATGTTGATTTACAAAGATAGAAAAGAATTAGAGGAGGAAATTTACATTTTATAGAAAACAGAAAATGTTTTGGCAATCAAGGCTTCACAAATGATCCCCCGGGAAAGACATTTCAGAGTCAGCAACACTTTCTTATCTTGGCTTTAGACATTTCACAAAATGTATTGTTTTGTGTTGCAGTGAGACCCATCCATTCAAAAAGAGCAGAGAGCCTCTGACATCCTTTGACCTGGCACATAGGAAGCAATAATAAAAAAAAAAAGAAACTTCTCAAGGAGAGTTTATGATAAATTAGGAGTTCTTGCCAAATTATTCATCTTTTTTCTGAAACTTTCTCCACCAATACAGTCCAACTCATTGGCACTATTACTGCAGATTATCTTTTTGCCCTAGAATGACCTGAACTCCTCCACTAGCAGAGGTTATTAGAGGGCAATGCCGTTCAGTTGGTCAGCCACCATTTTGGTCCAGACTGAAACATCTCAACAATTTATGGATGGATTATCATAAAGCTGTGTACACACATTCATATTCCCTAGATTATCTTTCCTCATCAGGTCTCAGAGATGGAGGAGATGGTTTGTGTGTGCTTGTAATGAGGCAGAAAGTGCATATCTGCCAAGCCAAAATAAAATAGTAGAACTCTTAGTAGAAATAGATATATACTTCTTTGATCAATTCCTTGGAAGAAGTGACGCATGAACCCAAAGGATGTTTCAAAGTCCTGAAACATTCCTCTCACTTTGAAGTTTGAAACCATTTGGACCCGAGCTCAGCGCCAATGTTTAGCCTTGAAACAATACACACTCAGACATATAAAATAAACAGCATCAATGTTTTTGCGTATGGCACTGAATCCCCATGGTAGCTAACATTAACCTCTGACCTCTCTGCACAAACAGTGACTAAAGTATGCAAAGAAAAGATTTAAGCGTCTCGCTTATTTCATGAGTCAGCGTGGTAAACGTTAACGCGTAATAATAACTTGTGAAGGCGGCGGCTGCCAACATGCTCCACCGGATGCTCACAGCTCTGTGGTGGGACCTGCTTCTACAGGTTCAGTGGTCATGACCTCCCCCAGTAGCAAACATGAATGAATAATAAGACATTTCAAAATAAAACAAGCAACAACTTTCATAATGTCCTTTTGCAAATCAGTGGCTATGCTTCCCGGCCCTGATAAATCTTTTTGAATTCATTAATTAAAATTCTTAAACTTAATGAGGCTACACATGCTACCAAATTGCTTGCTAGCTGACTCTTTAACATATGTTAAAAAAGGGAAATAAATACACAGCAAGAAAAAAGTCAATGCTAAAAACTAAACTAAAATGAAATGGGGCAATTCAGAGTAACTCATAATAAGTCCAGTGTATCCATCAGCCATCTGTGGTAATGCTGAAAATATTACTGAATGCTGAGAAGCTAAAAAATAATGAATAAATAAGTGTACTAGTTACAAAAAAATAATTACAAGTTTTGCAAGTTTTAGATGAAAGTGAATAGGTCTATAAATAGTCAGCCACGTTAGCAGCTCTGTGAGGTCGTACCTCTTTTTCCTCTTCCTCCTAATAATGACTCTCATATGTTCATATATGTTCATATCTGAAATTTCATCTCAACAAACATCCTGAAATGAGTGTGTTGACCGGTTGGTTCTGCTCAGATAACAGTCAAAATATATCCCATCTGCAACATGTGTGTTGGACCCTGCAGATTCTGATTTACAGCTCAAAGCTGGAACAATTTTTAGTTTGCAGATGATGCACAACTTTTTCTTTCAGTTCCACTTCGAAGCACAAATGCAAAAATCTAACTTAATATATCCATGTCATTTCCCGTGGAATGACATGGATATGGTTCACTGTGTGGATGCTTGGAGCCCTGTTGGCTCTGCCAGCTGTGTTCTTACTAATAAAAGTGAAAACCGAGGACGAGTGGACCGGCCCGCATTCCTGCATGAGTCAGCGAATCACGTCCGTAGCTCGAGGTATTCTATCTCATTTATAGTTCTCAGTCATCTAACCGTGTTCTTCTTCTACCTGCTACAAACCCAAGAAGCAGCCCAGAGATAATCAACTTTTCATTCGAATAGTCGCCGCCATCCTTCGCACAGTCTATGTGGCTGCACTTTTCACAGCATCGGACCAACTGCTTCATTTTAGTAAGATGCTGACTTTTGTGGAATGTTTTTACTTTTTTAAATCACCGTCTGAATCCGTTCCTGTCTTTCTTTGCCTCTCGGAAAGCAACACAAAGAGAAAGAGCCTCAAGTCCCTTAACGACTACCTCTAATAAGGTCCTTGCTTTGTGAATGATTTCATGTTTTAAAAGTCGCCACAATAATGTGGTTTAATAGACATTGATGGTAAAATAATGATACCGGGAAATACTGAATACAGTACATACCTTCTGATTTAATGTGCAATCCGCTCTGCATTCATCAACTTTATCAGCACAAACACGTTTTTGTTAATGCTGCCTCTGTCGTATCTTTTATGATATTGATTCAAAAGCATATATATATATATATATATATATATATATATATATATATATATATATATTCATTATTACAGCATGTCAGAAAACATTTAAACAATTATTATTTGATTTTTGTGGTTGTTTATTTAGGTTTATTTTGGACAAATTGAAATCTTGACCTGAGAGGAACATACATGTCTGTCCAAAATTGTATAGCAATCCATCCGATAGTTGTTAAGATATTTCAGTCTGGGCTGAAGAGGCGGAGGATGAAATGATTGACTTTTTCTTGGAGAATCTCTCACGTATGCAAAAATGTAGCTGTGTGTGTGTGTGTGTACCTGTCATGAGCCGAGACACAAAGGTCTCCGTGAGCTGCAGGAAGCCGTGATCAATGTACTGAAGGAAGGTGTGATGAGGGAGGCAACGCACAGCAAACACCGCTAACAGGGTGTGATAGCCTGGAGAGACAGGGGGAGAACAGTGGGGCAGATGAAGAGAAAGAAGAAGGAGAAACTTTCTGATGTTTCTGAAAACAACAAAGGAAGCAAAAGAGTAAAACCACACTACACTACAGCCACGCTCGCGGCTCTGTGAGGCTGCATTTAGAAACAGCAGTGCTTTGAGCTTCACGCTGTCCTCAGCATGCTAACATGTCCGCGTTGAGGAAGATGTTGAGCAGGTATTGGACAAAGAGCCGTGATGTTAGCATGGTTAAAACACCTACCACTTCAGTCATTTTAAGTATATAGTCACCAAAAGGGACACAGACTCAGTTTCCCTGCTGTTTTACAGCTTCACCCCTAATTTACACCCATTAGCACCTGCAGCCTCAGCGTCAAGGGTGTGCTGCCTTGCTTCAGGGCATGAGTCTCTTCCTCTTGTTGCCAGGATTCTAACCTGCAAACTGCCCCTCATGAGCAACTAGTCATGTAAGTGTGTAACAGGGGGGTTTATATGGCAAACACTGGAAAATGAATTCAAATTATTGAAAATGTATTCACACTCTGCTTTGCTCATGTCTGCGCTATGCTAATGTTTAACATATTTTTGGGTACATTAATGCTGAAGAGAGCAGGTCTGTTGTCCCTCAGTGCAAACGCACATTGTTATTCGGAGACAGAGACGGACTGGATTATAACAACCAAAAGTTTAGGAGTGTGTGTGTGTGTGTGTGTGTGTGCGTGTATGTGTGTGTGTGGTACCTGGAGGGAGGGGCAGGCAGAGCCCCCTCGTGGCTTCCAGGATCCGAAACATGAAGTGAAGCACAGACCACTCGGCTGGACTGCCCCGTTGCGTGCTGGAACACACACACACACACACACACAGGAAAATTCGGACAGGAATGTTATGTAGCGCACACGTGAAGAGCGGTAATCAACAGTTTGCTCATGTGGACACACACAGTGGGGAGGGATGGAGGGTATGGAGCACACATGCGTGAAGATGAATACATGTGCACACACACACACACACACACACACACACTGTCAGTGCTTTATACGTAATTACATTAAGTTGACAAGGGAGGGCTACTCACAAGCACAAAACATGAGGGCCCAGTTTGTACTTCAGCCAGACGGACTCCAGCATGTGTCTGATGAGCTCCAGCTAAGCGTGCACACACACACACACACACACACACACACACACACACACACACACACACACACACACACACACACACACACACACACACACACACACACACACACACACACACACACACACACACACACACACACACACACACACGTTAGTGCTTTCGGGGAGGAGATGTTCGATTAGATTCAAATGAAACTAGACATTTTTCTTCGTGGAAATGCAAACTTGTTTGATGATCAGCATCCCCACTTCCCCTATTCCTTTCCACTGAACACTGACCGTTGGGTCCGGGTGTGATCACACCTTTCACACACTTCCACATCCTTTCTCAATACGTCTTTCAGCATACAGGATCATCTGATTGCACTTGAGTCATTTGAAACATGCCCGCTGCGTGCTAGAGCACACACGTGTAGAATAACAGGAAGCCGGCCGGCCTCCTCCACATCCTGCACACCGGTGGGAAACCCTCCACCGATGTCCTCCACTGACCTCAGGGAAATCCAATTAGCTTCACTTATGCAACGAACATGCCCAAAATGAAGAGATGAGATCAGCTTCCCTGTCGTTGTTTTCTAACTTCTGCACAGATTTAACATCCTTTATTAAGTTTAGTACAATGTCGTGTTTGTCTAATTAGCTGATTTTCGATGCAAGATTTTTCAAGTTGTCTGTACACTAGTTAGGGAATGGATTGGGATTTAGGGACGTCTCTCATCAATACAGACAAAGAAAGTAGTTCCACTCTTTGGTTAACAGTATAAAATGAGTGTTTTATGCACACTAAAACTTTCTGTTATCAGATATTCATCGTTTGACAAGAAGGTGGCGACTTTCAAGCTAAATAAATTATTCATCCTTTCTTCTCCAACTAACATCTTGTGTGCTCGTTGCTGATGTAATCCAGGGCCCTGAAGATACAAAAGTAAAAGGGAAATAAACAGCAGAGATGTTTTTGTGCTGAACACAAAAGTTAAACAAGTGATTTAAAACCACAGACTCATGCACACTATCCCCAGTGTGACGTTCTATGAGAATAAAATCTGTAATCAGCTATTTGTCTTAATGAGCCACACAAAGACTGGATTTACTCAGTGCGACTCCCCTGCTGAGAAAAAGTTGAATAACCTTGGGTATAGAATAACTTTTTCTGTGTAATTGGGACATTTTGCAGCCTATTTAAATCAATTCAATTAATTTGTATACGTATTCCTGAATAGTAATCATATTCAGCTATTGCCGGGTTGTTCTTTGCTCTGACTTTGGCTGCGTTATAAAAAAGGAATGTATCTCAGTTGTCTGTAGCAACAGGAATGAGAAATAAATATCTCTGACAATAATGTGCTGCGGAGCCGTAATCTATCATAGCAGAAGTTCCCTTGCTCTTAAAAGCTGTAATCTATTTCACCCCCAACTTCTCCCCCGTGTCAACGCAGCCATTAGTCTCAATAAGCACCGACAAGAGGGGTAAATGTTCTTTATTTGTGGAGGGGAAGCCAGCCCTCTTTGAAAATGTACCTCCCTGAGTTTTTAAAGCACGAGTCAGCTTGATGTGTAAGCACATCACCCGGCTGTTGAGTTACTCGACTGTTCTCGAACTAAAATGTCCCTGAAGGATGTTTCTTATGGGTCCTTTAGTGTGTGTGTGTTTTAATAAACCCTGCTCCCCGGATGAGAAACTTTTTCATTTTCCCTCCTCTGAATAAATTCAATAATAACCACGTTTGCCGGGATGCAGGGCGATGCCAAAATGATTACAGACATGCCTTTTTCTATTACTTTCATCTGGAGTCTGACGGCGCAGGTAGAAACTCATAAGCCCGTCGCATGGTGCTGAGCCACCGACCTATCCAGCTGAGTGCAGGCGGGATTTGTTTTGTCTTTGTTACTCTGTCATTTGCAATTCCATAAAGTCCCGAAACGTGGTGCTTCCTGCTTTCTATTCAATTCCAGCCTTACCCTTGGCCTGATTTAATACTGTTGTGTTGATATATGCTCTATGTCTGCTTTCAGCGGCTCCTAGCTGTGAAGGGATTTACTTCCCGGGAATACTAAAGACTGACTTTACAGAACCAAGTACCTCTATTTGGTACTGAGACGGAGAGCGGTAACGTCTTTCCACACGGTTATGCAGATCCCACCTGCCGCTCTCTGGGTGGCTATAGTGACACTGTATATGGGATTGATATTGATTGATTGATTGATTGATTTATTTATGGATTGACATACATACATAACCCAAAAGGATAACATGTTAAAGTGTAAAACACTTATTTCCAACATGGTCCTTGGTGGTAACACATTTCACACACAAAAAAACAAAAAAACAAAGACCTAATATAAGTCAGAGACAAAAACATTTACACAAATCATCCGAATTTCAACAACATCCTAAAATCAGAAAATCATAAATCACATAAATTAATCAGTCTACACTAGTTAAAAAGATCAGCTACTCTACTCCATAAAAGGGCCTTAACCTGATATCTAAAAGTCCCTCTGGTATTTACCATTTTGAGGGAAATTGGTAAATTATTCCACAACATAATACCTGTATAAAAAAAAGTAGTACTTCCAGCTGCATTGTTGACTCTGGGCACTTTACAAGAACGGACACTGGCCCTAGTATTATGGTAATGCTGTGTATGAACCATTTTTATATTGGAGTGTAAATATTTGGGAGCAGAACCATTTATGACATTATACATATGATTCAGCTTTAACTGCTCCACCCTAACCTGTACTGGCAACAGTCCTACTCTTTTAAAAGCATCTCTGCCAATATGAGTCCTAGGGGGTGCATTTAACAGGAAGCGGATAACATTATTTTGCATCACTTGCAGTCTGTTTTTAAGTTTAACTGGTAATCCACAGTACCAAGCTGAGCATGCATAATCAAAATGACATTGGATTAATGATACAACCAGTAATTTCTTGATAGAAAAATCAAAAAACCTTGTTCTGCGATAGAAAAATTTCAATTTACCTGCATACTTGGATAGTATTTTGTCAGCAATAGATGAACAGGTTAATCACTGATCTAATGTTAACCCCAAGTATGTAACACTTTCCTGAGACACTATTTCAGTGCCATTACATTTGATCTTAAGCAATTTTATTTTAGACAACTTCTTTTTTGTTCCAAATAAAATGGACTCAGTTTTTCCCATATGTATTGAAAGCCTGTTGTCTATAAGCCACTTGCTGACACTATTTAATTCGTTACCCAGAGTCTTCTCAATCTCGCTGATGTCATCCCCAGAGACCAACAATGCAGAATCATCAGCATATAAAAGCAGCTTACATTTGTGAGTGAATGAGTGTGCATCTCTCTACTGGTGATTCCTCAAGACTACTGGACTTCTTGGATCTTGGCTGAGTACATTCTCTAAAGAGGTTTCTCTGCTATATTCCTATTGTACTTGCTGTATTGGTTCTACTATTTGTGGAACTATCTCTACTAGACTATTTCTAGTAGACTGTTAATCTGTACTGTCATTTCTGTCTGAATTGTTTGAGCCGGGACTTTGCTTTGGTCAAGTGACTTAAACGCAACTGAACTAGCTAGGGTTAAAGTCTGCTTCTGTAATCCTACTGTACTTGGGACTAGGCTCTGGTTTTACTTTCTACTTTTGAGGTAAACAGATCCTGTCCTTGTTGACTTTTGGCAAGAAGCAGCTGTTCTTGGGAAACTCTCACCTCACTGATTAAAGGGAAACCCTGCTATTGTCCTGAGCCAGAGTACTTTCGATTGGTGGCCGTCACACTAAAGACCTGGGGCGGAGTCAACTCAGCTGTAGATAATTATCGCTAACACCGGTATAGAAGCAGGCGTGGCTTTGAAGCGTCAGCTTTAGCGTCAGCGAAGACTCATCGTATGAAGACTCAGAGAATAAAGACTTAGGAGTCTTTCGTTGGAGTCTTCGGGGGCGGCTGAGCATTACCACTTCCCTGTGAAAATGTGCTTCCCTCCCATACCCGTGTACATATCACCTCGTAGATACTTCAGACCTCGGACTCGTTCTTACTTGCATCAAAATCCTTCCGTGCTTCTTCACCCCACCCGCTCCACACAAACCCAACACCTCGTCACAGGAGGCCTCTGGAACTGCCAGTCAGCTAACCGCAAGGCTGACTTCATCTCTGGCTTTGCTATCAAGCAATCTCTGGACTTCCTGGCTCTCACTGAGACCTGGATCACACCAGACAACACATCTACCCCTGCCGCTCTCTCCTCTGCCTTCTCCTTCAGCCACACACCTAGGCCCACTGGCCGGGGTGGTGGTACTGGTCTACTCATCTCCCCCAAATGGAGTTTTTCTCTCTACCCGCTTCCACTGTCTACACCACTGTCTTTTGAGCTTCATGCTGTGACGGTTACCCATCCGGTTCAACTGAACATTGTTGTTCTCTACCGTCCACCTGGTTCCCTGGGAGACTTCTTGGAAGAATTAGACGTCCTCCTATCAAATTTCCCAGAAAACGGCCCTCCTCTCATTCTTCTAGGTGACTTCAACATCCAGACCGAGAAGTCATCTGACCTGGTGCTCTTACTGTCTTCCTTTGCTCTCTCACTCAGTCCTTCACCTCCGACTCACAAGGCTGGAAATCATCTTGACTACATTTTCACCAGAAACTGCGCAACATCTAACCTCACTGTAACTCCACTTCACGTCTCAGACCACTTCTTTATCTCCTACTCTCTCCCACTCTTGGGAACTGACAACCCTCCCACAGCAACAGACTCTGCACCTATCCGTCGCAACATTCGCTCCCTCTCTTCCTCCTCTCTGGCCTCGTCTGTTCTGACATCCCTTCCTTCAACTGACTCTTTCTCACTCATGCATCCTAACTGTGCCACAGACACTCTCCTCTCTACTCTGTCCTCCTCTCTTGATTCTCTCTGTCCTCTTACGACACGTAAGGTTCGCAATTCCTCTCCGGCTCCGTGGTTGTCAGACCCGGTCCGTGCCCAGAGAGCCACTTTGCGAGCATCGGAAAGGAAATGGCGAAAATCCAAACATGCAGACGACCTGCACGCCTATCACTCTCTTCTCGCCTCCTTCTCTGCCTCTATCTCTGCAGCCAAAAGCCTGTTCTACCAATCCAGAATTGAATCTTCTTTCTCTAACCCCAAAAAACTCTTCTCCATTTTTTCCAACCTCCTAGACCCCCCCTGTCCTCCTCCTCCCTCCACCCTTCTACCGAACCACTTTGTCGACTACTTTACTAAAAAGATAGATGACATACGCTCCTCATTCACTGATCCCCTGCCCATAACTACATCTCCATTAACATTATCCGCCTCCCCTTCACTTTCCTCTTTCACCCCTCTGTCCCCCAACCAAGTTCTTACCTTGGTATCCTCTGCCCGCCCAACCACCTGCCCCCTTGACCCCATCCCATCTCACATCCTCCAGTCTATTGCTCCTGACCTTCTTCCCTTTCTCACCCATCTAATTAACACCTCCCTCTCAACTGGCTGTTTCCCTAACTCTCTGAAGGAGGCAAGAGTTAACCCTCTCCTGAAGAAACCCACTCTCGACCCGTCAGAAGTCAACAACTACAGACCTGTCTCTCTCCTTCCCTTTCTTTCCAAAACCCTGGAGCGAGCTATCTTCAACCAAGTCTCCTCCTTCCTCCACCAGAACAACCTTCTGGACCCTCACCAGTCTGGATTCAAGGCAGGCCACTCAACAGAGACTGCCCTCCTTGCTGTCTCAGAGCAGCTTCACACTGCGAGAGAAGCCTCTCTCTCCTCTGTCCTTATCCTTCTGGACCTTTCTGCTGCCTTTGACACAGTGAACCACCAGATCCTCATCTCCTCCCTCCAGGACCTGGGTATCTCAGGCACTGCGCTCTCCCTCCTCTCATCCTACCTCAGTGATCGGACCTACCGGGTAACCTGGAGAGGATCTGTGTCTGAACCTTGTCCTCTCACTACTGGGGTCCCTCAAGGCTCAGTCCTCGGTCCTCTCCTCTTCTCCCTGTACACCAACTCTCTTGGCTCCGTCATTCGCTCGCATGGCTTTTCCTACCATAGCTATGCTGATGACACCCAACTGATCCTCTCGTTTCCACAATCGGAAACACAGATAGCAGCACGAATCTCTGCTTGTCTGACTGACATTTCACAATGGATGTCCGCACACCACCTGAAAATTAACCCTGACAAGACGGAATTACTTTTCCTTCCAGGAAAAGTCTCCCCCACTCACGACCTGACGATAACCTTCAACAACTCAGTCTTGGCCCCGACCCCGACTGCCAGGAACCTCGGTGTGACCCTTGACAGTCAACTCTCCCTGACTGCCAACATTACCGCAACAACTCGTTCCTGTAGATTCATGCTGCACAACATCAGGAGAATACGTCCACTTCTCACCCAGAAGGCGGCACAGGTTCTCGTCCAGGCTCTGGTCATCTCGCGCCTAGACTACTGTAACTCCCTCCTGGCGGGTCTACCTGCTGGTGCCATCCGACCGTTGCAGCTCATCCAGAATGCAGCAGCTCGACTGGTCTTTAACCTCCCGAAATTCACCCACACTACTCCGCTCCTCCACGACCTTCACTGGTTACCGGTGGCCGCCCGCATCCGCTTCAAAACATTGGTACTGGCGTACCGTGCAACGAACAGATCTGGTCCTGTCTACATCCAGGACATGGTAAAACCTTACACCCCAACTCGTGCGCTCCGCTCGGCTTCTGCCAATCGGCTTGTAGCTCCGTCACTGCGAGCTAAACACTCCACAAAGTCTCGACTGTTCTCTGTCCTGGCTCCTCGATGGTGGAATGAGCTCCCCATTGACATCAGAACAGCAGAAAGTCTCTACATCTTCCGTCGCAAACTAAAAACACATCTTTTCCGACTATACCTTGAATAAAGGAAGTAGCACTTTAGTAGCACTGAAATGGCTCTTACTGATAGCACTTTGTAGTTGAACTTTTTGTCGAAATTGTACCTTCTTGATTCTTGTTGTTCTGATTCTTGTATGTAACCGTAGAATGCACTTATTGTAAGTCGCTTTGGATAAAAGCGTCAGCTAAATGAAATGTAATGTAATGTAATGTACATTTCACGGCAGCTGGCATGTCATTAATATAAATTAAAAATAAAAGGGGGCCAAGGTTGAACCTTGAGGCACCCCACAAGTAATATCTCGAGAATCTGATATGGTCCCCTCAACATCACAAAATTGAGTTCTTCCAGTGAGGTAAGAGGTGAACCATTTCACAGCAGTAAATCAAGAAGAACCATACCCACATACTTTCCTTCATCAAAGTTTTGTCGAACATAATCACATAAATGAATAAGACAGGTTTCAGTCGAATATGCTGCTCTAAATCCTGACTGCAGTTCATACAGCAGATTATGTTTGACAAGGTACTCTTCCACCTGCTCATACACAAGACGCTCAAAAACCTTTGATATGGCTGTCAGAATTGATACAGGCCTATAATTACCAACATCTGATCTACTATTTTTCTTAAAAAGGGGGACTACCCGGGCCCTTTTCATATCACATGGAAAGATACCCTGACTTAAAGACAAATTTAAACATTAATAAACATTGCGTTTCCCCCGTCCCCACGAAAAGTCTCTGAGTGCTTGAGGATACATGTCTCAACCAGAGAAATGTTTGTTTTAGAGGACTGGAGCGGCGACCTGATGGCTTCCAGAAGCCCTCTCTAATCTGAAGAGCCCACATCCATCTGTCAAACCATTTAACTTAAGTGGAGAACTCGCTGCCTTTTCCACTGAGCGGGCCTCGCTGTGAGTGGCACTTAACCTTGCCGAAAAACAGTAAGGGCAAACATTAAATAAACATAACTCGAAGAACGATGTACCTCTAAATAAAAAAAAGGGTTCGCGGGGGTGTACGCGGCTCCTGAACCTCCCTTTATCTGTGCAACACACACGTGTACCAACCAGTTTGGCTACGTAGTTGACAACCAGCGCGTCGATCTTCTTCTTCCCCATACGAGGCAGGTGTCTGTTGAGATGCTCCCGGAGCTTGTCAACCGTCTGCAATGTTAAAAACACACTGATTATTGTGTGTGTGTGTGTGTGTGTGTGTGTGTGTGTGTGTGTGTGCGTGCACGTATGTAGCCTTGAGTAAATGTTGTGTTTGTGTGTTTAGAGAATACTTTGCTGTGCACTCAGCAGGGTCAAATTGAGTGCAGCTTGACTTTTCCCTTGACTACAAAGTCCCAAAATTGATTTAACCATGGACTTAGAAAGGAGGAAAGGAGGGAAGAGAGGAGACCTGTGGATGTGAGAGGTGGGAAAGTACAGAAGATGCGTCTATAGACAGTTGACAGAATGACCTGATGTCCTTCGGGGGGGGGGGGAAAGGAATGAGGGGGAGACAGAAGGGAAGAGGGAGGAGAAAGATGGAGTGACAGGAAAGACGAGGAAGGGGTAAAAGAATGATGGATGAAGTGATGGAGGGAATAAGGAGAGAAAGGCAGGAGGACTGGGTCAATCTAAGAATAGCTGAGGGACTGCTAGCATCTCGCCTGAACTCCATTAAATTGAAGCTATCTGCTCTTTAAAAACTCTGCTGAGCACAGGGAAAACCGGAGGATATGAAAATGTCCATCAAACAGCGTACAGTGAAAAAGAAAAAAGCCAGGACAGGGACCTTAAGATGCTCCTTTTTTTTAAAGCGTTGACTCATCTGAAGCGTAACAGGAGTCTCACCTAAAAGATGACTATGGTGGGAAAGGATCGGCTGTCAGCGTTTCTCTGTGGATCTTTAGAGGTCCATACATCAGCACATGTTAGAGGAAGAATTCCCCTCCAGGGGCTGGTGAACTGTTGTATGTCAACAGTCTGGGACGCTCAATGCATCTACAGAGGATTTCATCAATGAAGCACTTTACGATGCAGCCACTTTTTTCACTTGGCCTCATCTACTACAGTGAGTGTCAGCGGAGAGGAAAAAGACACACGCTACACAGTTAGTCAGATTTAGAAGAAGAAGAATAAAGGACGTCAAAGTCGGCGTGGTATCTCAAAAGCAACAATGAGGGGTTCATTATTTTCTATTCTGCTCCTGCTTTTTTGATTTTTGAGTGGTAGGATGTTAACAAGGTTTTTTTCGGGGCTTCCTGCTTTGTAAATATCTGCTTGTTTTGTCATGACTGACTGAATGAATGGTCCTTTTACGGAATGATTCATTTGGCTGGCAGCATTTCACAAGGGATGCTTTTCAAAAGCAGGCAAGTTACGACTAAAAGCCTTTTTGGAATCTTCTGAATGGCTCTCTTACTTCAAACCAGAGGATTCTGGTACTACATTAGGGTCATGGGTATGTGAAGGCAAAGCTGATTGTATATACAGTATACTGGGCCCACGTTTTTCTGAAAGTTTAGATACATCTGACTTGAGCTTAATAACACGGATAAAGACTGAAATCTAATCAAGCATAGATTCCTCAAATCAGCCAAAGACATCATTTGGGGATAACTGAACCCAAAATCAATGAATTTAGTGCTTCCTTGTAAACTCACAGTGTTTCCAACCCTCATACTACCAACTCGTCTTGAGCTGGTCTGTGACACACGCCCCGGCTCAGAGCCAGAGTCACAATTTATCACAGCTTTGGATGGGGCTGAGGTCAGGGCAGGCCAGTCAAGCTCCCCACACCAAACTCACGATAAAGAAATTCATTTCTTTATCCACCTTCCTTTGTGCATAAGGTCACCGTCACATTAGAAAAAGAAAAGAAAATTTGGAAGTATACGATTGCCTTGCATTTTGATTTTCCCTTTATACAAACTAAGCGTCTAGCCCAAGCTACTTTTAGCAGTGTGTGTGTGTGTGTGTGTGTGTGTGTGTGTGTGTGTGTGTGTGAGGGCAGTGTGTTGTAGCCACTGATAGGTGCCAGCTTCCCTGTTGCTCACCAGGCCTATGAGCGCCCTCTGTTGATGGTCCTCCTCCTGGAAAAGTGGCACCAGCTTCTTATCTGGGGGAGAGAGACGAGGCAATAGCGGCAACTTGAACATAAAAGAGATGTTTGAAGAAACCTTTGATGCTGCAGCCACGCCAGACTACACACTACAGGTAGCCTCAAGTGTGTCAGTGCAGTAACACTATTTTTAAAAAGCCATCAGTAGGAATGGATGAAACCCAGACTCTGATTTGGTGTAGCCTTAATAAAGGAAGTAGACATTAATGGACTGTTCTGGATGACTGTTCGCTTTAAAAATACATTCAGACGCCTGGAGGTTATGGCTGCAATCCTGCTGTGTCCGATGTGTGTGTGTGTGTGTTACAGTGTAATATGTTACAAATATAAATAGCACTTGCAGGGCACAGCCAGCTGACAGGCTGCACTGCCAGATTTGATGTATGCCTGTCAGAGGTTCAAAGCTATCAAATGTTTTAAATTGAGATAGCGTAAGACAATTGGATGGTGTTCTCATTCTGAACTTTTCACACCAATGGACATGGACACACACACACACACTTATTAACCATGTGTCCTCTCCGTTACGAGGCCGTCTCATTGATCAAATTTGAAGCATTGTTGAATAATTAATTACTAGATCAAAAAATACATTATCAAAATTGTTCCTGATTAATGTGCTAGGTCATTCATAAAGTAAACTGCTATATGCTAGTTCCAGCTGATTATCTCTATTTGATATTCTTGTCAATGGGATTTCTTTGGATTTTGCTGGCTTGGTCCAACACATCATAGCCATTTGCAGTTGTCGCTTTTGGACACAGTGCTAGCAGCATGGCTCTGGGGATGTCAGTCCACCACTTTGGTGCTGAAACATCAACAACGTTGGGATGGGCTGCCGTGAAATTTGGTGCAGATGTCTTTCTGATTGTTAATAGCAGAATGAGAAAATGGGAATGATCAAAATGATTCCGCATGGATTGGAAACGGATTGATAAACTGAGCACACGTGATGAAGAGAGCGTGTGTTTTACAAGTGAATCTGAGGGAGGCTCTGAGTGCATGAGATCATCTGAATTGAGGGGAGGGAGGGAAAGTCCCATGTTGTGGACAGAGCCAGACCGAAAGACAAGAAGAGTGAGAGGGGAAGGAGGTAAATAAATCCCCACATTTATATAATTGAAGCATTCTTCAACTCTACTCTTTTAAGATTTCCTTGCACACTCTCACCTCTCCTCTTCTTCCTCTCAACCTTTTTTTCCCTCAACCTCCCTCCAAGATAAATTAGTGTGGTGCTTCTGTTTAGTAGAATTCTCCAGTGGGCATGAAGAATGCAACCTCAGAAGAACACACAAACCCAAACACACTCGCACACAGTTTTGAGCTCCATTATAAGCCAAGGTTTTGTTGTTATTTATGACATTCACACTCCCTGCATTGTGTGTGTGTGTGTGTGTGTGTGTGTGTGTGCCAGTGTGTGTTGCATCTATAGATTTATTGTTTGAGTGTGTGTGTGTGTGTGTGTGTGTGTGTGTGTTCAAGCCGTCTTACCAAGACACCAGGTGTCCACCATTGATAGAACTCTACAAAATAAGAAGAAAAGCTTTGTGTGAAAACAATCCCTCAAGCTAGCATTATAATAAGAGTCTTACTTTTCACGCTGTAAGCCGGGGCACTATAATGCTTCACTGCTGCAGTCTGCAGCAAAAGATATATAAAAATATAAAAGCACAAGGTTTGTCTGCAGGTGCTGGATTTTGGCCCGCAGGAAGAGGAGCTAATTATGAAGCAAAAAGGCTTTTGGTTTGATCCCTAGTACAAACAGGACAGAGTTATATTTAATTCAAGGCAGGTATTGCATCAAGTCACTTGATAATAAGCGGTTGAGGGGCTCCAGTTGTGCTCTTATTTCTAAGGTATTTCAAATAAAAGGGGATCGTTCACAGCCAAAGAGTAGCCTGTTAACAGGGTTTAAACAGGTCGTTCCTGTGGATAATACGGCAGAGCGCTGGGTTTTGTGTACTGTTAAAGTTTGAGGAGTTTGTGCAGATACTTACATACAGCAGTGATAAAACAGTTAATTTTAAAAAGAGCAAAGCATCAGCAGCAGAAGAAAGCGCTCACGTAATTACGCTGTGACATTTACATGGTGAGCGGACAGACATCAGACATCGTTCAGTGTTTTTACACTGACTTGGGTTAAAGAAACTGAACTGCTGGTGCACATTTATATTCACACGGCCTGGCGAAGAAAAGCACATCTATCGAGGCCGTCAAAGGGGAAGGAAAATTAGGGAATTTATTGGATTTAGGATCCAGACCGGATGCATCAAACAATCTGATCGTTCTTTTAGGTTTTACTAATGTATCAAAAGTATATAGACCCAAACGTACTTTAAAACTTAATTCACATCTTTATTGTTCTTCAACTGATTGATTATGCTTCCAAATGTAACTGACCCGGGCACAACTTCATAATTTGATCAGCATAGTTAACTTATGCGCCCCGAATGCCCCCAGATGGGGGGCTCTGGGTTTGACCTTCTGAAACTGATTATACCAATATACCACTAACACATATATCACCTTATTATCTAGCTTCACAAGGGTTTTCTGTATATTATAGCTTTTTGAATTTTTCAAAAAGACCTTGTGAATGAGGAGATAATCAGGATTTAGTAGAAAAACCATTCGCAATTCTGGCTGAAAAATGCTTGGGGCGCATGCTGTTGACA